>CM059254.1:23571843-23939343 GCA_030347555.1 Lablab purpureus
ATTTTTTATAAACAATATGTGAGATAAAATAGGATTTATTTAGTATCCTCTAACCAAACAATTGGATTAAATCGAATCAGACTTAAATTTTGAGTCAAACTAACTGATTGGGATTGGATGGAGATGATTTTGTCCATCAAAACCCATTTCAATCCGTGAACACTCCTAGCGATGGCTATACATGTATAGTTGAAGACGAAACTGTCATAAAAAGGCAGATGCAACTTGTACAATGTGTACTGGGCTGCTGGTGTGTGCTCTAGGTGCCTGTTATGGTATCATTTGGTCTGTCTTCTCTCCCCTCCCTCCATAGATATGTGTGTATCAAACTCTTTATTCTCTTGTTATAATTTTTCATTTTTTATTCATTATGCTAATTCATTTGAGCTTGATTCTGCAAATAGAAGATTTGTTCCCAAAGCTTAAAGCAGCTGCCCTTGTTTGCTCTGTACCTCCTTCTGGTAATAGGTAACTAAACTCTCAAGTATGCTATTGATATTAATTTAAGAGAGAAAGATGAACCTTTTAACTGTGGCTGCACTGGTTGATATTTTTTCGTTAATTTTATTAGTGGGATAGTCTGGCGTTATATCTTATCCAAGCCAATTACTGCCTTCAAGGTATTTGAATTTAATTTTCTAAGAATGTGACTTTTCCAGTGTTTATCTTCTGATATGCATCCACCGCCTGGCAGGTGACTCGCAGCTTGGCAGCAAAAGCTTTTCAGACCTCTCTTCCCCTTTGTAAGGAGACATTTTTCTCAGCCACTATGGAGGATCATGTCGTTAAAAGGTTTGATTTCCTGGAACCATTCATCCATGAGCATTTCCATTGTAATTTCAAATGAAAAGATGATGCTTAGTGATATATTCATGGCTTGTTACTTACTTACAAGATTGTGGTAATGATTTAATGAAGAACATCTTCTGTCATGTACCAAAACGTTGTTAGTTCTAACCAGAGCTTATTAACAGCGGGGAGGCAAGGGATGAAGCAAGGAATTTCTTCTAAAAAATATGCTTAACATACGTTGGCAAATTGGCAATGCAATTCAATGAACCTAGAAATTATGAATATGTTTGACTTTTAGTAGGAAAACACATTGATTTACTGCCATTTCAATTATTTAGAGTAATCTCAACAGGGAAAGAATGTTTATTATCGAAAGAGGAACTTAAAAATCATGAATTCATGTCAAATGTTGTAGGAGTTCACTGTATGTTTATAATACCCGATAAACATAAAAATGTTGAATTCACGTTGAACATGAACTTCATTTTTCTGTTAAATATCCTGCGACTTACACTTTATATATTAATACCATGCTTTTAACTGTTTTGATTCTAGTTCAACTTACCGAATATTTAGTTGTACAGTCCGTTGTCAAGAGATACAAAACTAACAATTGTTAAAGGGATCTTTTAAGTTTGTTTAAGTTCACACTTCAACTCAAGCTAAAGGATAGTTGATAAGGTTATCAGGTGGTGGGTTTAATTTAATTTTGCAGCTCATTTCCCATTTATTTCCAATGTTTTTGGTGTTTAGGCATGTGCTTGTTGTTATTAAGATCTACTCAGCAACTCAGCACTAGTTTGCCACAAAGTGAAATTTTTATTCCACACTTCAACCACGAACTTAGTTCTAAAATTAATCTGACTTCTTCTTTATTCATGACTTTTAGGCATATATACTTTATGAGTGGCGCGTTAATAATAATGTGGATATGCTTGAGCTGAGCCTGTTTCGTGCATTTTAATGATAATTCCTTCAACTCGTGATCAACATATGCGGAATGCATTCCTGTTAATAATTTTTAACAGAGACATATGGCACCAAAATGGTGATTTCAATAATATGATCGTGATGCCCTCAATTATTTTTGTTGGTTTTTAAGCTTAAAGTCCTGAAGCCTTTTTGCCTTGTTCTAATATATCAGATATCAAGAGCTAATGAAAGAAAGTTCGAGGATGCCCTTGTTTGATTTAAGAAAGCTGAATGCTTCTCTTCCGGTTCCTTCTGTGTCAAACTGCCCTTTTGAAATTCTTGTGCTGGGTGCAAAGGATGACTTCATTGTGGTAAATTTTATGTCTAAAAATTAGTTTAAGTAACTATGTGCTTCTTCCTCCTCCAGTGGTACTGTCTAATTCATTGAATTATCTTTGACTAGTTATCTTCTCTACCAATATTTCTGCACTATTGATTTAACTTCTGTTAGTGAATGCTTTTTTCGTTGGTTACATTATAGGATGTAGAGGGACTCAAAGAAACATCAAAATTTTATGGTGTGTCACCAGTATGTGTTGAAGCAGTTGCTCATGACATGATGTTGGATGTTGCGTGGAAGAAAGGCGCGGAAGTTATTCTTTCATGGCTAAATGGTTTAGAGAAGTAGGAAGCAAGAGATAGTAAAGGAAACCATCTGCTCCATTTTCTCATTTTGCTCGGAGAACATGCAAATATTTGTCTTGCATCAAATAATCACAAATGATGTAATAATGTTGAAGGTGTTCTAATCTTCAAGGTAGGTCCAGAAGAAATGTGATTTGAGTTGTAATACATCGATCCAGATACCCAATCTCCATCATTCATTCATATAAATATTTTCACTTTTATGAGCATCCTAATGTACTTGTTTTGTTAGTATAGACTCTCACTTTGGTATTGAGATACGAATGGAGTACATCATATCATAAATAGTCGGATGAAAGTTTCCTTATTTCCTTGAGATGGCTTCGGTGAAAATATTTCAGACACCAAAAACACCATTAACCCTTTCTTTATTGTGATTTCTCTAGTTTTAATCATATATGCAAAGATATTTTATTCTAAGAAAACATACTCCGCATATTCAAAGCAGTAATATAAAAAGAATACTTGTAACCACTTTGTTTATTGATATAAAATGATAAAATAGGAATACATCCGGTGAGGAAACTTTTAACGAACAATATTATGAACAACAAACGAATGACAATGGACAACTCACTTCTCTATAATGAACTTTTCTCTTAGACTCAATTGTGATTCTTTTTTACTCTTGCATGTACACTAAACTGTTTCTATTCCAGGCAACACATAATTGCAGTATTTCACTCCTTTTTGTTGAAGCTTAGAAAGTCTGAAAAACCTTGCTATTTACCCCTGTTCTATACAGATGCAACTCGGATGCGCTAGTAACACTAATCTCAGTGTTAGCGGCTGCAAAAAGAACATCACCTTCGGTGACTACGTGCCCTTTGGGTGATTCTGCATTCATATTTCCTTTTCCAACTGTCACCAAAAATATGGAAGGACCTGGAACTGCTGGAAACACCACTGTTTCCCCTTGAGGAAGAATACAACGATCAACCTCAAATTCCTCAAATGGTGGGGTATATCTATTTACATATGGATTAAGAGAAACTCCATGCAAGATCTCGGGAGAACCCTGTAAGAAAATAGATAAAAAATGGCCTCAAACATAGAATCTCTTGTATTCATGCCACCTATTGAGTCCCTCAAGATTTGTTTCAGTCTTCAACCATATATGCATGCCTACTAGTATGCGTGCTCATGTTGAGTCAATATTTCACAAACAATAATCAACTAAGCAATCCATGTGGCATGGTGAAGCCAAAGGATAAAAGAAAATAACAGAAGTAACCAATATGGATCAATACATAGCCATGATGAAATTCAAAGGAAAAACAAACTGACACGTGCCCCTGAGCTAAGTGATCAGGTGTAGTGTAAGGCAGAAATACAAGGTTAACAAGTTATTATTTATTGAAAGTCCTATCAAAGAATAACTAAAGGGAACAGTAAATTCCTTCAAGTAAACTGAATATCTGAATGAAAAGATGTAGCAACGGCCTTGATGCATCATTTACCTGTTTGTAAGTGAGCATAGAACAAAGGGTCTGGACATCTCTGTGTTTGGGAGTTAGGCCAGCTCGCACAACATTGTCAGAAGTTGCCATGCATTCAATGCACTCCCCAGATAAATATGCGTGTGGTTCGTTTGCCCCCAGGAACAAAGCTTCACCAGGATTGAGTTTTACAAGGTTGAGAAAGAAGGCCGCTATGACACCAACATCAGATGGGTATTGACTTTCCAACCGCAGCACCAGCTGCTCTTTATCTGTCAACTGCCTCACCTGACGCAAAAGCATAGTAATATGGTATTAACTATGTTGCCATAATAAAAAAGAAAGAAATGAAAATAATCATTAGATTGATATGTAACAAGAAGGTGAAGTCTTGTGAAAAGTAAAGCAGCCACACTATTCTCTATCTAGTACATAATACAGGGAGGATCAGAAGTAGAGATAACACGTGGTTGCAGAATACGTAGTTTGTATTCGTTACTTTTGACCATGAGGTTATGTGACTATTAGAACAGACTTAAATAACAATATGGTATAAAAGGAACAAAGCCAGAATGATAGATTAGCGTATACGCTAAACTCTTAAAACCAAATAGCGCATGTAACAAACAAACCTCATTCTCCTTAAGCAGACGACTTTTCAATCTGTTTACAGCATCAGTTACTCTCTCTTTACTAGCTGACATGAGATCGGTGAACACTGCCTGCAAAACAGGTTTCACCTTCTCTTCACCATCCTGATCATTAGTTTGTAAGACCAGGCTTGTATTTGTAGCACCAACTAGTTCCACAATTTCAGGAATAGAATGAAGCACACCCTTGAGCTCCTAAACAGAAAGAGGGAGCTTGCTTATTTACTAAGAAATCATTTAAGCATACAAGTAAATAATGTCATAGCATCTACCACAAGTTCTACACCCTAGAAAGACAGAACATAAGAGAAAAGGTTAAAAAGACATAAGGGAAAAAGTTAAAAAGACAGAACATAACTTGGTAATTGCATGCATCCATCTTGCTTGATTAAACAAATAGACTTCTATCGCTTGAGTTAATGCAATTTACAGAGTGCTGATTTCATTTTCCACCTTAGAGAATTACAGAAATAAACTGTGGCAGCACCATTGTATGAACTCAAAAGTTAATGAGTGAATACTCATGTAAAGCCAGAAATGCAGGTAAGCCAAAAGAAAATAACAATAAACGTCAAATCACCCCAAGCCCAACCCAATCCCGTGGAAACCTTAAATTAAAGTAACATAGCTGCAGTTTGGCAGTCCCACACTAACGGATCTATAATAAAACGAAATCAATCTTCCACTATCTGCCCTGTAACTATCACTTTCATGTTTTATTCACTCAAACGGTTATCATTTGATTTTTTTTGACAAGTTGTTCTCTATTAATTGTTTGGTTGGCTATCACAGGTTGCATTGCATGAGAAAGAAGCCTGTGAACAAGTGGAAACGTGATTGACATAATAACGAAAGTAAAGTTGGCAGAAAAAGGAACATTCAGTCACATCACAGGGATTGTACCTAACAGGTGGGCAGTTCTTATCCAATCACTCAAAGTTCAGGAATACTGAATACTTTAAAAAAGTGGTTTTTAACACAAACTCTCAACAAACCCATTAAAAAATTCTAATGTATTTACAATCAACAGCAATATTTAGGACAGAAAATTCACGCCGACCCTATCCAGTTTTCTGCTCAAACTCAGAACACCATTTAAAATCGGAAAACATAGCACATACAAAAATTTTTATTTTTTTTTCGAACAGTCTGTGAAAATCAAACCAGTTATTCTAATAATATTCATAAACACTAGTACAACTAAAAATATAATAAAAAGGTAATTTATTCATTTAGTTTCTAATTGTTCCCATTTTTAATTTCTGGTCCTCCACAATGTTTGGTAGTGGTTTATTGTTGCTAGGGTATACTGTCAAAAAGTTTTCTCTGGGAACCTCGGCAAGAGCCAAAACTAACTTATACGTATGTATCAGAATTAAAACTTTTCTTGTATACAAACTAAAACTTAAAAGAGTAATGCTATATTCTCCTGTTAATCCTCGCATAAATTTTCCTAAGCCTTCAGTGCTGATGAATCTTCTGGGCAGTACATAAAAACCTAAAAACCTTGTCCATCATCAGGTGCACTGACAGTCTCTTTTGTAATTTAGGATCAATTTTTTTTCTTTTAAAATAATTTAGCATATGATTCTATTTTTCCCCCTAAATGGGGAAATCATCATCGTCATATCAGACAGATATGCAGTTGTTCCAGATGAAACTGTAAGTGTATTGCTTCAACATTCACTACTCATGATTACTTAGATCTTTTTCTTCTTTTTTTTTTGGTTATAAAGAAAGTTAAACTATGTTAGGGAAAATAGCATCTTATAACAAGTTTTTCCAAAGATAAAAAAGAAAAGAAAAATCTTTATAAATTAGAATTATATATGTACTTATTAACTTATAAAAAATCTCTCATAATATGATCAATAGAACTTTGCTCTTTTTTTTCTCCTTTTTTACCATTGATCTTTGTTTAGTTTTTAAACCTAGAAGGATTTTTAATCTGATAAAAATAATAATAATAATCCAAAAAAGAGAGTAGTACCTTGATAGTGATGAATCCACAAAGAGCCTCAAAACTAGTGATTGCAAGAGTCATCTCAGGTTTGTGATTCCCATCTTTATACAAATCCGGCTGCAACTTATGCAGAATTCTAGCCAAGTCCTTATCGGGATGAGCCTGGATAGACAAAGCCTTTCCCACAGACAGCACCTAACAAACATAATATGTTGGAGATTGAATCTTGTGCCAAAACTAAAACAGCCACTTACACACCCCCAGTCACAATTAAAAAGGGAAGGATCCGTGAGACACACCTTGAATAAGAAAGGGAGATCAGAACCCCATTTGAGAAGAACCTGGTCCCCGAGCACATCAGGGTTGTCGGAAATCCAGGACTTAAGGGAGACCCCATTGGAGGCCAAGAAGGAAGGGCCAGAATCGTGGGTACCCATCCAAAGCTCGGCATAAGGTTCTTCCGCGTGGAATTGGGTCGCGGTATTAAGCGCATGGAGTCTGGCAACCTCGGAGACGCGACCAGGGAGACCCCAATCGTAGTTTTTGACGGAGCAATGGAGTCTCTGAAGATTACAGGGAGAGTCCTCCATTGCTGTGGGATGGTAACAAGAGAGTCTCAGAGAAGAGAAGAGAATTGGGATTGAGATTGAGGCAGAGGCATTGCTGGTATTTGAAGCGTGAGTGAGAGAGAAGATGGCGCAAGCGGAGGAAAGGGAAGGGGTGGGGTGTGTCTTTTTCTGATGCAAGTTTTTCACTTTCTTTCCTGTTAAGTGTTGCTGTGATCTTATCTTCTTCTTCCTCTTCTTCTTGATTAGCTTTGCGTTTACCTTTTGTTACTTTCTTCCTTTCTCAGATGCTCTAAGACCAGAAATTTCATAGACTGACCTCAATCTCTTACGACAAGATTTATGAACTTTCTAATTCTACAAACCTTGTTTGTCAGTTTGTCAAAACTCTAATTCACTTCCACTGTAGGTTTGTAAAACAACAAACAGGGGAAGTGAATGTAAAAAAAAAAAAAGATACTAACACCAACAACTCACAAACAAGTTAAAAAATCTCCAAGGAGGATTAATACTTCTTTTGTCCCCCAAAGAATCAGGTAAAAATAGAATCATGGACAAAATAATAATAACATAAGAGTTAATTTTTTAGATTATTTAATTTTAACTGTTAAATAATCAGTTATTAGTATTAAATTTATTATTATTATTATTACTACTATTTATTATTGATATAATTCTTTTTATTTATTATTAATTTTATTCGTCTACTTATGGTATTGTTATTATTGACATAAAAAAATCATATTGAATATAGAGATATTTTGTAGAAGAAAAAGTTCAAGTTTATGGTAATTTGAGGTTGGAAAAGTATATTTTCCACATTTAATTTACTTTACTTAACATTCACATGAAATTATTTTTGTAGGCATGATTTTTTTAAGTAAGTTTTTAATGAAAATATCTTCATCTACGATAATCTTCCTGAGTTAAACTAAAGAAAAAGGTTATTTTAAGAAATATATTATTTTTAGATTTATAGAAATCATATAAATAATTAATACATTCTTATTATTTATTACTGATATAATTTTTTTATTTATTATTAAATTTATTCATCTAAACATAGTATTTTTATTATTAACATAAAAAAAGTATATTGAATGTATAGATATTTTGTAGAAGAAAAAGTTTAAGTTTATGGTAATTTGTGGTTGGAAAAGTATATTTTCACATTTAATTTAATTTACTTATAAAGAATAACATTCACATGAAATTATTTTTGTAGGCATGATTTTTTTAAGTAAGTTTTTAATGAAAATATCTTCATCTGCGATAATCTTCCTGAGTTAAACTAAAGAAAAAGGTTATTTTAAGAAATATATTATTTTTAGATTTATAGAAATCATATAAATAATTAATACATTCTTATTATTTATTACTGATATATTTTTTTTATTTATTATTAAATTTATTCATCTACTCATAGTATTTTTATTATTAACGTAAAAAAAGTATATTGAATGTATAGATATTTTGTAGAAGAAGTTTATGGTAATTTGTGGTTGGAAAAGTATATTTTCCACATTTAATTTACTTTACTTATAAAGAATAACATTCACATGAAATTATTTTTTAGCCATGATTTTTTAAGTAAGTTTTTAATTTTCATCCACGATAATCTTCCTGAGTTAAAGGTTATTTTAAGAAATATATTATTTTTCGATTTATAGAATCATATAAATATTTTTTAATCAATCTATACATATTTTAAATATTTTTGGAAATCATAATTTTAAAGATTCACTGTTCTTGTAAATCATAAATTTTGGTATGAGAGGTAACAAACATTCTTGCATAAAAATAGAGTGCAAAAAATGACACAGTGGAAAATTTACAATCTAATTGTCATCCATTTTCATAATTGTTATTGTTACATGTTGTATATATAATAATTCCATAACAAAAATTAAATAGATTAAATCAAAATTGAATTATAGATCCAATATTTCTATTCACAGTATTATCAATATAGATTAAATCATACATGATTTCATGTATTCCACTTTTCTTTTATCATTTTACTTATTTTTTTCCTATTAAATCTCATTCTCTTCCTTCTTCTCTCTCATTTTGGCCAGTAAATTATTTTTAGACATTTTTTTATTATTACTCCTTTCCTCCTATAATAATAGTTTTTAAATATTATAACACGCTTATTAAAATTTAATTAACACGTTTAGTAAAAATATATCTTTAGTGGCACTTTGTTCACTACACTTAATTATATATGAGAGATGTTATTGAAAAAAACTTAAAATCTAAAAAAAACTACTGTTTTAGAAAAAGAACTACGACAATGATTATTATACTGTAAATATTATTATTATTATTATTACAATTAATAAATTTGAACTGGAAAAGAACTACAACAATGATAATTATAAATAGTTAATACTAATTAATTAATTAATTAATTAATTATGTGTTTCGATAGTCGAGTGATGTTGCCCCACCAAAAGAATTGAATAATAGAGAAAAACTTTAAGTCAACCTACACTTTATAAAACCGAAGATAACAAAAGTAGGTAAAAATAAAATATAAATATTAAAAATATTGTATGAAAATTAACTTTTCAATTAATTAGTTTAAAGCTAAATAATTATTTTCACCATATTTTTTTAATTATTATTATTATTATTATTATTATTATTATTATTATTATTATTATAGGGAGGGAGAAGTCATAATGATTAAATAATTTAATGAAGAGAGTTTAAATTTTAACAGTGTGCAAATAAATAATTATAGCTTTGAACTGGAGTATGTGTGCTGTAAAAAAATTGAATATGTGATTTATCTAAATTGATTTTCATGCAGAGTAAAAAAAGCATTATAATTTCGCCATGTTTGAGGGAAGGTTTGAATATGTGAGTCTCTCTCATGTAGTGTTCTTATATTTATATTCAACTTTGAAAATTGAATGAAGGATACGTGATTTTAATAGTGTTTTAAGATGAACTTTGTGGTTGGTAAACAACATATTTTTTTTAATTAAGGCGTGTTATATGTGATTAATTTAGGAATTGCATATTGATAATGATAGAATCTGGCTTTTATATATTATTTGGTTGCAAATTTTCTCTTCATAAAAATATTAAATCGTATGTCCTATATTACAGGAATGACTACGATGACTAATAAATTTTTAAACACTTGCAATAAAATATTAAGTCGTGTCGTGTATCACACAACTTTCTGTATTCTTATATATGTTAAAATAAAATAAAAAATGAATGATTGATTGAATCTACTTGTTTATTATATATTAATTAGGGAAGTTTTTCAAATACAAGTAAACCACGCCATGGACCTAACTCTTAATTTAATTAAAAGTAAACTGCACTTATATTTTCTAAGGTTTTTTCAATATGCATATGATCCTTACTTTTTTTAAGTTCATAATATTTTTATAAAACAATTTATGCTAATATCCCCTAAAATTTAACTTCAATATCTTCCCACTCTTATTTTAAATTTTATAAAATTTGGTGTATATATATATATATATATATATAATTATATATTGTTTAAAACATATTAAATCATATATTCTTTGAAAAAGTTGTGTAAATCACAAAAAGCATAAATAGAGTTTCTTGCAAACCTAAAACTTACAAATATGAGTCTTTCTTATATGAGTTATAGAAATGTGGTGGTATGTTTCTTGAAAAACAAGAAATGCCTGTATAATATTCATACAAAGAAAATGGATATATCATATATAATATGTTTCAAATAAATAAAAAGTGAATATAAGAATTAAAGAAAAAGGAATAATATTTTTGAATATTTTACATGAGAACCAAATTTTGTGGTGGTGTGTGAAAAAGGTTTCGTAGGTGAAAAAAAGATGCATGCTTTTTTTACGAGGAAGCAAGCAAAGCAATAATAACGTTACTATTACGAGGAAGAAGCAACAAACACGTACTCATGTTGGTGAGGAAGGCACGTGAAAAAATTAAAAAGGACAGAAAAAAACACCTCAGGTAATAGAAACGACGCCGTTGGGTGGGTCGGTGCAGTGTGTTTGTAACGTAACAGAAATAACTATCACATCAAGTGGGTCCCACGAATCGATATCGCCGACAAAACCAGCCCATCTTCCATTCACAAAACAATTCTTCCTAAACCTTTTCATTTTATTTATTTAGGGTTATTAATTTGGCTTAAATATGATAAATTAATTTACAGAAACTTATGAAAATTATCACACGTTAATAATTTAATTACCCACTTAGAAGAGCATGGATTGAAGAGCTACTCATAAATAACTCATTTGCCACAATAGAAACTGAGAGTGATGTGGGTGGAGGGCAAAGGATTTTGTGCAGTGCTCATGAGGACCAAAGAAGAATATGGAACACATGTTAGAATTTATCTCCATACAATAATTATATCAAGCTTTTATGGAGAGAACAAAATATTCTCAACCATAAATTTTTCATAATTAATAATCTTTTTCTCTTCTTTTCAAATCTTATTTTTTTAATAAAAAATAATATTAGACTTAATTATACTTTTGATCCGACTATCATATCAAAATGTTCAATTTTGTCTGAATTTTTTTTAATATCAATTACAATCCCTTGTATTATAAAAGTGAATCATTTATGTAAATTTCTTTAGTTCTATTAACTAATTATCTAACAAATTTTCAAATTTTTTCTATCATGGTAACCATGTTCGCTATTAAAAAAAACTTTAGTTGTGTTATTTTATCAATAATAAAAGTTTAATTTAATGGCTAAAGTATTTTTCTAGATTAATACCGTTGTTAATTATGTAGTTTATATACACATAAAAGAAGAAATTTAGAGTACAAGCTACATAACATAACTGATTTTACAGATTATAGAATCATAATTAAAACATTACCATTCAGATATTCATATTATAGAAGCATAATGCAACTATTTCATTACACAATTCTATAATTCTATAGATTCCACATAATGTGAAAAGAACTAAAAAGTTACACTCATTTTCATTACAAGTGTCAAATAGGTTAGATTAATCCGTTTTTTAAACACTATCAATAACTACTTTACTATTAAAAACACTTATTTAAACAGGTAAAACTCACTATATATGTATATTTGTTTACTAATATTTGAAAGAAAAAAATCTCTAAAAATTAAAAGTAATTTATAACAAATAAAAAATAACTTTTAGAAAAATTAAATATTTGAAATAATAGGATATGATAGTAGACTGTTAAAAACAAAAATTAATTTAAGTATAAGGGGGAGTGTGAAATTTTTTTTAACGAGTATATGAAAAAAAGTGATTTCACTCCTAACATAAAACATTAAGACTCTATTTATAGGTTTTTATTTTTCTTTCATACACTCCAATTTTATTATTTATATGTAAAATTTTATTGTTACTCTCACGCTTTATTATTAATAGTCTTTTCTTTAATCGTGAGACTATCCTAACTACTGTTAGATTTATTACAAATATATTTGTGATACATTTCTACATTATTTTCAATCATTACTTTAATAATGATCCAAACTACTACTATTACGGTTCCCAAAACAACTAAACATTAATAATATTGTTAAAAAATTTATTATTTCTATTCAATATAAAACTTTATTAATCTCACACTTATATTTCTAATTGTGAGTGGGTAGGGAATTCTTAGAATATTATTCAGCTGATAAAGATGGCCACAGTACTGGATAACAATATCAAAATGAGGTGTAGTGATAATATATAATCGACTTCTATTGTAAACGTCACATCTTAGTCAATGGCAAATGAATATTTTTCAAAATTCATTCCTATACACATTTTTTATATTAATTCATTAAGAATATAAATAATATTTGATTTTTTAAATTTAATATAAGAGTGGAGATAATTACATATATATTTATTAGGTTTTTGCCTTTCTATTTATTTCAATACTCGTTTTTATTTCTATATTTATTATTATTTTAAATTATAATAACATATTTATTTTTTTAAATAATTTATAAAAATTTATGTTAACCTTTTTTATATCTAATTTCATAATTTATTTATAAAGTATTACTTTTTATTTTTTATTAATTATTTGACATTTTTTCTTATAAAATACTATTTAATTAATATTTAAAATAATACATATATACTCATATCTCATAAAGATAAGAACATGAAAAAAATTTAAATAAAAATAAATTTTTACACATAAATGAAAACAGAATTACTTCCCCATCCAATTACCTTCCCTATTTATTATATATAACAAAAAAAAGGTTGTTCACTTTTTTTATGCAGAAAATCTTTTACCATTACTATACCTATCACTTTGTTAACATAATTTGTAACTTTTAATGGTGATTTTAGCTATTTCAATACATTTGATGTAGACGTTTACCAGAATATATTTAAACTTATTCTTGAAAGTTGTCATCAACTTATGAATAAATCTTTATATAAGACGAATTTGTTAAACAAGTAATCATACGCACCTTAAGTCTACTTACTTTAACTCACTATCTTTAGAGAAAAAAAAATGAAAATAAAAACTAAATTTTTTATTTTTCAAAAACCTAAAAGCCTAAAAGCTTGACAATCACATTTATTTAAGTACAATACTGATGTTATTGCATTAAAAAACAATTTTTTTTACTTATTACCAATTATATTAATAGTAAACTATAAAATAATAAAATTAGTTATTAATTAAATTAAAAATTAATATATAATTTAATTTAATTTAATAAGTAACTAAATTTAGTAGTTAATCTTAAAAATAAATTTAAATTTAAATTTAAAAATTAATGTAGTCATCATTATATAAAAATTAATTTCATAATTTCTAAAATTAATAAAAAATATATTTTTATTAAATAAAAATTATTTTAAATATCAATAACTTTTAATTTATAAAATAATTTTTAATTTAATTACTATAATAACTAATTATATTTTATTTTTAAATTAATTTATATTTATTAAATTTATTGTATATTATATATCTTTAACTATACACATTTTATTTCTCCGAGGTATGTATGTTATACTTTCAGAGTAATAAAGCAAATTATTTTCTAACTTCTACCATAACTTTTATTCTTTTGTACTCTTTTTTTAATTAATTTAAAATTTAAAAACATTTCCACAAATATAAAAATTAACCAAACATGTGTTTTAAAATATGCGTAAAAATAATTTCAATCATATTATATTCATAGAAATATAAAATCATAGAAACAAATATCCTTCTCATTTTTCTTTCCGTGGATATATGGACTTGCATGAATCGCTTGTGGGCTGTCAAGAGAGAGCAATATAAATAGGCCATATAGCCGTTATTGGAGGCTCATTCTTTCACACTTTAAAAGACATCTAGGTAAAAGGACAAAATTAACTCTAATATTAATTTTAAATTATTATGATTTTGTATTTATGTATTTTTTATATTTTTTATTTTAGATTATATAATATAGAAATTATTTTGGATTGTAAAATTTAAAAATTGTTTTACTTTTTTAAATGATTTCTAAATTTTATAATCTGAAATACGCTTTTATAAATGATTTCTAGATTATATAATTTAGAAGTGATTTTTTGATTTAGAAGTCATTTTATTTTTATAAATAATCTGAAAGTTATTTTAGTTTTACAAATAATTTCAGGATGGTATAATTTAAAAATCATTTTAAATTGAAAAGTTGTTTGAGAGAATTGATATTTGTATTCCAAATTTAAAATAGTTTTTAAATTGCTTTGAGCATGTGAGTTTTAAATTGAAAAAACTTTTTAGATTGTAAACAATGTAGCTAAAGAATGTAATCTGTATGTACTTATGAGTATTTTGAGTATTTTGGTATTTTTGATACCTATGGAGGTGTACATGGAGATGATGGAGGTGGAAAAAGAATGAGCCGTTATTGGATTGCACTCTAGTGGTTTTATGTTTGACTCTGGGTTTTTCCTTCCTGCACTTTCATTTTTACTATCTACACCTATAGTAACAGTAAGTAAGAAAACCTAAAATAGCTGGCTACATTCAGCTGCCACCTCATCTCATCGTGGCTGCTACATGCCTTCCGTTGCAGAGCATTGTTGAGTGAAACTATACTTTTTCTTCCCTTTTCTAATCTACTGAAGCACCGCTGTAACTATCTATTTTTTTTTACCTTTCTGAGTATCTTATCTAAAAAAAGGTCTGGAATTTCTTAATTCATAATGGTTCTGGAGTATATAATATGAAATATATACATATATATATATATATATATATATACATTTATTTATGCAATAGGTTAATAATTTCCGAACAACTTTTTAGATTGTCAAATCACAATAGATTTCTGAACTATGAATTCTAAAAATATATTTTAAATTTAATAATCTGAAAAACATATAGGATGTTTTGAGTCATTATTCTAAAATAATGTTATATATATATTATGGAAAATTTATTTTAAAAATTAAAAATAGATAGCGATTAAAATATACTATGAAAGATAAAATAATTATTTTAAAAATTATGGAGTGCGGAAGAAAAGTGCACTTTGTAGCAATGAAAAACATATAGGACCTGATTGAGGCTTGGTAGTTGTTGGGGTGTTTGGGTCCATGATTGATGGTGGAACAAGATGCTTTGTTTGTACCAAGAAAATAGAGGCATTTTTACATAATTCACATGTCTTAACAACTGTTGATAGGATAATACTATGTTAGGCATAGGTTCATTTCTTGCTTCATTACATAGGTTGTTGATTTTTTAAATGACAATTAGTGTTTACAATGTGTTCATAGTTGCATAGGAAGTAGATTTGTGAGGTATAATATCAAAATGTATATTGCATAAGAAAAAAAGCCACGTGTAATGTATAACTTGTTAAAAGAAAAAAATGAATTTGTCATTGTAAAATATAAATTTTCCATAACTTTTGTAATGAAATTGTGCTAATAACGCAGCACTTTTCTATTATTATAATTTTTTTAAAATGTCCATTTTAGTAAATTACATTCAAAATTCTACAAGGTAAATTTTATAGATTTGTGAGGTATAGTATCAAAATATATATTGCATAAGTAAAAAAAGTCACGTGTAATGTATAACTTAACTATTTAAAAGAAAAAAAAATATTTGAATCAAATTTCATAAAAAAAACAACATAAATCCGATTCAACTAAAATTATAATAGGTGGTTTGAGTATTATGTTATGTGAGTTAAATTCTAACTTATCCACAATCACCTTTTGCATTAGCATAAAAAGTTTATATAAAAAAAAGTAAAAATATGAATTTATCACTTTTATGTTAGATATTTAAGTGTGAGAGTTGAGTAGAAATGATAAAGTTGAGGTGTATAAAACAAAAACAAAGACCCATAGACATTGAGCCTTAAAATTTTATGTTGAAAGTGGAGTCATCTTTTCTCTTATGCACCCTCTCCCCTTAGAAAATTTTCCAAGATTCTATTGTCAGAATACCCTAGCATTAATCTTTGCACCAAAAGGAATGGAACTATAGTTTCATTGGCATATTGTGATTACTTTTAATTAGTGTTGACTTTTGTGGGATGAATTTCTTCTGTGTATATATAATATTCGTTTTCTGCATAAAGTAACTCTTTAATCTACACTTTATAGATTTGTGGAAAGCTAGCCTTTGTGCATAAACCAATGGAATCATCAAATTGCAAATTATTGGTAATTACAGTCAAATATGCACATTTTTTTCAGCTATTCACTGCAGATAAGAATAATTCATGCAAAAGGATATCATATTGCCACTTTGGTAACATTATGTTAGAAGAAGCTTTGCATTGTGGAATTGGACTGAACTGTAATTCTAAAAAAGCAGGTTCTTAGACCATTCATATTTAATATATTGGTGGTGAATCAGAACCATAAACAGTGAAATCAGTGGTTTATTTTCATGAACACTCTCTATATAAAGCCGACAGGTATTCACATTATAAATTATAGGATTTGCATTGCTGTGCAGAAAGCAAGAGTTGGATATAGAGAAAGCTTTTAATGACCCTCAAAGGCTTCCACTACTTCATTTTATTATGATTCATCCAAATAAGTAGAAACATGAAGTTGTGGAAGCTGTTGAGGGCTCACTAAAGAACTTCTCATCTATTTTTTATCATCTTGTGTGAGTATTTGAATTCGAATTACTTTGCAAGTATTGAAGTTTCAATCTCAACTAATAGTTCAATGTCAGATATATGTCGCCTTATATATGATATGCTTATTAAAAGATTATCGAATCTGTGTTAACAAACTATAGATGAAAATTTTCAATAGTGTGATATTCAATAAAATTCTTTATTTTTTTTAATTACTTTTGATTTTTTATTTATTAAGAAGTTCTAAAATTTAAAAGGTAAATAAAACAAGAAATGCACAATCTAAAACCATCAAATCTAAATTTCAACTGAGAAATGATTTACTTAATTTTTTAGACAGATTAAAAGGTTGAATTATTTTAATCAATTATAAATATACGTCACTGAAAATTAAGTTTTCAACAAGATATCAAAATTTTAGTTTATATATTTTTTGTAATAATATTACAAAACCTTATGTTTCCAATAACCATGTTATTTTGAAAGTTCAACTCTATTTTTTTAGTTCGGAATGTAAATCAACATTGTTTGGATAAAATTATTAAAACTTTTTTTACTTGAATCACTATTTACATTACAGAAAAAATAGTTTTAATGTAAGTTTATTTTAGCATAATTCGAGGTTAAGTCATTTATCAATGGTTATATCGCAGGTAAAAACATTAGTTGGCAATGTGTTTTCCACGGTTTTTTTTATAAGAAATGCAAACTTTATTTTCAGTTTTGTATCTTCTGGTATTTAAGGAAGGTTCAAAACCTCGGTTAACTATCATGAGTTTAAAAATCTCGATTGATTATCAAGGATTCCAAAAAACCTCTATAATCTACCATGAACTTCTAAACTCTTATTAATACCAATTTTCCATTTTCTACTTATTTAAATTATTTAAATTATTTAAACATTTATTTTTATATATGTATGTTTTTCAATCATTATTATTTATGTTTATTGTATTTATTTATCTTTATATTTCAGGGAATTCTTATTTTAAAAAATAAAGCAAATAAATAAATTTATTAATTGATAAGTTATACATATAAAGTTAAATTTAAATTTATCTCATAATATATCAAGTCTACAAATTGCTGTTAAAATAAAAATACAAAGTATGAAATTAAAATAAAATAGCACGGCATAGTAAAAGAAGAATACTCTTATAAAATCATCCTAGATAAGTACTACAAATAAACTCAACATATAGTTCCCAAAATACAAAATGAGACAAATGATGCTCTTCAATTATTTCTCATGTGTTCATGGTGAGAATTTGTTTTGTTAATTGACACACTTTTTTCATACAAAAATTACAAATAAATATGTATTATAATTAGAAATGTAAAGATCACATTGTGAGAAATAAAATAAGTTATTTAAATAGGCAACTGACTTTCATAATTTTGAATAAAAAGGTTTATAATTGTCTCAACTTTTTTATCATTTTTAAAATTGTTTGTTATGTTCAATTATTGCTATATTGTTTCATTCAATTGTGATTTTAATGCAACAAGATATATTAAAGTACAACCTATCCTTAAAAAGCGTGAAAAATACAAATATTTTGAAAATATACAAAAGTTACATTACATTTTTTTAGTCATATTAATATAGTCAAAATTCTAAAATAATTATCAAAATTATTAATAGTGCCAAACAATATCCAACAAATAATATTTCTAACCTTCACACGATGATAATATAAGGTAAATATATAATACCAAATTGTTACATAAAAAATGCATATTCAATAATTTGATTTTGCAATTCTCTGTAAGAAGGAGAGGATGAAGAGATATTGTTATTATAATTACTGTATATATAAACACACGAGAAAGATATTACACACACTTCAATATTCTTGACTTTCTAGAACACGAGTTAGTGAATTTTAACTGAATATATGTCTTAAGGAGGGAAAATATATATTTAATTTCTATTGTTATATTTTTTTTATTATAATAAAATTATGGGTTAAATATGTTTTTAGTCTCCAAATTATTTTTGTTAAAATTGAGTTTTGTTTCTGGGACAAACTTTGGACCTATTTCATCTTTGTGTTTGTGTAAACAATCATTGATGATCTGTCAAAATTCTTTTTTATCTTTTTATTTTTCTTCTTTATAGTTTTCTATTTTATTATTATCTCTCTCCTAAGTTTCTTTTACTTTTTTTTGTTTCTTTTTCTCTCATTTTCTTCTCTTTAAAAATGTTTTTATTTATCATTGAGGATCATTTACATAAGTTTATAAAACATAAGGACGAAATAAGTTTAAAGTTTATCCTAGAAACAAAACACAATTTTGACAAATGATTCAAGAACTAAAAACATATTTAACCCTAAAATAAATTACTAATGAAACTAATATCGAATTTGATTGAGCTATTAATAAATAGATAATGTTATGGTAAACCAGAAAAAGACTTAAAGTTGAAACTAACGACTTAATATAAAATCAGCCTCTATTATTTGTCCACGTTATATTATATATCCCAAGAAAGTTCTTTTAGTTAATATAAAAATAAAAAGGTTTTTATACAAACTTATTTATTTAAGGTATATGTACGTAACATATCATATGTTACGAAAGTATTATATAAATAACGTCTTATATAATTAAGTGAAACTTCACTGATAAAAATATAGAAATAATAGAAAAATTAATGAAATTGAGAGTGAGAATATTAAGAAGTGGATTTTAAGCCTAACTCAATTCCACAAAACTGGCTTGTAAGATAAGGTTTGCATCCATTTATATAAACTAGATTGATTTTATCTTTAGTCGATATGGGATTTTGAAAAAACTTAACCCTAATTCCGTCAGAGTTTTCTCCAAAACTACACCCACCTTGCTTTGATTTGGAGCAATTTATTTGAAACCAAAATGGCACCTTTGATATCTTGATCTTCTTCGCCACGATCTTGGAGATGACCTTCACCTTGATGACCAGTGTTGGCTTTTGGTATAATAAAGTTTGAGAGATAATAGAAAAGACTTAGATTTTAGAAAAGAGAAAAGGAAAAAATGATAAACAAAATTAAAAGGAAAACAAAAATAAAATAAAAATGTATTAAAATTACATGTTTTTTTCATTATTTATTTATAAAAATACTAAAAATTTAGTACATAATTATATGTATTTACTTATGTTTGAAACCAACCTTACTTATTTACTTGAGGTTTTCAAATAAATCTTTAGAACTTAAAGAAGGTTCAAAAAACTCTTAGTTGAAAAAATTCATTCTGGATTATATCAATCTCTATTAAATATCAAGTTTTAAGCCCAAATTAGTTGAATAAATTTTAATTGATTAAATAAATAATTATTCTTATTCTTTGAAAGTTATTTTTTCATTGAAATAACTTTTAATAGTATAAATTTAGTTAAATTTTCAATAAAATGAAAAATTATATTTCATTTATTTTAAGTTTTGATTAATATTATTGTACCGAAACAGCCTTAAAAATTCTTTTTTGCATAAAATAGTTATTAAGTTTTCTATTTCACTATTTTTTTGTTTATATTCTACAATAAATACATATTAGTCAATTTTTGTTTACATCATAATGATAAACGAATAAATTAATTAAAATTCGATAAAAATATAAAAGTACAATTAACAAACAACAGAGAGAAATAAAAATATTTTTTTTTAAATGATCCTTACCAGTAAGTAACCCGTAAGTTTGTAACCCTATTGTTAATTACACTGTCTGCAAACTTGTATAATACTCAATCGTACTGCATACCATTTTCTTCAATATCTAAAATTTGTTTAAATTGAAAAAACTTTAAAATTTAGAGATTATTAATAATATAAATAATTAAAACGATAAATTTTACGTATGTGCAGAAATTAGCAAATGATATAATTACATGAAGTTTACATTTGAACTTGAGGAAGCTAGATTGGTTGTTTTAAAAGGTGCTGTCTTAAGGAATGATATGAACCAATGAATTGGAGCATCCTACAGTGTTTGGCCCTTGGCTTCCTTGGAAGTTGAAAGGTAGCCAAGATGCTCCAATATTGATCCTACAATAGGCAAAAAAATTGACATCTGTTGACAATCCATTACAGAATCAATCAAGAACTAACCTGTTTGTAATAAAAGAAAGGAAGTTACTCTTTATCTTTAGATTACAAGAACTAGGGATAAGACATAAAATTCTGGAATGACTTAATCCCTTTTGTTGGTACTGATACTCGTTTGTTTGATTTTGTCTTCAATTAATGTTGACACATGGCTTCTCACTGTGGTCTACCCAAATGGTCCATTGTTAAATCATTGCATGAAATGGATCATCTGCAATGTTAATTGGTGGCATTTTGTAATTATCATCAATCAGTGTTGACTTGTGTTGTGTTGGTGTTTCTGTTAATAATATTCCTTTTATCTTTAAAGTCATTCTTTAATCTATTCTCCACGAGTTGTGAACACTAAATCAGAGTATCTTCTACACAAAAACCAATCAATTAATCAACATGCAAATGAATTTTGAGTAAAGGATCAGGTTTATATGATTCTAACTGCCATTCATTGACAACTGCATGGAGATAAAAAAGATCATGCAAAAGATCGTATATTTCCCTTTTGGTAACATTCTATTATATTAGAAGTAAACAAGCACTATACATCTCCACCTTGGTGGAATTTAGTTGAGTTGTCACTTTTAAACTATGAAGGTTCTTGAGAAATTAAAGTCCATTATTCGCTATCTAAAAAGTAATCATATCTTAAATTTGGCGAATCAAACCACAGCAAAGGGAGTAAGAACTTGCAAATTGTGATTCATTTTCGTCGTGTATCCTATCAGACTCTATAAATATGGACTACTCATGCAGCCATTGTGATTAAGGTACAAGGTGTGTTCTCTACTGAGAAATAAATTAACAAGTTTCTTAGGTATATGCATGGAGCTTTCAATACAGAATGACTTTTGGTGACCCCAAAGGCTTCCACTACTGCATGTTTTTTCTGTGGGTTTAATATCCTGAAGCAAGTAGTAGTGGAGGTCTGAAGGTCCATTAAAGGCATCTCTGATCTTACACATCCACAATGGTTTTGAACCAAATACTGTGACTTTACATGGCTAATATATATTTAAATAAATTTTTATAATGTTTTGTTGCAGTTCTATTGTAACTCCTGTACAACTTCATTTTTGCAGCTAAATATAAGCTTCAGAGTTCAATTTCAAATTCTTAAATTACTAATGATTTTGTTTTTCTGTGAATTTTGAATTCTGTTGCTTTTATACTAGGAATAAAAGACAAAATTATAGCATTCAAGCTTTTATAAGAGGAGCTTTTCTTACACTATTTTTGCTTGAAGGAGAAGAAACAACACCCACATTTTATTTTCTTGTAGCTTTTTGGTTCTAATGTGAAAAAGTACTATTATTTTGACTTTACATTCACAGGTGTTGCCGTAGGTACGTAGCACCTCTTGTAACCTCATTAATAATTATTGTGGTTTAAGAGGAAGAAATTTTTTAGGAGTACTAATACCTTCACATCATGAAAAGAAAAATTCACTTTACCATTTTAAAATATCAATATTTTAATTATATATATTTTTTATTTTTAATATAAAACATTAATATATTTTTAATAGATCAACTTATAAATATAAATATTAAAGGATATTCAACAATTACGTTCTCATATTTGAATCAAATATATATCAGGAAACACTGATGCCTACATCTGACTTATTCTAGTATATAAACTTTTACTTTTTAGATTAAGACAAATTTAAAGTATATTCAAGATATATAATAAAAAATTTCATTAATTTTTAACAATCAAACTCTTAATCAATAATATTTAAATATTATTAGAAAAAATTACTTTTATCAACTATATTATTATTTATAAAATAATAAAATTAATTACTAATTGAATTATATATTAATTTAAAATTTAATTTAATAAATGATTAAAATTTTAGTAAATAATATTAGAAATTAATTTAAATTCTAATTTAAAAATTAATTTAATTATTATTATATAAAAATTAATTTTATAATTTTTAAAATAAATAATTATAAAAAATATAATTCTACTATAATAAAAATTATTTTACATATCAATAATTTTTAATTTATAAAATAATTTTTAATTTAATAACTATAATAATTTAATTTATATTTAATAATTTTTTTGTAATGTACTAAAGACTTATGTTAAACATAAATATTTTTACTTAATGTATGCAATTGACAAACTAAATTAACATCCCACCATAAAAATCAAATCCAACATATTATTTATCCCTTCAATCAAATATATCATATGTATATTTTATAACATTTAAATAACTTATAATTAATATAATTAAATAAAAAAATATAGTTTTAAACAGAGCAATTCATTAAGTGAGTTGAATTAGAAAATCATCCTCATTATTTTCAGGTTAATTTTTTCCAAGTGAATTTACAACCTGTGAATTTAATTCACCGAACCAATTAAGTTTGCCACAAATCTTAACTGGCAGATTATTTGGTTGAACAAAAATCAATTCGCTAAATAAATTATGCAGAGCAATTCTAAAAAATTCTCTACAATTCTAAAATAAAAGACTAACCCTTCTACACATATTAACAAGTTAAAAATGTATAAGCAAACAATTATCTTATAGATAACACAATAATTAGCATAACCATTCTAACAAAAAAATTAAGTTTCAAAAACAAATTTCAAAAGCAATATATCCATTACTCCAAATTTACCTTCATTCCATATAAATAAATCTATTTTTTCTATCAAAATTTAAACCTTGATATAGAATTTCGCTCTACTATCTTAAATGCCAATATTCCATTTCATATCTTACATAACAATACCATTAATGAGTTCTCATTTCTCTTTCAAACCTAATATTTACATTCCAACTCACTTATATATAAAATTATTGATAAATTTTGAATTCAACTAAAATTTGAAAAAATATTATTTTAATAATTATTCACTTCCAAACAAATTTAAAACACAATATAACACTATAAAAATAATTTTTCTTAGTTGAAAGTTAGTAATACTCAAAGTAATGGGGAATATAAAGAAAAAGAAAGCTAGAAACATAATGCAATAATAAAGTAATTCCAAATTTCAGTGATGTGACAACTGGTTGAGTGAATTATTTTTTTCAAATGACTAAATCAATATAATGAGCTTCAACATTTGTAGAAAATAATTAAGAAATCTTCATAACAAAAATATACTTAGTCTTAAGCTGAGAAAGAGCAAGTGAGCCTTGGCCCAAAGGTTTTACACAATTAGTCCATGCTGCTGACAAACTATGAGAAAGGTACCCTAGAAGTCACACTTTCATATACTACAATAGTTAATAACCAAATACATAAAGTCACAATTTATTTATAATTTTTTATTTTTCAAATAGTAACTTGTCAACCCCTCATACTTTTAAGGATGAGGTTTACTCAATAAAAAAACATAATTAATAATCCTAATTTTATAAAAATATCATTTAAAAAATTATCTAATTTTACACCCTAAATTAAAGATAAATTATATAGGAACATGATAGTTTAGTTTTTAAAGATAATTTTATTGAAGAGACTTTAATTTTTTTTATTAAATACTAGTAAATGTTGATGAAATATTCTGAGATTAAGCTCCAATTGAAAGAAGTTCATATTTCAAGCTATTTGCATTTATCATTATTACTTGACAAGGGTGAAATATTTGTACACGTGTTTGTATTTTCAGTTGATGGGGACCAATATCTATAAATGTAATTATTGTATATATTTTATTTTTAGTGGTTAAAACACTTAAATCGAATATGTACTCTTTAACGTCTATCATATCACACACCAATGAATATTAATGAGTCCATTGATTTGATGAGTTGATTGCATATTTCTAACACTCATTTTAATTAACTTTTTTTTGCATTTTCTATTATTTTCCGTTCTTCATCTTCAACTTTTTTATTTTTTAAGTTTAGTTTTGCATTTGAGTTACTTTCATGCAATTAAATTAATGTTATTATAACTAGTTTTTCTTTCTTTATATGAATTAAATTAATGAAATTATTGAAAAAATATATTATCTTAAAATTTAAAAAATAAAGAAGTCAACCATTTTTTATTAAAAGATCACTATTTAAAAAAGAAATGAAGGAGTATCAATATTGTCCTTTATTGCATCATTACACTTATAATTTTAATTATAATCCAAATCGAATTAAAAAGGAAGTAGAATTGATTTACAATTTCATCTATAATTTTGATTTTATGGGTTGAATAATGTGTTTCACCAACACCGCTCTTAGTTCATTTATACTTTTTACACTTTAATTCTTTATAACTCAAAATATATTAGTTATGATTACGAGCGAATTCCAATTCAAACATAAATTAAAATTGAATTACAATTGTGAAATACTCTCTATTCTTATCTTAATTGTTCGAGGTTCTTTAACTTAAATTAAGAAAAACATTTATTTTTAATTTTATTTTTTAATGTAATTTAAATAAGTTATTTATTACATTCTTTTCTGTTTTTTACTCTAAACAAATTCCAATGCATGATAAAAAAAATGAAGGTATAATTGGAACTATATTATTTTATGAGTCTTGAGATTGAAGTAGGGTTTATATTTTTATGCGTATTTGTCTATCTCAATAGTCATTCTTCTACAGCCAAATTTCAGCTGTATAAGGATTCTGAACATGTTGTGAAAAAGATTACTAGGTTAATTTTTCACAATCCCTCTGAAGATTGAAATTGCCGTTACATGTTATAGGCATATATAGTTTGCTTGAATAGAAGTTAAACGCAGGAAGATGGGCAACTAGTGTTTGAAAAGAAAATAGTGGAGAATAGGAATCTGAAAACGTGTGGGCCAAATAGCTAGAATTCGATTTCTGGAATAGATGTTGTATTGGAGAAGGGATTGGAGTCTTATATATAGCAAATGAAACTCTGGTTTTTCATCAGAAAACCTCGTATAACAATCATACATATATATATGAAGGACGATCTAATTGAAGTTTCCAAGTTCGTTCAAAGGCTTCCAATACTGAAACCAGTATAGGTAGCCTTTGTCCAAACTTCAAAACTTTGGAATGCATTTCAGTGTTTTTTCTTCTGTTGCTCTAAGATACATTACTTGGCTTGAATCGTAAAATAAAATATATGTTTTATTTTTTGCAGCACAGTGGATAAAAAATGAATCAGAGCCTAGGAAGATACAACTTCCTAAATTTGTTCCTGTGACATGATAAAACCAATATTAATTCAAACTTCATCTATTAATTAGTGCATCATGAAGTTCACTGTTGATCCTTCACATTCTCTGTGTGAAGATGAGTACTCTTCCGCTCTCTTCTTTTGATCATTACACTTTTTTCTTCCCAGACATTTTCACATTTTTCCTTCTCCACTCTTACATTTTCATCTTATCAAACTTAATTACCACTAATGGAACTGTTTTGAACTAGTACACAGACCCTTTTTAACGTTGGTTATTTGGAGTTTTCTATATCTCACCTTGTAGTTGATATTTTAACTGATATAATAGTTGATATTTCTCGCATTTCACAGAAACAGATTTCTTTTTTATTTCCAAAAGAATTAGGATTAGAGAACAACGAAAGGAGAGAAAAAAGATGGGGAAAATTTGTCGCTAAGAACTACGTGTTTTTCCAGCACTATCACAACAATGATATATAGCTTCTAGTTAATTACTCTTTAATTAATATGCTCTTTGTTATCAGTAGTTTGTTAATGTATATCACTTAATTTTGAATAATGGATTTTCTTGATCGCTTGTAAGAGTTTTCTCTCTATCTCTTATCAACTCTCTTGTCTTTGGGTCAATCCCTATTGCCATTTTCCCAGAAGATTTTATTCCTAAGACACAAAAAATCAAATCAAATGCGTATAGCTTTGAAAGACCTGTGAGAGCTTTTCATACCAGAAACCAAAAAGTAGCATAATCAAATTCTATGTGTATCTGATGCTTTAAAAAAAGATTTAATTTGGTGCCATTGCTCCTAATTTTTACACAAAAATCCCATATGGGCATATCTTACATTCAAATTAATTATCCATTCTAAGTTTTTTCATACTTATTTTTTAGATTTTTTCTTCCGTTTTTTTATCTGCCTTTGTTTTCATTCATTACTTTATCACATCTATTGTAAATCTTCATTTGTCTCTCTTTTTTTCTTCTCTTTCTATTCTTATTTCCTTACTTTATCTCCATAAAGTATTTGAACAGCAACCGTTTACAGACATTCTTATTTCCTAAATCCCAGAGTAAATTTCCAATGGTTATTTCCTTATTGTGGATTTCGATTCTCTTCTGCATTGTATAATGAAATTATTCATCAATTAATTTTAAATGAAATGAATTATGATAAAATTAAATATGCAGTTCATTTTTTCCCAAAGTTTTAAGAGAAAATTCAAAATGAAAATGATGTTATTGACGAATTATTTTTGGAAGAGACCATCTTAGAAACTACGTCAAACGTATATAAAGCCAGTCCTACGTCTTGACCCAACATTCATAATCTCTGATATTTGTATAATGCTTTCTCTTCGACTGAGAGGAAAGTTATTTCATTGGAAGAACTATAATCGTGAGTTTTTCAACGTTTTTAGGCCAAAGAAAGAAAAATACCAAAGTTCTAAATCGACCACAAAATCTTATTTGCTAAGAGTGTGGAAAATTAATATACAATTAGATAATTTAGAAGTAGTAATTTTTATAGTTTTGGTGGCTAAAATTAATATAGAATATGTA
The DNA here is from genome assembly GCA_030347555.1 of Lablab purpureus. Taxonomy (NCBI): domain Eukaryota; kingdom Viridiplantae; phylum Streptophyta; class Magnoliopsida; order Fabales; family Fabaceae; genus Lablab; species Lablab purpureus. The sequence continues at coordinate 23,599,742 of CM059254.1, forward strand.
TTGGCCCTTGAAAGATCATATTAACAGAGAGGAAACGATTCTGATATAGATGGCTTAGTATACACATGTAACATTATTATTTGAATATCTATTTGTCTGTCTACATTGAATTTGCAAACGTGAACGTAACTTTCTTAACCATTATTGATCCGAAAGAATTACTCTGATTTTGCAAATGTTCAAATCTCTTTAACCCAATTCATTATTCAAAAATTCGATCTAAGTAATCTAGTTTATATAATAAAAAAAAAGTACCCCTACATGCATGTACCTAATATTCCATATTAACATTTATGTTGATGTCTCATTAATAATGATGAAAGATGAAGTTATTACTGTGAAATTTGCATATATATAATATTCCATTTTGTGTTGTTGAGCAATAAAAATCTATATATCTTTTGAAATATTTATATATTTTTCCATATTCCCTTCGTTAAAGGACACATAAGCCCTTGACAATGACGGATGCATTATATTCATGGTGAAAATATTAGAGAATTAATCCATGCACTTACTTGTACGGAAAAAATTCAGCACTTGAGAGAATTTGACAAATGCCTGATGGCAAACAATTAAAAATAAGTAGAGAGCATTTAAAATTGGCAACAAGGTTAAAGTGCTCTCTTTAGAGTACTGTATATGCAAATGATACCATCTTATAACTTCTCTTTTGCCCTAGAAATGAATTCACTTTTTTATGTTTTAACTATATTAAAAAAACAGATGACAAATTACAATTAATGAATGTTAATGGAGAAAGGAATCTAGATAATCAGGCAACTATTATTTTTGTAACTTTGTGTGCTGGTGGCAATTAAGTTTGGGTTGATTCAAATTCACTAAATTTCTGTTAATATGGAATCAAATCCTAGCTAACTTTTTTTCTTATTCTGTAGGTCTTTATTATCGATCTTAACTAAAATTAATAATTTATTTTAAACTATAAATGATTTTCCAAAAAAAAATTATACATTAATAGTTGTCTAACACGTTCTGCACAAGAGTTCCATTTTAAAGGTATATGAATTTCATTATGAAGGTCCTTTTTATTGTAAAAATCGTAAACATAATATCTTAATTTATTTTTCATGTTACTGAGGATTTTGATAGAAGGTATTATAAAAAAAACTCAAATATTTTAACTTTATGATCATAGATATGATCCTACTATAAAAATAATGTAAAATAGTCTAACATATGGTTAGAATGCAGTCTATAAAATTAATCATATCCTAATTAACGTACAAAACGGTAATTAGATTGCATATTATATCTGAGATAAACGATTCATTTCACAACTCCCAAACTAGACAATATCACCGTGTTTGGAATCATAGAACACACATTTGATTTATATATCGTTGTTTAGAAGATTTGACATGAATTAATAGTAATACCAATAATTATAATTCAACAGTTCAATAAATGAAAATGGTATAAACTTAGTGATTATATAATAACAAATATAAGTCATGTAAGTTTGAAGTCGAACAAACTAAAGAAAAACTTAATTATTTGAGAAATAATTAAAAAGGAAAAACAACAAAAACTTTATTCAGTTGTTGCTATATTGTAAGCACGTTAAACCATCACTATTAAAAGTTAATTTCATCTGTTACAGTATTACTCATATACGAAAAAGAATAAATTCGAAGAAATATTATTCGTGACTATCATCTTTAATTAATATATTCCAACCTAAATTACTGATGAAAAATATTATTAACTTTAAGCCTGTTGCAAACGACGTACAACATTTTATTATTATTATTATTATTATTAACTCATTGCCACTTTAGTTATTCTCCTATCTCTTGATTCTTAAACCAATATACGATAAACATGCTTCACATTAATTTCCTTTTCACTTTTATTCCTTTCAAGCATATATATATATATATATATATATATATATATATAGAACATTAGTCTCCTTTGATTGCTTACCAATAACAAAACTATATATACGAATTAAAAATAACACGTGCATCAAAGATAAAAAGGAATAAAAACTAATTCAAATCAAAGGATTAAAAGGAATACGATAAACAGGGACAAAAGGTTCGCTCTACGACAAAAACAACCATAAAGTACAAGTAATTACCTTAATTTATAGTTGATTTTGACAAATTCAAATTTTAAAAAATCAGTTATAGCTATTATACTTTAAAGACGTTTTTAAAATTTTCTAATAAGTATATATATATATATATAGTAATTAATAATATGAATTCTTAATTAAATGGTTAATATTTTTTGTATTTATATTGATGCCATTTATTTTAAAATATATATACTATAAACTTAATTTTATATTTCATTATATTTTTTATTTGTACATATAATTAATGTAAAAATTAATATATAATGTTAAAAAATTAAAATTTTTATCTACTATTATTTAAATAAGTATTTTTATTACAAGATATATGGTTGGATAAAGACAGAATAACTTATCCTATAGATACTGCATGCATGCAAGAAGCCACTTTGGTCCCCTAAGATCAAGTGTTTTGAAAAGATTGAGAGATGTACCTCTTCTAAGTATAGCAAAACACAAATAAAGGTTTTTTCACGTCTTTTCCTTGTTGGTTTTGGTGCACCTGGTCATGATAATTTGCCAAATAATAAAATAAATAAACGTCTTATAGAAAGTGATAGAAGAATATCTGAGTTTGAGGTAGCCAAATTGAGCCATTCATTTTAAGGGAGCAGATGCGAACTATCATATATGTTTTCACTTTGAGAATTAAAGATAAAAGGAATGTCTCTATGTCTCTGCATGCATGCATATTAAAGTTGCACTAATAATTTAGGCATTTGACATTCCAATTGAATAGAGGTCAACCAAAGGTGAGTGAATTTTTGCATCTCACTTTTTAGGGTAATTTTGCTTTGGCTCTTCACATGAAGAATAAGTCACCTTTGAAATCCGAACTATAGAATCTTCTGTGTTGTCACAAGTCTAGGACTAATTTATAGTGTATATATGTTCAAGATTCCATATATTAATATAATCAATGCCAAGATACTTTCGCAGATAGAAGATAATTACAGATGTAAAAGTATAGAATATCATCAAGCGTAATATTAGAATCACAAAAACCTTTTATTAAACTTTTCTCGCCAAATTTATATTTAGGGTTTATTAAAGTTAATATATAAACTTTATTTTCTAATAATATGTATAAAAACTTTACCAAGTCAAACATTATTTTTATTTATTCCTTGATTTCATATTTTATTATTAATAACAAGTAATATCTATAGGAAATTTATGTTTTATCAATTGCCACATTGTATGTACTATTATTGTGTATAATATGGTGTAAACTTATAGTGATTGTACTAATAATTCAAATTCTAATAAAAAATTATATTAATGTAAGCTATCTAAACGAATGATTTAGTATATATAATAATTTTTTGTGAGAAAGTTATATAAATAACAGTGGTTTTTCTATTGCTTAAAAAAAACAATGGTTTTTCTATGAAACATAACTGTGGGCCTTCACAATCTCATAAAACTTATGTTTCAGCACGTGCAAATACAGTAATAAAACTAGGAAAATTAATAAACTCCATTTTGTAATTTATAATATTGTTTTGAAAAGATGAAAGAGACTCACAAGTTCATCACTGATTAATTAAGCTTCCAGAAAAATATGACATGATTTCTCATATCAATAAATGTTATTATCATACAATATATAGATTTGCATAATCATACATCAATGGTATCATTTGATAGTGGATTAATATATAAATTTAACAATTATTAAAAAATTTAAAATTTAATATTATAAAGAATTTATAATAAGATAGAAAACCAGCACTATACGATAGCATAAAATCATTACTAAAAAAATATTTATTACTTGCATATTTTTTATAAAAATTTTTTAACAAAAAATATATGTGAATTTTAATATAAAATATTTTTAGTAAAAATACTTACAAAATTTTTAGTAATTCTTTTTATATAAAATACATTGAGATTTTGTTATAAAAATTTATTTGTAAAAAAATATTTTAATTACTTACAAAATTATTTATGTTATATAATTTTTTTTACTAATAAAATTTTACAGCAAAACTTAACCTAAATACATAGGGATTTTGTTATAAAAATTTATTTATAAAAAAAGTATTTTAATTATTTGTAAAATTATCTAATTTTTCTTACTAATAAAATTTTGCAGCAGTTCACATTCGCACTCTCTTCTCTTCCTTACTTTCAAAACTTAACCTAAACCTAACTTGGTCCTTCCCTCTCCCAATCACCATCCTTGCCAACCACCGCGTCAATGTCGGCCACTGGTGGCGCCGCCATCACTGGCGGAAGCCGCAACCGCCATCTCGGTGAGAACCGCTTCTATAGTCCACCGCCGTTGCGAAAACATAGAGAGAAGCAGGAACAGCAAAGGTCGTCGGTGTCGCCGAGAACAGACCTGGTTCCTCTTTCGATTGTTCGATTTCTTCGCGTGCCACATCGGATATGTCCAATTTGGATCGATTATTGGAGCACATCACGCCCCTTGTTCCGCCTGATATTTTCCCAAGGTAATATCAACGTCAATTTAATTGCGCTTAAGCTTTTTTTCCTTGGTAGAGGTCTTGAATTTACTTAATTTGAAGTGAAGTAGCAGCATTAATTTCCTTGGTTGTTTGGGGAAGCCATCATCAGATTGAATTGAGCGCCAATTCGCAATTCAATCTGATGAAACGAAACGAGATTGGAGAATTCGTGAAGAAAAAGAAGAAGAAGAAGAAGAAGATTATAGATCGAGATTGGGATTGAGATGAGTGCAGAGAGAGATCTGAAAATGGATTTAGATAAATTTCTTTACAAGGAATTTCTGCAGATTAGTGTTTTAAGTTAATTTCAGCAACAAGGGTCTAATCTAGCAGTTTTCTGCCATAACTAAACTCCCTGTTCTGGCAGAAGCTATGAGTAACACATCTGAGAGTTTTCAACTTGTTTGTGTTTATGGTTGGCCTGCGTGTCAGACAGAGAAGTCTCTCTGCGTGTTGTTAGTGTTCAATATATAGTGAGTGTGAGAGTAACAATACTCGGATGATTTGTTAATAATATAATAACACGACTCTTAATTTAACAACATAATGCATTGTTTTATATATCTTCATAATAATGCCAGAGAGTAAAATAAAATAAATGAAAAACACCGTTTAAATAAATCACTGATACTGTTAAAATTATATTATCATAATCAGAAATAGAAGCACAGTAGTGATAAGCACCTTCCTGGTTCTTGATGGTGAAGAAAAAGGTGAAGTATTGGACCAACTTTGATTTGTATCAGTCTAAGTATGCTAACTGGAGGGACTCTCTGGATTGCACTATGGCACCTGAACCTCTTGATCCTCAAGAATTGCCTCCTGTTTGTAGGTAAGTTTTGGTCTATCAACATTGGAAAATGAAATTTTCTGCCTGTGTGTCAACATTTCTTTCGCTCAACATTGCACGTGCTTTTGTTATTTAGAATAGATAAAAGATAATAGATTTCAATTTAAATTCAATTAGTAACAAGTGAAATTATTAATAAGCTACATTTAAATTATTTCTTTCTGAAATTTTTTCTTTTTTCAATTCTTCTGGGTATTATAAGTCACTGATTTTCATACCATGATTTTAATTAAAACCAACTGAGTTTAGATCGAAATCTATTAAAAGATGTGTGAAAGAAAAGTTTGTTTTTAGAATTTGACAATTTTCATAGTAAGCACTCTGCAGCAACTCAGAGTTTTTTTACTTGTGTACATATATTACCTGGGGGAACAGGGTATTGTTTGAGAGTTTGTAAACTACAATGATTTGGACATAACATTAGATGGAATTGAGTGTATGGTAATTATTTGTGATAATTTGATTTTCAGGGATGTAATAATGGAATTCTCAAGAGAAGGTCAAGTATTGGGGAGCCTTTTATTTGAATTATTATCAGAAGCGCTTGGGACACTTAATGTTGTCTCACTATTATCCATCATGCCCTGAGCCTGAACTGACTATGGGTCTCAGTAGCCACACAGATCCTGATTTCCTCACAGTTTTGTTTCAAGACCGTATTGGAGGACTACAAGTTTTGGTGCAGAATCAATGGATTGATGTGCCCCCAAATCCTGGAGCACTTGTTGTAAACATTGGAGATCTACTGCAGGTAAGTTACACATAAATAGTTTTATCTAGTTCTCTTTGTCTTCATTAGCATACAACATCATTATCAATTTGCTGCACTACATAAAGATGAATGTAGAACTTGTAGATTTTAATATTCTCTAATAACCAAAATATACATGGCTAAATGAATCTTATGTTACAACACAACTGCAGCTTCTTTCCAATGACAGATTCAAAAGTGTGGAGCACCGTGTGATGGTAAACCAAAGAGAGGCCAGAGTATCAGTTGCATTCTTTTTCACTCATGCTCATTGTCCATCAACTACAATATACGGCCCCATCAAGCAATTACTCTAAGAAGATAATCCTCCAGTATACAGGGAAACAACATTACAGGACTTCGAATGATCACTTTTATAAGAAGGGACTTGATGGAATTCCAGCTCTTTCCCATTTCAAGTTATTGTGATAAATACCAAATATGAAAACAACTTTCCTGCAGTTCTGCATGTTGTTTGATCAGAATTAAAGTTTCACTTCGTTTTAAATATTGTATTAAAGTTTTTTCCAATGGTAGAGGAAAGTCTTGTTAAAGATCACTACTGAGTTTTAATTTTTTTAAACTAAAAACTATACGAAAAATAGTAAAAAATAAAATTATAAATAATATTTTCTGACTTATCTATTTTTAAAATAGTAACAAGAAATTATAACATTTTATAAAAGTAATATGAAAATAAAAGTTTATAAATTTTAAAATATTATTAAAAAATTCTTGCAAATTTTTTTTCAAAGATATTAATAGAAAAAATGTACTTACAAATTTAATTTGACAAAACTTTTTTTTACTTTTTTTTTACAAGAAATTATTTGTAAATTTAAAATTTGTAAAAAAATTACTTTAGAAAATTTAAATTTAAAGAAAAAAGTACTTGTTATTTTTAAAATGGATATTTTTGTAAAAAAATTTGCTGCAAATTTTTTTAGCATGAAATGTTGTTATGAATTTATATTTTGCAGAAAATTTCTTATAAATTTTTAAATTTCACGGTAACTAATTATCCACGAGCAAATTATCTATTAATTAAAATTTACAGAAAAAATAACAGGAAACTCTTTTCATACCATTATTTATAACAAATTTACAAGAAAATTATCAAAGTATTGAATATTACCAGCTTCACTCTCGTAAATGAAAGTTATGCAAACGCATAACGCATAAAGAATATGAGCACAAAGAGCCCCTCCAACTAAAGCACCATTACAAGACATACAATACAACGTAAAGTTTCTTCAGAACTTAACATAATACTAAAGACTACACGAAGTCACATAAGCATTCCAAAGAGATTGGAGCAAATACTCTATAACAGCCATAGTCTTCAAGTACTGTTCCTTAAATATCTTTTATATATATATTTAATATAAATTAATTTATAGATAGATCAATCAAATTAATAATAGAAAATGAAAACTCACCTATAGTCATGATGACCAATTACTCTCCATAATTGTATGGTTTGATCTTTCATAATACACATATTTTCTTCACAAATAAGTCTTTATTTATTTTTGTTTCACTTAATAATGGTTTCAAACAAAATTATGAATAGTATTTCATAATCTTTTTAATATACAATCACAGAGTTATCTTTGAACGTTTTTTATTCACTCATCACATAATCCTTTATTTTCTTCATATTAAAGACTCGTTCTCCATTAGATATACACTAAAGTACAATACTCAAACATTATTAAATCTATTTTATGGAAGAACAGAAGTTCATTTTGGTATTAATAATACCATTCTCTGAAAAAAGTCAGGCATATTACTATTCTTAACCACCTTTACCTTTTCTCAAGCTTTATTTTTTATAAAAGCAGCAGCACAGTAATAAAATTCGTTCTACACTAATTATGCATACAATTATTATTCTTTTCCATTAGTAGAAAAAATAATCTTATCTAAATAAGTGGAATCAAGCCCGCACTAAAAATTAATATTTATTAAATAACAAAAGGTACTTGATTCCCTTGTTAATAAAATCTCTGTTCCAAAGTCTCTTGAATAGAAAAAATAGTAAATAAACATTAAAATAGTCTTACCCTTTCAATCAAATCCCTCTAACACTGCTTAAAAGTTAGAATTCAATAGACCAATAATAAAGAAAAGTTACAAAGAGAATATTAACCTTGTCAAACGATTGTGTTTGATCACTGTTTATTATCTATTTGTCTCTTTCTGTGTGTATATATATATATATATGGTTGGTTTGTTAATTATGTGCCAATTCAGTGTTGAAGATCACATGTTTTGATAGGAGAAAGTCTTTAGCAACCCTCAAAGGCTTCCACTACTCTATATTTCAGTCCAGTGGATATGAACAAATATGGAGGAGTGGAACTTTGAGGCCTGCTGAAGCCTTTATCGCTTCGCTGCTATAATGCAAATTCAAATTCAAATGATAATCAAGCGTTTGGTTCTTTCTGAATCAACAAACACAAGCTATATATGTGCCTTCCATGAAGTCCTTCACCATTCCCAACTTCCTAATGCTAACTGTGTTATCCCTCTAGTTCCATACATGTACTTCCAATGCACCAGGTCTTTCTATTTTCCTTCTTTCTTTCTTGGGTAAGATTTTTCATTCTATAATTTATTACACTACAGAGACTAATGTGAAAATTCCTATTTCAGCACCTCTACTCATTTTCTTTTCCTGCCGTATATATATATATATATATATATATGTGTGTGTGTGTATATATATATATATGTGTGTGTATATATATATATATTGCAGTTCTTAAGGGTCACAATTAAGTCTTATGGCAGACTGTCTCTTAATTTGAGCATAACATCAGAATGTTATTGGTAAATCGAGGATTATTATGAATGACTAATTCTTTGGACCATTTCAAGGATCATAATGCTAATTCTTCGGATCATTTGAATGATTTAGTAGATAAGTTTGCAAGGTGCAAAGGAGAAAGCGTGGGTGCTTGCAGCTGACAGAAAAAATATGTGTGCTGATTGAAAGGGAAAAAAACTAATTGTACCACACTCCAATATGAAAGCTTCTCTCACTTTTTTTTTTCAAAATAATATTAAAGTTTATTCAAATAATATACATTATTTGTGCTTCTAGATATGTCTGATCTTATATGTATGTCAAACGATAAAAACTTATGCAGAAAGTGTTATTCATTTTGGATACTTTTTATTCTTTTTTATATAGATATCAGGCTTAATTCTTGTTTCATTGCTATATTAATGAGTAACTTTGTTTTGCAGTTTCAATTTTCAAATTATTTCTCCATACTTTTAAATATGGCATTGACATGTTGAAGTCATTTAAGAAATCTGATTTGAAGTTTTAAATAAGTGTTTAAGGAGAATTTAAACTGATATCATGGCTTTTAACACAACTAAGTGAGATAATTTTGACGTAATAAATCACTTTTATATTTCACTAAAAAATTAATGATCGTGCTTTTATAATCTATTTTCTGAAATATTTTTAAACTAATAATGAAAAGATGCAATATTAAATTAATGGTTATTTTAATAATTGAAATAAAATATTATTATTCGTGTACAACTTTATTAGTAAAATATAAAAACTGAACAAGGTTATTATGAATTTTCAAGATATTATAAAAGTTATTTTAATTACATTTAAAATGAAAAATAAATTCCAAGATATGATTAACGAGTACTCTTTTAATTTTAAGTTTTCTTAGCTATATACAAAAGAATATTACATCAATATATAATATCTTGTTTATTCATTAAAGTATAAAAAATAATTTTCAGAAAAAGAAAAAATATTTAATATAAAATGATTAAGTTAAAACTAATGTAAGATATTAAAAATTATTAGGAAGTATATATGTTTTGATTTTATGATATTATACTCTGAAGTTTTTTTTATAAAGTCTCTCCTCTATGAAAATTAGTTAACTATGTCGGTAACGTTAAATCTATCCTAAATTTATACTTTTTATTCTAAAATTCTCCTAACATTAATCAGACATATTTAGAACATTTTTTTTTATCAATTTGATTGTTTTTAATATTTCTTCTCGTTATTATATTTGCTACTTTATGCATAACAAAATTAGAATTCAAAAGAGCTTAATACATCAATGTATTCCTCTTACTATTTTTTAAAACTCAGACTTATAATTAAAATATTTAATATCAGGTGATTCTTTAATCATCGATTATAAAATGAAGGTTAAGTAGATGTAGTTGATAGAGTTAAAATATACTTTAAATATTAATTTTTCTTATCAATATTGAAAGTGTAACTATCAATATTTTCTAAAGTAATAATTAATATTAAAAGTTTAATTTTCTTTTTTTAAAACGGACTATCCGTTTTATAAACAACTTACTTAAAAAATAAATTTTTTAATATAATAATTTATATTACAAGTGTAATTCCACAAAACATATATCAAAATATATATTACATATCCTTTAATAAAAAATGGTACATGTCTCAATATTTGAGAAAAAAATACAGATATTTTTAATATTTATAAGTTCTATAAATTTTTGTCTTTATTTATTACGCATTTTCTTTATTTTTAAGACAAAAATTCTAATTATCTGCAATATTTATGGAAATAAAATGAAATTTAAATTTATTTTTAAAAATAAAGCTGAAAAAATATTTTCATATCACCTATTATTTTGTTCTCCATCTAATACATTGATGATTACATTTATAGTTATCTTTTTTTTATTACACTTTAAAACAAACATTTAATTATATAACAAAATATGAATAGCAAGTAGTAAAAAATTAATGTAATTACCTCAATCCGTTACAATTTTAAAATGACCAGTATAATATCAACCCAACATACTATATTCATCCATACCAATAAAAAACGAAATCATAAAAATATTTATAAACGAGTTGTAACACATTATGATGAAAATAAAATTTCATTAAATTGACTATTTTATAATTTGTCTTTGTAATATAATTTTGAACCCTAAGATAAGTTCTTTAAATAAAAAACATAATCAAATCATAATATTTTTTTGAAGACAATAGAATGAATTGAAAATGACTTGTATATAATAATAAAACAATTTCTAATAATTAATGTCAAATGATACTTTTTACATCTTGTGTAGAAATTCATGTGAAAAGTTTTTATAATATTATAAGTTTTTCTACACTTTTACAAAATGATTAAATAATGTAAAATTTTATCGTGGTATGTTTCTTTTAGTAGTGAACTTTTTTTGGTGAATTTCAAGACTACAAAGATTTGATTTAAGTAACTCAAACTAAGAAACTAAAACAACATAACCATTTATACCCAATGGTATGATCATTTTTAAGAATCGACACAATATGATTATCATATGGTATGTAAAACTAATATAATATAATAGCACAATTTTAAATTAAAATAGTAATTTGAAAACATAACTTAAGTAATTATATATATATATAAATTATAAAATATTGTGATTATTATGATTTTTTTTAATTCATGGATACAGAATTATAAGTTATAAAACTTAAAAATATAATTAAGAATATCGGTGATGCATTTGAGAGAAATGTCTTGCTCAAAGCTCACACTAATTTTGATATAAGAGTGAGAGATAAGTTAGTTGAAGTAAACAAAAAAGTAAATTAGAAATTCAAGAGATTTGAATAAACAGGTGGTAGTTGAGGATGAAAATGAATAAGCAAAAATATTAAGCAACTTAAGTGTTTAAGTCACTGAATTCAGTATAAAGACAGGTTTAAAGCTTTCAGTGCACCCCCAAATCCCTTCCGCTTCTCCTTAATTATTCCTAATCAATGATTGATTTTGATGGTAATTAACATGAAGAAGCGGAAGCCTTTGAGGGTTACTGAATGCTTTCACCTTTCAGATCCTTCACACACAGCCAACTCATATCATAAAACAACAACAAATACCTATTTATAATCAGATGCTACATGATTCTCTCACTATTATTGAAATGATTTAGGCAACTATCATGCACATCTTTTTTCTTTGCCTAGAGTTTGATTCACCGTATTTTAGATAAGGTTACTTTATGGATCACAAATGGTTAGAATTTGTTCCTAGTGAACTTGGCTGTTTGTGGTTTCCTTTGCTTTTGACAAATAAACAAAAAATCTCGGCATGCACATATCACGATTTGAATATCAATATCTTCTCACCTTAAATTGTGTATTTTTCTTTATAGAAATGTCTTAAAAAAGCATCACGCAGAAACTACTTAGATTCGGTGTTGAGTTGACACAGATTATGCAGACATTCAGTTTCTATTTAACCGTTCATGTAATTGTGGCCATTAATTTCAATTATCGAAGGCAGAGACGGAACAAATGGGACTGGGAAATTGCAATAAGTGCGTTGACATTCTGATATATATGCAGTAACAGTAACAGTATCCAAAAACAGATAAGATATTGCTTTGGTTATGACTCATTCCATGCAGAATAAGTTATCTGTCACAAGCTAACTGCACATATTATATTCCTCCTACCTCGTTAATTTTCTCAGTTCTTTCAATTTATGAACCTATCATGTATATTTTTTTCCTGGTTTTCGGTTCTAGCACTTGAACTATTTGAAATACAATCTTATTATACTATAATATGGACTTGTCCATTTTAAATTCAAATACTTTCCATTCAAACTTTGTAATTTTAACCTACTGTGGATCACGCTCTGTCATGAAATTGTTGGTTGTCACATAAATAATATTTAATACAAAAGCTGGCTGTTCTTATACATTGATTCATACCTCTATATTTTCATTCTTTGAGTAAATATACAGTGACATAAAAGAAAAACTTAGACGTCGTATCACATAAAGATATATGGAAAATAAAAGCAAACCCGAAACATGGAGAACAGAATAATGAAGAGATTACGATATGACTTTGGAATGTATTCGACTTAATCAACCTCTTTCCGAGACCAAGGGCCAACCATTGTTGTCTATAAATAATAACCTAAATGTCATTCACTAATATCAAAACTGAGGTTAAAAGAAGAACTCTTCGTGTTCCCTCAAAGGCTTCCAGTATTCAGTATGCTAACTTGGTTACTTGAACGCTGGAAGTTTTTGAAGGAATTCGAAAGCTTACTTCTACAATTATGATCAATATTCAAAACTCTTCTATTGCAACAAAATTACCGTTTTCTTAGAAGATCTTCTTGAGAAATTAAATGAAGTTGAAAGGAGCTGAATATGGCTCGGGAAAAAAACATATCTCATGAACATTTTTAAGCAAAAGTAACACATATTGTCGAAGCTCAGTAATTCATTTTTTCTTTTCTAAACATATATCACTTATTTCATCTTTTGTTTTGACGACAATTGTTCTGGAGAAGGTTTTTTCTGCAAGAGATCGTTTATCCAGAACACTTGAGTTATGACTTCTACAAGTTCTACATTTTCTGCGCATGTCTCTTGTTATGTATGCAAAGTCCTTCCATGATTATTGTTGGTGAATCCATAGAAAGAGTATTCTCATGATTGAGAGAGATATTCGTTTGTGATTCACAAGAAAGGATAACTATGCTCCCTCATTAAGGTACACTATTTCTGAGGCCAAATATTTTACATCCATCCCCTAAACCAGCCCAGTTGTACGTTTTAAACATAGGCAACAAATTTAGAGAGAAAAAAAGGGGACTAAAAATAGCTGCAAATGTCTAAGGCAATTATATCTATTGAAGTATTCACCACCTGCATTAGTTTATAACTTCCTATACAAAAGCAATCATGTATTATCTAGCACCCCAAAATAGGCTGCAAAGAATGAAGACATGAGAGTAACAGAGAGTAAACTCCCATCAGAAAAAAAAAAAACAAAAAAATCTGAATATAAAGCATCAAGAGAAATTGGTCAAGCTCTCTGCACTGAGGAACCTAAGGATACAACTTTCTCAACCAACCTGCAAACAAAAAGCATAAGAGACCCATAAATATATCATTTTCAAAAACATCCGGTTGTCTGATGCCTGTGCATGTGTGTATCCGTATGTTTCAGTTCAGAAAACTACTTGAAGGCTTTTAAAATCTTAACACCTAGCAAGTTTGAATAGATTGTTGACATATGAAAGAATGTTTTCACGGTTGACACTGGATCAGATTAAATTTTCATATTCAATTTCGTTAGGGAGAAGCAATGTATCCAACTGATTAGTTAATTCCTCGAGACATTGTATATTGAATTTAATTAAAATGTATTAACAATATAAGTTTGTAATGCTGATAATCGGTCCTAGATTGTCAAGTATAAAAAGATTGTTTACTCTCTTAATACTTAATTTAAAAGTCATATCTGAGTAATTTCTAGTTGATTGATCATATAGAAAATTTTACACTAAAAATACATAAAACTAAAATCCTCTCTATATTTACCTCATGATAATATGACCAAGCCAAGGTACAAAGATCCGCAAAGAAATGCAAATGATATCATCCCCCTGAAAGTGGAATGCATTCCAGAAAGGAATATTAATGACTAGTAACTAATACAAATATAGGACATAAATTCAGTTTGTTCCCCAGTGATAAAAGCATATTTGTCAATCTGCTGCACATTCATGTACTTTCCCCCTATAGCTACACTGCTATTATATGACCATCTTAATCATTATAAGCAAAGAACTATTACTTACTAGAGTTTAAATTATGACAAAAACAAACCTCCAAATTTCAATCCTAATAAAACCAGCAAATTTTTGTTCAAAAGTAAAAGAGTTATCTTGCATTTAAGCGTGCTTCGGAATAGCAAACCTCACCAAATAACTCCCCATCCGAAACCATTACAAGGGCATGGACAAACTTCTGCAAACTTTTCAGCATCACTAGAGTGGACTCTTCGAGATATTAAATCATCATAAATATCTACAACACACAAATTTTGGTCATGCGATATAAGTGGTAGCAGAAATTTCATTATCCAAAGTAAAATAAACCGTATAAAGAAATCCTTGAAAGTATACCATAAACTGAAAACAAACTGTTCATCACACCTGAAAAGTAAATCATAATTAGTTGTCTATATAATTCAAATAATTTACGGCGAATGGATGAAGAGGAACATACCAATAAAGAGAATTACATAGCGAAGAACATGGACTGTTGTTTTCTCTTGCAGAACCCAAACAACAGCAATAAAAACAATAAATCCTGATATTAATTGATCAAGAAGAATAATGTCATTGTGAGAATTGTCAATATCATCTTTCCATTTTTTTCCCATTCTATTTGAGAAGATGAAGATTATAAAACCACTCACCAATACAGAGTCCTCGAAGTGTCCACTTTTTAAATAAAAGTGTGTAGCGAGACAGGAAAAGGGAGAAAAGTCAGGGCAAAAATAGCTTTGATATATTTGATACAAAACATCTGCATCTGTAACCAATCTTACATTTTTTGCAAGGAAGAGCACAACAACCAGAGCAGCAATAAAGCAACCAGCAGCAACTTTTGCGGTGAGAAGATTTGTGGACGCAAGTATCAAAGCCATTCCCCAAAATGATGAACCAAGATCTAGAAGAAAAATCAATCAGAATAATGGTAAATGAAACTGAAAAGTGCTCTTACCAATTTCAAGTCACATGCATAAAAAGGTCAAGTCTATCTATTCAAAATATAGAATATCCACATATTTATGAATCTCATGATTTGCTGCCGTTTTGCATGTCATAATTTCACATCAAACCCATAGCAAATATGGTGATGTTAGTTTATAATATTGTTATCCACAAGTTCCTGATTCTAAATTAACTTAAAAAATTTACCTCATTAAATTAAATTTTTATATATCATATAATGAAAAATATCATGTGGCATGAAAGTAAAAATTGATACGTTAACTGAAAATTAAGGGAGAAAAGTGCATTACATCCAGCGGGCAAGATCACCCAGTATATGCCACCACGTGTCTGGGTTACCCCACCCTCATTTGCGTGAACCTGAATTCCCTCCACCTATTGACATCGGACTAACAATGTTTCAGTATACAGAAGATACCAGTATAAAGAAGCTTACGGCAGAATCAAACTTTTGAAATGACTAGGCTCACAATAAGACCACCATGATCGCACCAGCAGTAAAAATAAGCATAATGCTAATAATCCAGTGAATATATTAGTGGTAACAACATGGTATATACTTTGTTTCACTGAAACATGCAGCATTGATGCATCAGGAATTCACAAAAAATTACTGTATATGAACAAATTACTAATCAACGAAAGTGACAAAAGAAAACCTTGAGTGTGTTTGGCAAACCTAAAGTTAGTTGGTAGCTGAGCTGATAAGCTAGTTTCTAGTTGATAAACTCCTAGCTTATAAGTTTCGAGTTGATTGACTAGTTTGTTAGATTATAAATATTTGGTAGAACTGGCTAATAATATAGTTGGTAAATGTAAAATGGCATAAAAATATATAATTACATAACTTTTATTATATAAAAAATTGTATTTTCTAGACAAAAATATAGTTTATGTAATTTAATTTAGATTTTTTTTAAATAATTAAATTCTTATTAAACTTTTTAGTGGTTTTATTTATTTCTTAAGAGTTTTATATGTTTTTTAATTTGGACAAGTAGTTTTATTTAAACTAGTTGATCTAATTACTACTAGTCAACTTTATTATTTACTTTAAGAAATTTAAATTTTGTATTTTTCAATTTAAACTATTATTACATAGAGTTTCAGTTTTACAATTTTCATTGTATGTAATTTTCACATAGTAGCGTACAATAAAACATTGTTTATTTTAATTTGTAATGTTAAATCTTTTTTAATTTGAATTCCATAAAAAATTAAAAAGTAACCCAACAAATATTAAACATAGTGCCATAATTAAAATAAATATTCACTGTCTTAAGTGTTGGAACCACTCTCCAATATTCCAATTAATAACACCCAAGGCAATGTATTAAAATATATTAAGAATAATAAAGAAATGTATTAAAATATAAAAGATAGTAATGAAAGAAAACTAAATAAGTTACAAGCTGGCTGGAGTAGTGTGAAGCTTATAAGCTAGAATATCCTAAAATAAACTACTTTGATGTATCTTATCAAACACTTTTTGTGTTGGTCAAACTAGCTTATAAGCTAGCCAAATAAGTTAATAACTATCTTATTGGCCTGATCAAACTTTTGAGTACATGATTCACAATAATGAAAATTCCTATGCTTTTGTAAATGTAATATCCATAAAAATAATTTAAAAAATGGAGATTGAAAAAAATGCTCTCTGGTTGATTGCAAGCCATGGTTACCCAAAGAATAGGAAGGCAAAACAATCTGCTAGACCTAGTAGCATTAGCATCTTGCCATGAAATAAAAGTGGGTTTCTTATTTTTAATTCAATATGGTTTTAAGGCCTAGCCTTTAAGAAAATCCGATGTAATGAAAGCGCTTCTACCCTTGATTATCCAATCAAAACTTCCACAAATCTCAAACAGAGCATCATTTTGTAAGTTAAAAATATTACAAGTTACTGCTATGACCTACGCCTTTTAAATCAAGAATGGTTTAACTCTTACTTTATACAAACAATTAGTGGACAATTTAATAGTTTGTTGTTATTTCAATGTTTATTCTATCCATAAACAACACAACCGAAAAGACAAAGACAAATCACAATATGATAGAGTGCTATAACAAATTAACGTTAAATATTGTCTACCTAAAAACATTAAAGTGAAACACTAGCTTGTCTTCGTTAAGCAGCTAATTTGCGAACTAAATTTACCATGTTAAATCAGCCTGTTAACTCCGTTTTAGTTGGTGAAATAAAAACTCTTCCAGTTTGGAAATGCAACAAAAACAAAATAGACCATTATATAAGATGAACTTTCGGAGCTAACTTGTTCTACATTCAAAATAAGTTGATAGTAGCCAGCCATAATCTAAAAATTTGGTGATATAGAAAAATAAGAGCCATTATAGGCCCCTGAAATTCTTGGATTCGTGTTATTGAGGGTATAGAATATAGACTAGAACTTCGAACACATTTTAAAGAAAAAAATCTTCAAAGCTGGTGTACTTCTGTCATCAAAGGGCATTAAGCTACAACATTTACAGTTTTTACCTTGCCACAAGTGAGCCAGCAAGCAATGGCATGACTCGCTTCGTGCAGAAACACAGTGATGAGCTTAAAAGGTGTAAGTAGAAAGGTCCTCCATAGCTATAACCACCACAACAAAGTAATGTGACACAAGAAGATCAGTTATACAGCCACTGAGACCAAAATAAATATATACACGACATTGTACCCTACATAAATCAACATGAAATGTGGTGTAGCATAAATATGTATGGTTACTAAATCAAAACAAAATATCTGCAAACTTCCCTGATTAACCACTAACTATTTAAATACGGTGTAGCATACTATAATAAACTAAGGACCTCCTTTTGAAAAGGTCTATTGTCTAATGCCCAGTCCACCAAGTTGTTCAGCTTACACAACCATGAATTGTTTTTACCGATTAGCCCATCCAAATAGAGCTACCAAACTTTGATCCAGTCTCAAGTCACAACTAATTTGAGAAAAAAGTCAGGCGAAAATGGCAAATAATCATTAATCCTCTTGCTATCCGTCCACATGATTCTCTATCAAAAAAAACTTGAAGGCGGAAAATTTCACATGGTAACATCATTTGGGTGTCAAATACTCCAATTTACAAACCCATTCATAACTTAACACCAATTGGATGCAATTGTATTTCTCTCAACATCCCTTTCCTACCACTATGTAGTAGGATCGTAATGATTTGAATGCATAATATACTCATTGAATAAAATAAAGTAAGATATAGCGTTGCATTATAATAACACATTTACCTACAACTACAAGCATGTGCAGTCAGTAATTAGTACGAATTAGAACTAAATTACAGAGAGAGAGAGAGAGAGAGAGGGAGTGACGATCATTAATTATCATAAAAAAATGTATATATCATCTAAAGCCTCATTACTTCCAGTTTCTCTTGAATTTAAATTTCAAACTCTCTTTATTTCCTCTAAATCTAATTCCTTAACAGGGTATGTTTCCTTTGTGAGAGGGAGTAAAGAAAAATTGGGTTTGGGATTGAGGGTGTTTTGAATGCAGAGAGAGAGAAGCAATAGCGTACCACGAGGATTACAACGGTGAAGGCAGCAACACAAGCAATGAAGACCTTCTGGTCATGGTCACAACAGTTCTTGAGCTCCCAGTTGGGCATAGCTGATGTGCTCAAACGAAACGGCAATGATGAATTGAAGTGAAAGGATTGAACTTTGACGGAAGGTGGTGATGGGTTGCGTGTTGGATCAAAGGAAGCGTTTGGTTTGGTTTGGTGGGGTGGGAATTGAAACGAAGAGAGTGGGAGCGAAGGTATCAATCACACAAACACCATTCTATTCATTTAATATTTATTTTTGAAACAGAGAAAGTGCTTAATTTTTTATATAAGAAAGAAGGAAGAAAAACCGTTTAATTTGATGTGGCCAACGCGTAAATAAAAAGTCAACCACGTCAATGGACCAATCAACTATTTTTATGCTCTTTTCACTTTTATTTTATTTCTTTCTTACGTGAACCGTTCCTGGATTTCAAACTTTTTTTGTTTTACAAAAATAATATAAAAGATAAAATTTGAAAGAATAAAATACATATTTTACTTTTTATTGTTACTTGTTTCACAAATTTAGACAAATAAATAAGTGAAATTCGAAAATATGACGTCATTTTTTTTCTAAAGCTAGTATTGAAATATATAATAAAATATGTTGCATTTTGTGATTTGCTAAAAATCATTATATTTTTATTGACGTCATTATTAAAGAAAGTACTTAAAATGACTGTGCAGAATTAAAAGGTGAAGAAAATGAAAAGTAAACAAAATATTAGTTTTGCTAATATAAATAAAATAATAAATTAAAAGTAAAGATTTTTTGAAAAACATTATTTGGTAGTTTTAGCAGAAGAAATTTAGTAATGTATTAGGCATTATCACAGTTCTATAGCATCTTCTTGATTTCATAGTGCTTGCTTCCAATTTACAACTAGTGATATGACAAATAAAAAATGGATTTCAATTCAAACTGGTGGAGTGAAAAATATACTTTAGCTTTGAAACTTGCACTTGCATATTATTTTGTTCAAAGTTCTGTTAAATCACATTTTTTTATTTTTGAACAATTGTTTATCCCTCGGTTTATGCCAGTTTTACTTCAGCCAATTTGAAAAAGATACAAAACCAAGCCAACTCTCACAATCATCAATTTATCATATTGTCCGAGTTCTCCACAGTAACACATGCCCGCTACGAAATTGAGCGTTTTTGCATTTAACACCCCAAGAAAATATAAACAAAAAGTGATTATCATCGAACCTATGCTTGCACCAGTCTCATGTTCAGGATTAAGACTTTGCATTCCCATTTCTGCATATACCAAACACAGCAGAAAGGCACGCAGAAGGGTAATAATAAGCTGTAGAGTAGAATTAGTCCTCGTAAGGGGAATGGCGACTATATTTTCCCTGCGTTTGAGACCGTTCATCTCTTTCTTTTCTCTTCCGAGAATGTTTGTCTTTGTCAGTAGAACTCCGGTGTCGCCGTTCTTTCTCAGATGAACTCCTGTTGTCTTTGTCTGTAGATCTCCGGTGTCGATGTTCTTTCTTGGGTGAAGTCCTCTCATGGTAACGACCACTCCTCTCTGATGAGATCCTTCCACGGGAGTGATCATCATCTCGGTGTCTTGAACTCATTTTGTAGTGCCCTTCCTTAATGTCCACTGAACTTCTTGGGGCATCTTCCTTCCTGTTTCTGTCATCAGATCTCCTTCTATGTCTATGAGAGTCTTCTTCCCTGTCCGAAAGGTTCCTTTCTCTTCTAGGAGGCGATGGAACCTTTACATGCATGGACAAAAACAAAAACAATTTAACGAGCAAATAGATATCACGAGCTATGGCATGCAATGAACAATGCTAGACAAATTCAAATAATTTTGTCATTTTAATATCTTAAAATATAAAGATCAGATAATTGTAAATAAAACATCTTTTCCAGATGAGATATGATCAAAATGGTAAAATAACACCACCTGAAAGCGTGACATGTATCTTCCCTCAGGCGGAGGGGGGATGCCAAGCTTCTTCAACTCCTCATATGGGATTGGTTTCCTGATCAAGTAATAGAGGCTCCGAGAATGAGCATAGCCAATATGTATGAGTAAGTACCGAAAACCAAATTTGTATCAGTGCATCGCGTAAAACTGGATGAAACCATTGCTGGCAACATGGCAGTATCAGAATATTTTGAAAACGTGCCACTGAATATCTTTACTTTTAAATTTGTATGTAACAGAAAATTATACTGGCCGTTGAGTTTTGGCCAAATTAAACTCGTCCTCTCCTATTTCAAAAATCACTTTCACCTCCTGTTCTTTGGACTTCTGTTAGGGGGAAAAACTGTAATAATGAAAATATAAAAACAACCAAGCCTCATCACATCTCCCAAGGTGCAATTGGGCCCTTTTAAATTTTTGCAGAGAATTAACTCCCCCTATGTACAGCCTTCAAATAAATTGACACAAAAGTTGGTGCACTTTAAACAAATTTCTAGGAACGACAGTATAACTTTACTCAGATAATCAACCAATTCAGATAATGGTTCAATATTCATTTTTCATTTAACAAACAGAGATTATCACAAATCTTTCAAAACTAGGTTATAACAATTCAGAAAATAGTTCAGATATGACTTGGGACAAGAGAACTGAAACTTACAAGGGTGCACGAAATGGTTTTTCTCTTCCCCCAAAACGAAGTTGCCCTGATTCTTTCTTACCACTAAGCCCACCACCTGTAGAAGAGCACAAAAAGTAATCAGATGGATCTGGCTCATTGGATAGAAATGCAACTTCAAGAATGAGTCACTTAAACTGACCTAACCTTCTAGGAATCCATCCAGGCATCAATTGCTGTCTGTTGTAATCAACTATGATTTCACAATCATCAACAATCAAATGATGAGCATCCTGCAAATTAGTAAATTCAATAATTTTCCATAACAGTAACGTTTAATAAAAAGCCATATTTCAAGTCAGATGAAATTGAAATCCTGATGATTTAATCTGCTACTTGACCTGACGATGTAATATCAGAAGAGGTTTGTTAAAAAATTCAAAACATAAATGGTGTGTTCTAATTTTTTGTTGGGTCACAAAGCTTTGCGTTTATAAGCTAAAAATTAAACAGTTTTAATATGTTACTGAACCATATACGCTCGTCGCATCTCCCTTTCAGTTTCATATTCAACAAAAGCATACCCGCGAGAAGCTCCTGTCACTGCAACCAAAAATTAATAAATCCATTGTAAAAACTTAAATCCCACAGCTTGACAATAATATGGCTAAAAGATAACTATATATACATATCATTCAAGGGAATGAACTCATAAAATTGCCAAATCAATGGTAATGCTATATCTGTATGTAAATGGACATTTACAGAGACTCACTAAGGATACTTTTTCAGTACTTGAGGCAGATTGTCAGTAGACGAACAATTCATTCCCAAATCTGTTGATAATTCTAACAAAACAACTTCATAAAACAAAAACATTGTTCTCATCTGTCTACAGTGCTACAAGCACTATATTAACTACATAATATGGAAAACAAATTGTAATGGAAAAACAATTTGAAAATAACAGTATCTAGATTCCTGAGAGACTAGTGTAACATGATTTTTAAAAGGGCTTAAATACTATAAAACATAGTCAAATGCAGAGTATTTTATAAGCAAGAAATCAAGAAAGACTCAATCCTATTGACCTGCACTGCTCAATAGAAGCACCACTTAGATGTTTTTCAAAAGCACACAATTTGAAGATGTAAAATAGTACTCGTAGAGCAGAGAGGGGAAATAACTGACAGAAACTGACAATCAAAGAATGGTTAAGAAGTAAGGTAGATCAAAGAATGGTACCAATGTCCCTGACCAAGCGCAAGTTCTTCACTTGGCCATACTTGCTCATAACCTGAAAGTTGAAAACACATTCCAAAAGCACTTGGATTAAGCTAACCGAGAAGTAATTATGCTTTAAAAATGAGGCATGAAAAAAAGAAATGACAATATCCTCCATTATTTTGATAAAATTGTAATAAACTCAAGTCCTTCCTGGAAGAATCTCATGAGCTGCATGCAAGGAACATAATTGAGTTCCAAACTTAGAAGCTGTATGTTCTATTTGTGTACTATTATTGTTGATCCATTGTTTATGGGGGTTAGTAAGGGTTAGAATAGAACCCCAACCATGTATCCTAACTTACTATTCTTATCTCCCTTCTTCAGAAAGAAAAATCTACATTAACTACATAGGAAACAATTTTCCAGATATTAGTATTTATCACGTATTGAAGGTAATATCACTTGAACATATCCTATTTGCTACCCCATAGAAAACAAAAGAAAAAGATTGTACCTTGTGGAGAGTATCTTGTGTGGTGAGGCGAGAGAGACGAGCGACGAAGAGAGTGCAATACGGGTCTCCAGTGGCCTTAGGATCACCAAGTGGGTCATCTGCAAAATTCAATTTTTAAGAATAGAATGGAACCAAAATTGAAATAATTTATTGAAAAATGAAGGAAAAAGAAAAACAGACAGAGGCCAATAGAGGAACAGAGTTGAGCACGATAAACTGCATTGTCGTGAGGAACAACATCGGTGCCGTCGATGCTGCCAGCTTGAATGGGATGGTACGAATCTGCATAGAATACCGAGCTCAAGTTTTTGGACCGAACACTCATTGCTCTTCGCTCTTCTTCTCCACTAAAGGATTTTAGGCCAATATGCTCGAATTAACCTGTTTGGTTTATGATCATGGATTAATTAAAGTTAATGGATCAAAATAACTCATTTGTGGTGCTATTTAGTTTTAATTTAAAATAGTTTTAAAAGCATCGTGTTGCTTTTTTTATTTGTTGAATGATGATAAATCTCTTCTGCGTAATACAATGGGCCTTGATCTTGAGGATTGATCTATATAACATGTGCATCTTCTGCTTGATTTTTGTTTTCATCGTTTAAGACTTTATGCATCGCAAAATAATTTTTCTTTGAAAAGTGTATTATTATATTTTTAACATGTTTAGGATTAGTTTGGCTGCACTTCACAAGAAAATTATATTTTTAGCTTCTTCAAGTTAAAGTTGGTGATTTTTTTTTTAATTCTTCTCGAACTAACAAGACTCGTTTGTATTTAAAATTAAACAAATTTGATTTAGTTTTACAAAAAATAATTTGAAATTTAAATTCATATTTTCTACGTAAAATCATCACAAATTTGAATTGTCTTATTTACTTCTATTCTTAAAACTCACCGATTAAAGAGAAAAAAAATCACTAAACAGAAATAATATTTTTCACCACTTTTTCAAATGTTCGTGTGGAGGTGTGGAGACATGCAAGACTATTAAAATAGAGAACAAAAGTTGCCAACTTTTTCTGCCCTCTTGTTGTCAAACAGTTTTCACAGAGTAGGACATAATAAATGTATTCAGCAGAACAGGATATTAACTAAACATATCACATATGACGAGTGGACTTTGGAGTTCAATGTGAAATCAAAATCCAGAAATTGAGCCCGAAACGTTCAAACCCCCAGAAAGTACCAAACTCTTTGCCTTAGGTGGAAGTTTCCTATATCCTAAAAGTACAGCTATTAGGTCAATGGAGGCAAAAGGATTAGCATAATTTCACACAATACAATTATCCTTTGTTGATACAAGCGCAGAAAATACATAAGATCAACATCTAAATAAATAAATTGTTTATTGTGATGATGAGGGGAATGCAAGAAAATGAAGGGCAAACATTTCCACAAACAGAATGAGGGCAGCCCCAGAACGATTGATAGATTATTAAAACTAAATGCATTTAGAGGTGGCTAAGTTGTTTCATCCAACAGAAACAGTTTTAGTGGGTACAACTCATATTTCTTTCAATTTAAGAGAATCTTTCAACTAAGTTTCTAATATATGATATGAATCAGCCAACATATGAAAATCTTCAGAAATGATGAAACCAAGCAAATTGGGAAAGAGAGCCAATTTGCGATACCTTATGGAGCAGAAGAAAAGATCCTCCGATTCTTTAGACTTGTGAACACAGCACAATGGATGCTCTTCCTTTCGCGAAGATGACAGAGCGCAGAACACACCTTCTTGCGCTTAAATATCAAAAATCCGTTTTCTTAAGTGCAAAAGGGTTTTATTATATTACTCCTTGTGTGAAATTAATTATTATTTAACTATTTTACTATGTTATTACGAAGCCAAACTTTTTAAATACACAATTAATTAGATTGATTTTTTATAATTTTTAATTAAATAAAAGCGTAATTTCCCTCCAATGTTATATAATTATTTGTTATTGATTGAGTTCTTTTTTTATCATAAATATGCTTCTGGATTTAAATTCAAACGTGTTTAATGTGAGATAATGAATATCAAATTAAATGAAATTGTACAGTTCCATTTTAATTGTGTTTTTATGCATGACATAGTTAAGTACAAGTTCTAAGTAAAAATAATTAAATATAAGTTATTAGTTCATATTAACCCTTAAATACTTAATATGAATTACATAAAAAATAATAAATATGAAATTTGACTTGAAAAGTTAATTTTTTATTTGAAACAAATTTTCTTTTCTTTTTCTTCAATAAAAAAAATATTCTCTGCTCAGTACTCTCCCTTCTGTCATAAGGATGCTTTAGCAATTAAGTTGCATTATTCATGCCATATATTTTATATCATAATAGTTTTTATATTTATTTCTTTTCATGAAATCCTTAAATATTTTTTTTTAATTACGACCAAGTTCAATCCTTGTCTAGAATTCTCCTGATCCCAACCCTTTGAGACCCATCTACTTAAGGATAGTTTATCTTGAACTTCTACCAATGTTTCTAATGAATAAGAAAACAGATGTCCGATTTAATGACTTAATGGGTTTTCTTATTTCACTCCATGAATATATTTGATGAACAAAAATATCTTCTGGAATACTACTAAGTGAGGAGTGTTCTAGATTATATTACTCATTTATAAACCATCACCAATGTAATTTTGATCCGTATAAAGACTTCAATAGAACATTTAATCCTTTACTATTTGAAAATTAATCCACTTTTATTGAACATTCATATATTGTCTAAGTGGAAAGAAACAAAGATAACATTAATTGTTATTACCGACCACATACACATCTACATTTTCTGTTACTAATGACATATTAATAATGGGCTAGAATTGCTTGATTTTGAAAAAGTAGAAGATTAAATATCCGCCTCAATTTTTATAGAGATCAAAATTGCACATTTACAAAGGACATACAAAAATATATTTTAAGTCTCAACTATATTTTCATAATACTTTTAGTGAAAAACAATTTTTAACGAAAAACCAAAGCCTAGACACAATAGACTCCACTAAGAAGCAGGATAAAAATTTGACGTACTTACAAAACCAAACATTTGGAAATCATCTCATCACAACCTCACCCTGGCAAATCAAACATGAAATTAGTGATGCTTTTGAACCAGTTCTACGGTTTTCATTTTAAGTTTGCAATAGCATTCAGCTCTAAGTCCCCATTTTAAGTTCGTAATAGCATTCTGCTCTAAGTCCCCATTTTAAGTTTGTAATAGCATTCTGCTCCAAGTCCCCATAAACGATAAGGATAGCAGCTATTCTTGCATATACCATGATCACCAGATTTGTGTTATCAACAAGCCACCTCAACAAGGCGAAACCAGGATCTCAATTATAGTTTCCTTACCACACTAAGTCATTGTACTTAAAGCCAGTTGAAACTTATTAGCCACTAGAATAGATTGAATATCATTTCATTTTTAATATTGTAATGCGAGTAAAAACTTTATCCCGAAACCAAAACAGTGAAAGTCCCCAAAGTATCATTGGGAAAAAACAGGAATGTAATTCTCTAAAAGCAAGAACTATCTTTATGAGGGTGCTTCGAAACATAGGACTAAATTCTATAAACCAGATAACACAGACCTCAACCAATACAAATGTGGAACTGCAAGGAGCTCAAAGATACATTATTTCAGCCATAGAGTGCAAGACTTCTTTCTCAAGATTTCCTTCATCAATCCACCTTGAACTCTGTCGGCGCAATAACTCTTTCTTCTCTTCTTTCTTCTTCTCATGCATTTTGACCTTCATCCTCCAGTTTTCAAGTTTCTCAGCTCTTTCTTTTAACTGGTTCACAAAAATAAGAAATCAATCATGAAGAGGAGATTAAAGTAAATTAAGACTATCACTGACTGTATTTTGGTTTCTCCTGTTTTAAAGAAACAAAAGGTCATACTTCTCAGATTTTCAGAAAGCTTAAGAAATGCCCCAAAAGTAATCAAAAGACATGAACGTAAGAAATTTAGCTGAAAAACATGAAATGAACATTGCAAGAATTTCTTTTTATCAAAGTTCAACTCAAATTCATAATAAAAGAGAAAAAAAATAGAAATAGTTTCAATTGCATAACAGACTTGAGCTATAGATTTCAGCGCAAACAAAAAATTTAAATATTTAAGCAATTGACAAACAATTGCTGTACAAAGAACAAAGTATCCAAAGAGAGAACTTAAGAACACATGGTATACTAATCTCTTTACCACTACTAAAATCAACCTCAAGTACAGCAAGAATAGTTCTCTAAAGCCTAAATCTCCAGAGACCTATTGTAGATTTACACTTGTTTTCACAGATTAGAACATGTATTCAGCAGAACAGGATACCAACAAAACATATCATATCACACATGAAGAGTGATTTCTGGAGTTCAATATTATTAAGAAGTTGTGGGATCTCCAACAAATATGAAATCAAAATTCAGAAAATGAGCCTTAAATATTCAAATTGCAATATGAACAAAAAAATTGACATGCCAATAAATCCAGGTTCATTTTAACTTTTCAGCAAGCATACGCAACTCAGAACAGAGCTCAAATGGAGTTATTCAATGGATTTTTTAGCGTTGTTCTCTAATCCAAATTGAAGTATTACCTCAGTAACCTATGCTGATATTTAATGTGAACATATACCATGTACACTAAAGAAGCTGTGACAAAAAACATTGTACCAAAAACACTTAATGAATTGCATATAAGTTTTATCCAAACAACAATTGGATTGGAGGAACATATCAACATACGAGCATTTGTCGAAACTGTTGTCGTTCGATGTCGCGTTCTTGGGCTCTGAGCTGGGCGGCTTGAGCCTTGAGCTTCTTGCGCTCTTCGTTGGCGATTCTGAGGGCTTCCCTGCGAGCCTCATCCTTGCGCTCCTTCTCAATTTTCATCGCATCCATCTCTCTTATGTACTCCTTCCTAACCTCCTTCACTTGCTTCGCGTAATCCCTTCGCAGCATCGCCAGCTTCGCCTCCGCCTCCTTCGGGTCCCGCGGCGCCTTCCAGCTTCCCAGGAAGGAGTTCGGAGAGAGGAAGGTGTGGTTCTCGAGCTGCTTTGACGCCCTCGCCGACGTCGAGAACGAGCGGAGCGATGAACGGAGCATGCTAATCACGCAGAAAACACAACGATCGAGAACAAGTCTCAGTGAGCATTTTCACAAACAGGATGACGGCAACGCGATTGAAAGAGTTGTAAAACGGATCCTTATGTTTTGTTATATGATATGATATGCATTAGTAATCGAGAAATGAAGAAACCAAAGAGAGAGAGAGAGAGCAAATGTGAATTACCTTACCCAACACAGCACAATCCAACAAATCGAATCCTACGATTTCCTTCACTTCTTTTTCTTTTTTCTTTCTCTTTCTCTTCCTCAGACACAACACACCACAATTAACTCAACTCACACACCCTCTTCCTTTTATAAGTGGGTAAAAATGAGTATGAATCACTTTTTGCTCTCTTATATTTTTTAATAATTTCTTATTTGGTATTTTATTTTTAAAAGGTTTCATTTGTCTTTCAAGCCTTTTATAAAAAAAAATCTATTTTGTGTTTCTCTTGGTTAAAGAAATTCTATTCTGTATTTTTGTTTGTCTTAGATAGCAAAACTTATGAACACGGCCTTCAAACTTGGAGTGTTTTATGATAAAATGGAATATAATTTTCATACACTTATTAGTTAATGAAGTATAATGAGTACTGATTTTATTATTTATATCTTATCCGCGTTCAAAGATATAAAAAAGAAAAAAGAAATTATGTATTATATAACCTAAATTGCACATATTCTATCACCATGATAAGGCGAACATCGTAATACATGCATCAAGCAAAAAGTCACTACACATTTGAGTCGTGGTGTTGAAAGAGTGGAAGTAACTAGAAGAATTAGAAGTTTATTAAAGAACATTGCCCCCAAATTTATCAAATTTGCATTCAATTTTTCTTGTATCTCAACGTAGACAATGTATTCCAAACTCTTCTAATTGATCGAACTCATTTCTATTCAAATTCAAGACAATTATGTTGAAAAACTATACCTTTGACTAAAGTTACCTAAAGCTCGATGGATGAAGATAAGAAACCAAAAAGAGAGTCTATTTTGTGTTCCTCTTATTTTAAAAAAAGGTCTACTTTACTTTAAGAGTGGAATAATTCTGAAGGATTTGTTTAGAGTAATTTTAAAAATGTTATTATTATTCCTACTTTTAATTTTCTTACAATCCAATAGTTCAAGATGGGTTACACATTATAGTATTTAAATTGCAAACTATTCTTAAAAGTAATTGAATTCCGTATATGTATACACGCAAGAAAGAATAAAGATGAAATGAAAAAGAAGCAGGAATAGAACGATGGAATTGGCTATAATTGCAGTATCAAAGGTCTATAAATATCAGAAATTTACGACTTGTTCTAAGACCATGCCTCAATATGATATTTACCACACCTTTCTAATGCTCTAATCCACCTAACTGCATCTTCTCTTGAAACTTCATTTTCCTCAGATATAATTTCCTCAAAAGCTGATGTTACATCTGCAGGCATCTTGGTTGAAGAACCTGCTATATAAACAGCAGCCCCCTCGGCTAATAGGTTCCAGATCCTTTGGCTCTGCTCCTTCATCTTATGCTGAACATAAACCTTCTGGGGCTGCTCCCTAGAGAAAGCAACATAGAAACCTCCACCCTTTTCTTCTGAAAGCACCCCTCTGTCCTGTGAATGACTGAACCAGAAATCACGGTAAAGAAAGTCACCCTCCTCATTCCGACAACCAAAGAAAAAAATAATTGGAGCAGTGACATTAGTTCTACTTTGCACTGCTCTTTCCTCTACAAATCCATGAAAAGGTGCACATCCTGTTCCCGGTCCAACAAGTATGAGGGGAAGTGATGGTGATGGTGCAGGAAGCAAACCTTTATGGAACCAAGCTGGAATATGGATACCTGCTCAAAAGAAGAAAAAAAGTACATATAGAGGAAATACTGATGGTTACTTGATAAAAGGCAATAAGTGGCTTGTTTAGCTTCATACCATCGCAAGGATCTAATGCAGCTAGCCATGAGGAGCACAGTCCTTTCTTTTTCCTCTTGTAAGGTGTTGTCCAGGACACAACATTAATAGTCAAGTGTACTTGATTGGGATGAGCTGATTG
The DNA here is from genome assembly GCA_030347555.1 of Lablab purpureus. Lineage (NCBI taxonomy): Eukaryota > Viridiplantae > Streptophyta > Magnoliopsida > Fabales > Fabaceae > Lablab > Lablab purpureus. The sequence goes on from CM059254.1 coordinate 23,630,560, forward strand.
AGAAGAAGATATGGAGAATGCTCTTGGTTTCAGAGGAGGAACCAATTGGACTAGCCACTCAAATGGCATTTTTACAGAAGGAAAATCCTCTAACACCTTTTTTCCCACCAAACATAGAGAACAGACATGCATAAGTTTGAAATGAATCAGACAAAAAGCAAAAGCAGAGGATCAAGGAATATCTACGTAATTGTTAAACGGAAGCTAAATTAGAAAGCCATCAGTTCATCACGGAGGCTATCATATCCTCTTGCATTTTTATTCCTTTCCAATGAAATTTCTTGTTTTCCAAGAAAGAAAACATATCATGATCGAATAAAATAAAATCCCAGAACTGCTACAAATTTTGGGATCTCCTTCTACATTCCTAGTGCAAGCAATGAAGCCCCTTGGTTATTAAACTTATTTTTCTGTCCTTCAAAACGATGATGCCAAAAGAATATTACCAATATAATGTGTCCTGCCTATATTAGTCTCCTATTCACACAAAATACCAACACCTTTAAAGAAAACAGATAAAAACATTTTCAAGACTAGAACCAGCAACAAACCTTATCAATTATTGTTTCATTAATTCTTTTACATTCATGGACCTGTTTTAGACACAACCCGTTAACCATTCCCCACTTTCTTAGAAGCTGCTTAACACACAAGAGAATTCAGTGTGTAAAAATGACAATAAACTGACCCACCGAGCAAAACCATGCTCAACAAATAATTCATTGACCTTACCTCAAGAACAGTTCTCCTTTCTTTCTGGTTATATTGGTAAAGGTCGTCTCTTCCTTCAGGTGAAGCAAAATATTTAAGTCTTTCCCTCTCGTGTTCTGCTGTTGCGAAAAAACTCATAACCTGGAACATAACAGTGATGCTAGGTTAGCTTTTAATGCAAGAAGTTATAGCATCATAAGACTTTCAATTTATGAAGAAACTCAAATATCCAAGCTGATGTCCGTTTATTTCCTATATGTAAATACTATGTGTCATAACAAACTTATAAGATACACATCCTACACAACCTCTTGCAACGGAAAAAAATAAACAAGTCATGCCCAGGTACAAAAAGAAGGAATCTTGTTTTATAGAATGTGGCATGATAGGTTTTACATAAACTAACACTAACAAACATAAAAATGAAGATAACATAGGATTGCTGCATTTAATTTCAGTTACTATCTTAGATTTTGAGATATAACAATTGCAAAAGATGGTCAGAGGTCATTTCTCTCCACGGCCAAGTTCTGCTATTAGAAGTTCTACTAGATGAATGTTATATTAAAGAGGCTTGCATTTGATTTAGGGCTTCGCTTGCCATGTGACTTGATTGAAAAGCGACAGTCTGAACTAACAAGGATTTTTAGTGGATATTAGTGGAGGAAAGCCAATAAATATATTGAAAAATCAACATTCCTCGGGCCATTGTACGAGTTTTTGTTTCATTACACAAACCAACCAATTCTAGCAATTTATTAACTCATTATGTATCTAATCCAAGGTTATGAACTTGAAATAAAAAAGAAAAAGAGCATAAAATAAATGTCGGAAAACATTGAATTTAATTATGTAAATTTTTTAAAATGGCATAAAAAATTGGGCTGTCAAAACATCCTTCTCTTACCTCAAAGAAGTAGCGCCGTGGAGAAGCTGAAGCTACATCCATTGAAAATTCCACAAAAGTTCTTAATTTTACAGGGAATCTATAATCATGTGCATTGTGATCATCCATTTCTCTTGGACTAACCTGAAATTTTGCAGATATCTTAGTAGTAAAATGTACATACACATATTGAAGAAAAACAAGTTTAATAACAAAAATACCAATCAGGTACAAGGCAAGCATACAAATAAAGTACAAGCAAAAAGGGCAACTATATAATTCTACTATTCCTAGAAAGAAAACTTTTCAGGGAAACATGGCTTCAGAAATCCTGGAAGCACAACGCACCGACAAACAACCACGAGGCTTGCTTCTTTCATTTTTGTATGACGTTAAAAGAGGTCATTTAGCAGATTAAATGTATCAAATAATGTTTGAATGTTGCATTTATGTCTAGACACGAGGCAACACAATGTGAAGTGAATGCTGACTGAGGAAATTCAGGGAACCACATTAATATTAACTAATGTTGAATTACTTACAGTTATGAATGAATCAGGATCCAAATTACAACGTTGTATGAAAGCATCAACTGCAGCAGAATCTTGACCAGGTAGAATTTCAAGGACATCACCAACCTCATATTGAAGAGTCTGAGGAAACCATAATGCATTTAATAGAAATCAGGTGGATGAATAATTGTGTAGCTAGTAATTTTACCATACGATATAAAAGTAGGATCTGAAGCATTGTAATTTGTTCTTAATGTATTTCAACACTAAGAAGTTTATACATCTATCCGTCCACCACAAGGTTAAAAGAAGACACAGGGTAGCTTACATCTGAAACAAATTCAAATTCAAAATGACGAACATCTTTTCCACAGTTTGATCTGGTCAAAGGAAGATTCTTTACCTGCATGATCAGAACCAAATAAAGTGAGTCACCCCACAGAAACAGATGACGTGGTGTTGGATAAGTTTTTAGAAAAGTTTATTCATGAAAAATATAGACTTAGAACACACACATTGAGTAAATCAAGTCTACAAAGTTCTATACAGTTTAAGGATCAATTAACACTTTATCAATCAACTTCAATTTTAATATATTATATACTATACTTCTTAAAATACAAGGAAATGTTAACTATAAAAATGACAAAATCAATTGATTTATCTAAAATTATGTATGCATGAGCATCAAGAAGTCAAGATAATATCATATAATTCTATTGTTAGATTAGATTTGCTAAATTAATATTTAATAAAAAAGTTATCAAGTGTCCAAGTCTTAATCCTAGAGTACACATGCTGATAAAATAGTTTTCATACAGAAACAACATTTCATTTGTAACTCGTAATAGATATAAACCAATAGAATACTAAATATCAAACATATTATTCTATACTACAGAAGGGATGGTGAATTGATCTATGTACTATAAACTGTTTATTAATGGACGATACATAACACCCGGATTATTGAAAATCATTACTGAACACCAATGATCAGCGAGAATGTGAATATTCTAAATATTTACAATTACTAATGATACAGATGTCTTATCCTATACCATCTTAAGAAAGCAGCCAGGTGTACTTCTCTCGGACAATGCCTTTCCAGGGTGCACCGATCGAGCACTCCCAATTTGAATACTAAGACATGTTAAATCTGAAAAAGTCACATGTTATTCTAGTCAAATATAACAATAGAAAAAAGCCTTGTCAACAATGAGGGTAAAAATGTGTAACTCCACCAAACTATTACAGCTACAGCTCAACCATATGAAGCATAAACAGATTTGGGAACACCAAAGCAAAATTTCCACACCTTCGAGTGTATTATATGTGTGTGTAAAGTGCTTTTGCCCAAATGTGACAAAAGATAATGCTCTCGCAGGTTCAAGCACCAATAACTTCCAAGGCTTAACCATAAACAATTCAAACACACAACTCGTATCCCACATCTAATAACACGTCAACAATTCCAGAAAATGGCTATGTAATGAAGTAATTAAAGCAAGCACTTCTATCAATTTGGGACTAGTTGATTACATGATAAGCAAAGCCTCGATTACCTAAGCATAGAACCGTGCTACCCAATTCAATTATTCAATCATTCAATAAAAACAACATACATGCAAATACTTTCTGAGGCAACAAATATGGAAAGATTGCAAGTTAACCAAGAACATAACCAGTTCGGAATACCCGAAGTACTAGAAAAATGTGACTCATCATTTTCAACGTTGTGATATGTGATCTGGACTTTGGGTTGATCGATCAAAACTGTATCTTGAATCACGACATCAGGACCATTTGATAAGAATTGTGGTTTAATTATGTTTAACATTCTCCGGAGAGAAGACATCCAAGGATCCGAGAAGCTTCATAGCTACAAATAATTATACCATCTTTAGTCATTTGAAACATAGTTTGTATTACAACATACAATGAAAAAGAAAACATTGATTTTGATTTAAAATATGAGAATTTAATTAAAAGAAATAATTACAAAGCATGAGGTATTCGAGTATAACAAAGTTCTCCATAGCAGGTAATAGCAAGCTCTAATAGAAAAATCTTAAAGGTAGATTCATTTATAATAGTTGTCAGAACTCAAACAATTGTCCACTTAATCATGACATAGTGTCATGCAATACTTTATGATGAAACAAGTTAGTTGAGGTCTAAAAGATGCTTGAGGGTGTCCTTCCACTACAGAGCAATTTATGCCAGTAAGGTTTCAAGGATTTGTCAAAAGGATGTAAAACCTTCCTGGCAACGTGCTGCATCTAAAATTTGATTCATTGATTGAAGTAGAATGCACACAACAATATCAGCTGGTAAGGTTAACAGGATTTAGAGAAACAAAGAAAGAACCTGGTGGCAAATGGCAATGTTCTGTTTACTTAAATTTGGTGCCTTTTTTAGCTTAAAGCTCAGTTTTTTGTTGTTGTACTAGATTCTCAACCTGATTTGCAATAGTAGTGTTCATAACCACTTTATGGCAGTATAAAGGAAGTCACCCTTCAGTCATATACAGAGATCAGCATCTTGGCTTCATTTTTCATTTTACTTTTACCAGATGCATCTTGTTCCTTCCTTTTGGATGATTTATTATTGTACTCTTAGCTGTAAATCTCTTCTTTCCTCTGTAGTTCAGACGCATGTGTGTAAAGATGTACTATTGGTTCTAGAAGCATTTGAAAATTGAAATGGTCCTTTGAATCATTCTATCAAAATCTACTAATGGTGTTTCATTGGTCTTACATTTGCTGTTAGACAAAGCTATGTTCTTCACCTCTCTTGAGTGTTCCTACCAAGGTATTTCTAAAATCTGGTAAGCAAAGGGATCTGGCATCCTCACTTCTTTCCTTGTTTCCTATGTTAACTTAATGCCCTCTTTGTTTTTCAGCTCTAGAGGATACTTTCCCTTTGCCCAGAGTAATTTATACATAAATTTAAATACTTTATTGTTGCAAATAAACTTAATATCTCTTTGAGCAAATATTTATCTAGTTCAGAAGTTCAAAGTAGTGTAATAATTATTTGAATGTTATTATATTTTTCTGTGCTTTACCGACATATGCGGGAGATGCTGGAGACTAAACTGAGGGTATTGGCATAGATGTTTCAAACTCCTTTTTATTGTACCAACCATACCTTATAGATATTAGAATTTTACTCGTATTAAGATAATATGCTTTCAACTAAAGGAACTAGATAGATGAATCAGTAATCCAACAACATCAATGTTTCATACTATACTTTACAAGCATAGATGTGTATGTTTGAACTATCAAAAGTTATCTAATTGACAACATAACCTGTAACCATACCCTGAAGGGTGTTGATCATCTCCCAAGCCTCTTTCTACAATAGCTGTTCCTCCAAGGTCCATTAATCTTTTGTCTAGCTTCTTAGCAACAAACTGTAACAGTTCACACATAAGGTTTTACCCAAAACATCAAACTAAAGAAAATAAACACATTTGTCAAGACAGTGAAAAACACTTTGACCAAAATTGTAATGTAACTAATTCATTTTCAATATTGTCCAGTGCCTAGTTTGCCCACATTCTCATAATGCTTTAGCATCTAGGTGTACGGGTATGTTTAGATTGGCGTTTGCAGACTTTAATTGAGGTTCATGAACTATGGAACGTTGTACCATTATGTTTGATAGTTTTCTTGTTCGTTGCGTACGGATGGTTTGCTCTAACCTCCGTTTGTTGCTTTTAAGTTAACTTAAGTTGATGTTAACAAATTTGTGATATTTTTTAAGTTAAAATTATTAATTTTAACAACAATTTCTTGACCTACCCTGCCTACTAGCATTGAAGACTCACATATTATAAAATTCATATTCATCTTTGTAATAGAACATTTAAAAGTACTTTCAATTATTATTATCTAAACAAGTTTTCTTTTAATAAAAATGATTTTAAGATAAAAATATCCAAACATGAACTTAACTTAACCCACTTTTAACTAAACTTCAAGTTTAAAAGATTAAGTTTACTTCAACATAACTTTTTAACTATAATCCACACAGACACTGCATTGTCAATAATCAAAGCAGCACCTATGAGTGTTACAGTGCTCTATCCAACAAATAAAACACAACACCAATTGTTCAATAATTAATACGTACATTGTACTTCTGATAACTAGAATCTCCCAAGCCGAAAACCGCATAAGGAACCCCTTTAAGCCAATGCCGGCCTAGGTTTCTCTGAAGAAGATATCTCCAAAACACCTGCAAAGGCAACGGAAAAAAGTAAATAAAAACAAGTTAAAATAAGAGTTTAATTTTCCTGCACTGAAGTGTATAGACTTTAACACAATCAACTAATAGGAAACCAACTTAGATAAAAAGTCAGCAATCCTACCGTAACAACACTCTGATTTAACGATAATGTAAAAAAAAAAAAAACCTTTAAACTATCAGCACATTTATATTTATGAAAGCAATTTCAAATCAATCACAAAAATTTTGAAAAAAAAAAAAGTAAATAAATAATATATAAAGACCCTTTGAAGTAAGTCACCTTCATGGAATCAGGTGTATCACCCTGGCCTGTTGTAGAAACAACAAAAATGACAGCCTGCTCCTGCGGTAGCAAACTCTGCACAAACCCAGAAACATTAAATTCAATCCGTGAGTAAAAGTAAATAAAAAAAATAAAAACTTAATATTTGATTTCAAAACAAAATTTTTGGCACACCCAACAGAAGAAGTTTCATTTAATTGCAAAAGATGAAGAGGAAGACACATACAGGGTCATATTGATCAAGGGAGAGAAGGTTGACGGGACAACCTCTGCGCTCAGCTTCGCGAGAAAGACGTTCGGCCACGTCCAATGCATTGCCGGTCTGAGTGGCATACAATATGAGGAGTTTATGCATGACTTTCACCTTCAACAACTTCAGAGCTAAGAGCTTTCCGGTGAATGAGAAAAAAGGGTTTTGGTAGGGTCTAGCTGCGTCGGCCACAACCTCCCGGAGCTGCGGCGCAATGAGAGAAAGAGAAAGGTATCAGAGGGGCAAGAAGAGAAAAGAGTGGTAGAAAGAATTGGTGGATGTTTCAAATAATGTGTCAATTTTTTACTTTTTTTTTCTTTTAAATTATTTTGGAAATATAGTTTTAATTTAAAAATATCTATATTTTTAATCTTTATTATTTTAATGGTTTAGCTTTTGGTTAAGTGGCTAGCGCTGCGTGCTCATCCTTTGGTATTAGAGCAAGGCCGTGTGCTCGATTCCTGCCGAGGACGGAATTGGGACAGCGTGTGGTAAGTCCTCTCGAGATTCCCGAAGAGCGGGGGAATCAGAGTCGCGGAATCGTGGTCCCTTACTAATAGCTATAGCTGGTACAAAAATGGAAAATGAAAAAGATTGTACAGAAAAAGAAATACATATAAGTATAAGGGAACATAAAAGCTCTTCTAAGATTATAAGCTTATACAAGCCGAAAAAATAAAGACTGTACAGAAAATAATAAGCCTTTAAATGATTATCGCATCTTTAAATGATTGAAAATAAAATTACTCCATGAAGGAGCTACTTACTTAGCAAGGGAAAGGGGGGGGTGCTGAGAAATTCCTCGTTTTATTGATAACAGAAAAATAGTTACAAAGGGGGTTTGGGTAATGGGTGCTCTGCTCAGCATAAGAGACTTACGAGTCTATTTATAGAATAAATGTACACTGTAGATGAGAACGGGCGTTCCCTTTGTGAGATCAGTCGTTCTTATTGACCTGCAACTTGTTTGTCCGGTTTTTACCCTTCAGTCTATTACTCTTTGTTAAAAGAGTAAAATTACTTTGTCACAGGTAAAAACTTTTTTTTACTGTTACTTCCGGGTTACTAATACGGAAGTTAGATCTCCGAGTTCTTCTTCCAACATGTGGTCTGATAACTCAGGCTCTTCGTTGTCAGAAGGGAAAGGAGTCTCTTGGCCATAACATCCTGTCTGCTCGTAGATCTCTTTGTATATTCTTTCTTTTTCAAAGTGTTTGACTAGTACTGGGCTAGCCTCAATGGGGAAAGGATGAAATTTGTTTCCCATCTGTTTCTTCCAGTACAGTTTTGTGTCTGGTGTTTCTTTGAGAAGGATAAACTCTAGAATGTCCTTCTTTGTGAATTTCCAGTTATGTCCTTCTATGTAGGCTTTTCAGAACTGGTATTGGTATACTTTGTCCTTGTTGATAGAGAGTCCTTTGAATGTATCCTCTTCAGGTGAAGAACAATTCTCCGGTCTTGTGTTGGTGTACAGCTTGATTACATGGGTAGCTGTACTATCAGGAGATACGGCACTCCTTGGAGAAGAAATGATGTGTAAGAACACATCGTTCATATATTCGGTCTGTATCTCATTTACTACGGAATTGATTTCTGGTGTTAAAGCATGAAATCTTCCTGTAGGTGGGATAGATAGAGTTTGTAAACACACAGCTTCTAATAGTAATTGGGGACTTATGACTAAGTCTCTGTGTAGCTGGTTTGTGAAGGTTTTTAGGTCTATCTGTGCCCGTCGGATAATAAATTTTATCTGGCAGGTGCAGTCTATGTCTACTGTTTTGCAGTAGTCCAAAGATTCTGTACATAGGTTTCTTCGGTTGAAGTATGTTTGTGTTTTAACAGAAAGCCCATTAAAGTTGTGGGCTTCGGAGTGGACTTCAAAAAGGAATTCCTGTATTACTCCAAACTTTGCAAGGAAGATGTTTGGGTTTATTTGTAATGGGATGCTACAGGATGCAGCATAAGTGTGTGTTTGGGCTCTGGGTTCTAAGGCAAGGCCCATTTTGATTTTCTCTTCATCTATTGTTTGTAATTTTAAAGCCATCTGGGCTTCTTCTGCGGAATAGAATCCTTTATAGGTGGACCAAAATTGGTCTTGTTTTGTCTCAGAGAGGTCTTTGTATGTGGTGTAAACACCTTTGTTGGGCCTTGTTATCAAGGCATAATGTGTGAAACCTTTTCCCGAGGGAGAGGCTGGAGAAGATAACACAACTCCTTTATTGTCTGTGTTGCAAAAGTTATACAAAGCACTTATAATACTTTGCTTAACTTTTACGATTTGTTGCTCATTTTGAGCTGTATGCTTTGGAATATTCCAAATATTGTCAATTAAGACATTTAATTTGACATTTGTATTGTTTCTGCCATTAAAATGGTAGACATTTGTGAGTACAGGCAATTCTTGTTTGCCATATTTTGTATACTGTTCCACCACGAATGGGGATTTTGTCACTTTAGGACCTATCGGTCCTTTCTTTGTAGTTTGTGTAAAGTCCATTGGGACAAATCTTTGTGTTTGCACTTCTGTGCTTTGTTTGTGTACCTTTTTGTACTTTGTACCTGAAACAGATAGAATAAACAGGTTATGTAACCAAATGTTTTAGCCTCTGTAGGTTTCTTTTTAAGACAAAAATTTGTCCTTTGTATGAGGCTAGAGTATGGGTGTATTGGAGAGGATTTTGTTGGGTCAATTGTATTCTTCGTAGCCTGAGTCTGACTACTTTTCTTTTCAACCTCTTTATTTGTTTCGATAGCAGGATTGGCACTGAAAACTGGGTTAATCCCTGGGGGCCTTATGGGTTGTATTATGACCTGGAATCCTGGAGGGATTTCAGGATCTTCGATGTGTATAATTTCCATGAAAAAAATATGGAACTGATTTTGGGCTTTTTATTTTTCCAATATATACCTGGAAAGAATATCAGCAAACATATTATCAGTTCCTTTAATATGTTCGAAATTTATAGTTTTTCCAGAATTCATGTATTCTCTGAAAAGCAACCACCTTCGGTGGGGTTTTTTGTCATTGTTAATTTGATTTTTTCCATAAGAAACAATTGCTTCACAATCTGTTCTAATGGTTATTTCTGATTTGTTAATCAAATGCTTCTAAGGCGTGTATGATAACATTGACTTCATAGTCAGTGCTTGTCTGATAGATTTGTGGTTTAGTAGTGTATTTGCCTGAGGCATACCTACATATTTGTTCTGTATTTTTAGGAAGGTATTTGTTTTTCTTCTTTTTGAGGATTGCTCCCCATCCTAATTCACATCCGTCACTTTCGATTATTAAATAATCAGTGTCGAACGGAAGTTGTAGTGTAGGTAAAGTTTTTACCATTTGTTTAATCTTCTGAATTAACCCTATATCTTCAGAATTGAATTTTCTTTCTCCTTTTAATGACGTCTTATTGCATAAAGGAGCAGTGTGTTTTCCTAAGTCTGGAATAAAATTCCTGGCGTAATTTAAGAGTCCTAAAAAGGATCTTAAGGTTTTTATATCTTCCATTTTATCAGGAAAATCTTGGATTTTTCTAGAAATATGGGGTTGAAGTTTTATCGTCCCATTTCCTATTTCTGTTCCTAAGAAATCTATAAAATTTTTACAGATTTCCATTTTTCCTTTGGATATTATTAATCCATGATTTTCTAGTTTATATAAAACGTCTTTCAAATGAAGATAATGGTCTTCTTTTGTTTTGGAGAATACGAGTATGTCGTCTATATAGATGCAAGTAAAAGATTTACAGTCTTTAAAAATGTTATCCATTTTTCTTTGAAAGACTGCTGGTGCATTTTTAAGACCAAATGACATTACATGTCATTCGTATAAGCCTTCAGAACAGGAAAAGACTGTCCATTTTATGGATTCAGGATCCATTTTGACCTGGTGAAAACCGCTTTTAAGGTCAAATTTTGAAAACCATTTCGCATTTTGAATGCGATTTATAAGTATTTCTTTAGACGGAATAGTATATCCATCTTCTACAGTGTTATCATTTAATCTTTTATAATTGTAAACCATTCTAGATTTACCTCTTTTTTGTTCTGAAGATTTATTTACTATGAAAGCGGGGCTCCTATGTGGGCTTTCGCTTGGAGCTATTACAATCAATTTTTTTTACAAACTTTAATTTTTAAAATTTTAATGGAGAACACACAGCCCTTTTTGGGCAAAGAATACAAATCTGCCCTAGCTGCGGCCGAACAAATCACAGTCTCCTCCGGTAGGTTATAAAAAACCTTCCCTAGAGGTAGATCACGTACACACAGTCCTTATAGGACAAAATAATACAATAATAGCACTTCTAGAAGAAGTTTATAGGAAGCTCACATATCTAGTGGATTCCACTAGAGAAACAAATTTGTCAAAAGATATAGATATTCTTGCAAGACAAATTACAAACCTGTCTTTAGGGACACACAACCACACAAAAACAATTTCTAAAAGTTCCCAGAAATTTGTTAAAATCATTACAAAAACAAAAGCTGTAGAAAATAATACAGCTACCCCCACAAACAGAAGTAATAATTTTTAATGATTAGACAACCTACGTCAACCACACAAACTCAACCTGAAAGTGTTAATATGAATAACACACCAAATTCAGTAAACACACAAAGATTCCCTGCAAATCCTAGAAGATTAAGGGAACACCAAACTAGAAGCCAAAATCTTACACAACATCCAGGAATCTTAGATAGATTTCTGAACAGACAAAGATCTACTAATGATAGAAGATTAGAAGATTTAGTAGATATACAACAAAATACAGATGTAGGATCTAACTCAATGATAGATTCTCTCAATCCACGACAACTATACAACATAGGATGGTTAAGTTCTGAAAGAACCAGCCTTTACAGATATAGGAGGGTAGAAGATTTCCATCTACCAGACAACACATACGAGATAATCCCTTTGATATCTCCACAAACAGGCAGACAATTGCAAGCCCAACAGGGTAGATATGTACACATGGGCCTAATCACCATTGGTGTTAGATCATTAGCCCGACACATGATTGGAGCCAGAGCCTTAATTGTCTTACACGATTCTAGGTTCCAAAACAACGATTCACAAAGTGTGATAGGGATCTTAGAGGTAGATTTAAACCAACCTTTTTCCCTAATATATCTTGCTCCAAATTTTACATTAACACTGCAAGATTTCATAAATCATATAAACTTAGAAGTGCAAACCATAGGTTTCGGACCTGATTGGATGGGAGAAAACCTGCACTTAGACATAACCTTCATAGGAAGAATAAGTAATCATATTACTTCCATGTATAGAATAAACACAAGGCCATTAAAAGAAGCAATTAGTTCTTTTGGTACACAATTTCTGCCTGCCCAAGCCTTCACAAGAAGAAATGAAGGACACTTATGGCAAACACATCTTCCTAAAGAAGAAAATAACACTATTACAGCCCCCTCGTCTGCAATTTTGCATAACAGATCTAGAGGGCTTAGCTTAAGTTTCACAAATTACACAAATGTTCCTTTAACAGACCTAGAACAGGAAGGAACAACAGAAAATAGGTATAGTACCTCAGCTATCCCTAACAACGAAAATATTTCTATGATGAGGATCTTCGGATCGTGCAACAAAAATAGAATATACTAATGATGAGGAAACTATCATAGATGATTTCCTTAATTTGGATTTAAAAGAAGAGTCTCTAGGGCCTTCAGAAAATAATCTATCAATAATTTCAGAACCAGTATCTAAAATTGGTTTTGTCATCGAAATAGGATCAGTGAATTCAAATAGCTACCGACTAGATCACGATGGTACACAAAGCTATTCAACTGGTTTCATACCCAGAGAATCACCCACAAATGTCACATTTTCACACAACCAATACGTTACGCACGGAAAAAGGCTTCCAGTAGAGCCAAATTTCGTGTTACCAAACCTGTTACTAAATATAGGAGGAATTGATCCCCAATTACTTCCAACATACATAGAACAATGGACAGCGACTGTAATCCGCGATTACAGCATCCATTATGAAAAAGAAGTTCAAACTTCTCAAGATATGATCACCAAGGGTGAGACATATTTAGGAGACATAGCAAGAGCGTGTTGGGAATTTTTTAAAAAGAATTACCCAGCTGAACTAAACACATTAGTGATCGAACCAGGTCCTAACATTTACAATTTCTGTTCATTAATACAGAGATTATTAACATCCCAATCTGCAAATGATGGGAATACACTTAGACAACAAATATATCTAGGCCATCTAGAAAGGCTGTTAATCTCTTATTTTGGAAAGATAAAAGAATTCCTACAAGATTACTTAATGTATGCGTCCATAGCTGGATGCTTTCATGATATAAATGTAGGAGAAAAGATGTTTCTTAAGCTCCCCGGAAAACTAGGACAAAAAATTAGAGAGTCCTGGAAAAATGAAGAGGTTACTCCCATGTTGAATAATCTCTCGATAAGAATCCAACACATCATGAAAGTGATGGAAGATACATGTACGCATATTGCGATACAAAAACAATTAAAAGATTCCGATTCAGGAATCTGTAAACAAATATATACTCCTCAACAGTATAATCAAAACAAATCGAGATATACACCTAGAAGAAAACCTAGGTATACTCAAACTTACAGACAAAATTACAGTCAAGGATCCCAATCGACTGTACAAAAACCAACAAGGTCTAGAAAGACTTATACTATTAGGTCTTCAAATTCTAGAAAACCTACATTAAACCCTGACAAACACGTTAGGAAATACCGAGATGGTAAAAATTACAAACAAGCATTAAAATGTTACGCTTGTAACCAAACAGGACATTTCTCCAGAGATTGTCCAAATATAGCTAATCTCTATACTAAAGAGGCAGAACTAATAAAGTCCTGCCACATGAACCTTCTTCCCATCGATGAAGATGTATCCACTGACTCTGAAATCTTATCAGTAGTTAGTATAACAGAATATGATGATGAAATCGACACTAGGAAAACCCCTAAAAATTATGATTTGATAAACGATTTCACACATAATGAATTCATTAATTTGTTCCCCAAAGAAAATGAATTCGAACTAGATAATAAATACAATGAATTGGGTGAAATACTAGATGATTCTGGTTATTACCTAATGAACATAACAATAACAAATACTTGTGATCACATATTACAGTACTTCTTAGGGCCGGGATCCATTCCCTGTCAATACTGTGATAGATATTTTCACAAATCACAGAGAGCTCATTGCTCTCAGTACTATAAAATTTTTTGTATAAATTGTATAAAAACACATCTACAAATATTAGAAATACCAATATTTCCAGAACACAAAGAAAATACAAAAGATAAAAACATAATAGATACTAGGACTACAATCCTAGAAACTAGGCTAAATAATCTTGAAGAAAAACTTCTCCGATTAGAACAAATAGTCTATAACCAAGAGACGATTGTAGTCTCCAAAAACGTACAAAACAACATGATGGGAACTACGGAATGTATCCCATTAGTCTGCAACGAAAAACAACTAATTTCCGTCAAAATATTAGTTAAGATAAATTTCCTTAAGCAAGACAAAAATCCTGCTAGAGAAGAAATTATACAGGCCCTTTTTGACACCGTATGTTCTGAAACGGTCATATGTAAAACAAAAGTACCCCCACATATGATTACTAAAAGTAAACAAATACGTAGAACTAGGACCATGTCTGGACTAGTTATGATAAATAATGAAGAAATAAATAATATTTCTCTACAGTTTAGCACAAATTGTGACCTATTTGGCCAAAAAATACATATAAAAACCATGCGAGTGGAAAATTTGGTTCCCTCAAAACAAAGTATAATACTAGGCTTAGATTTTATTTTAGGCCAAAATAGATCAATTACTATAAACAAAGACTATGTGATTATTAGTGATAAGTCACAAATGTCCCCCATAATTAGTGGAGATAGTTATACGGAACAACCCTCGAAGGAATGTTCTTGTAAAAACTCTGAATCACATGAAGAGTGTGATTGTAAAACTAACAACTTAGATTTAATGGATTATTATTATCCAGATGAAATTATGGACTCTTTCTCGTCCATAAAAATATCCAAAACAATAACCTTCGATAATATCCAACAAATTTTGGATAGGTTAAATAAAACAAGTATAATAGGTGAGGACCCAACCAAATTTTGGGACCGAGACCCTGTTATTTGCAAACTAAATATAATCAACCCTGACCTGATTATAAAAACAAAAGATATACAATTTAACAACTGGGAACAAGAAGAGTGTCAGATGCACATAAATCTTCTTTTAAAATTGAAAGTAATAGCTCCAAGCGAAAGCCCACATAGGAGCCCCGCTTTCATAATAAATAAATCTTCAGAACAAAAAAGAGATAAATCTAGAATTGTTTACAATTATAAAAGATTAAATGATAACACTATAGAAGATGGATATACTATTCCGTCTAAAGAAATACTTATAAATAGCATTCAAAATGCGAAATGATTTTCAAAATTTGACCTTAAAAGCGGTTTTCACCAGGTCAAAATGGATCCTGAATCCATAAAATGGACAGCCTTTTCCTGTTCTGAAGGCTTATACGAATGGCATGTAATGTCATTTGGTCTTAAAAATGCACCAGCAGTCTTTCAAAGAAAAATGGATAACATTTTTAAAGACTGTAAATCTTTTACTTGCGTCTATATAGACGACATACTCGTATTCTCCAAAACAAAAGAAGACCATTATCTTCATTTGAAAGACGTTTTATATAAACTAGAAAATCATGGATTAATAATATCCAAAGGAAAAATGGAAATCTGTAAAAATTTTATAGATTTCTTAGGAACAGAAATAGGAAATGGGACGATAAAACTTTAACCCCATATTTCTAGAAAAATCCAAGATTTTCCTGATAAAATGGAAGATATAAAAACCTTAAGATCCTTTTTAGGACTCTTAAATTACGCCAGGAATTTTATTCCAGACTTAGGAAAACACACTGCTCCTTTATGCAATAAGACGTCATTAAAAGGAGAAAGAAAATTCAATTCTGAAGATATAGGGTTAATTCAGAAGATTAAACAAATGGTAAAAACTTTACCTACACTACAACTTCCGTTCGACACTGATTATTTAATAATCGAAAGTGACGGATGTGAATTAGGATGGGGAGCAATCCTCAAAAAGAAGAAAAACAAATACCTTCCTAAAAATACAGAACAAATATGTAGGTATGCCTTAGGCAAATACACTACTAAACCACAAATCTATCAGACAAGCACTGACTATGAAGTCAATGTTATCATACACGCCTTAGAAGCATTTGATTAACAAATCAGAAATAACCATTAGAACAGATTGTGAAGCAATTGTTTCTTATGGAAAAAATCAAATTAACAATGACAAAAAACCCCACCGAAGGTGGTTGCTTTTCAGAGAATACATGAATTCTGGAAAACTATAAATTTCGAACATATTAAAGGAACTGATAATATGTTTGCTGATATTCTTTCCAGGTATATATTGGAAAAATAAAAAGCCCAAAATCAGTTCCATATTTTTTTCATGGAAATTATAAACATCGAAGATCCTGAAATCCCTCCAGGATTCCAGGTCATAATACAACCCATAAGGCCCCCAGGGATTAGCCCAGTTTTCAGTGTCAATCCTGCTATCGAAATATCGAAACAAATAAAGAGGTTGAAAAGAAAAGTAGTCAGACTCAGGCTACGAAGAATACAATTGACCCAAAAAAATCCTCTCCAATACACCCATACTCTAGCCTCATACAAAGGACAAATTTTTGTCTTAGAAAGAAACCTACAGAGGCTAAAACATTTGGTTACATAACCTGTTTATTCTATCTGTTTCAGATACAAAGTACAAAAAGGTACACAAACAAAGCACAGAGGTGCAAACACAAAGATTTGTCCCAATGGACTTTACACAAACTACAAAGAAAGGACCGATAGGTCCTAAAGTGACAAAATCCCCATTCGTGGTGGAACAGTATACAAAATATGGCAAACAAGAATTGTCTGTACTCACAAATGTCTACCATTTTAATGGCAGAAACAATACAAATGTCAAATTAAATGTCTTAATTGACAATATTTGGAATATTCCAAAGCATACAGCTCAAAATGAGCAACAAATCGTAAAAGTTAAGCAAAGTATTATAAGTGCTTTGTATAACTTTTGCAACACAGACAATAAAGGAGTTGTGTTATCTTCTCCAGCCTCTCCCTCGGGAAAAGGTTTCACACATTATGCCTTGATAACAGGGCCCAACAAAGGTGTTTACACCACATACAAAGACCTCTCTGAGGCAAAACAAGACCAATTTTGGTCCACCTACAAAGGATTCTATTCCGTAGAAGAAGTCCAGATGGCTTTAAAATTACAAACAATAGATGAAGAGAAAATCAAAATGGGCCTTGCCTTAGAACCCAGAGCCCAAACACACACTTATGCTGCATCCTGTAGCATCCCATTACAAATAAACCCAAACATCTTCCTTGCAAAGTTTGGAGTAATACAGGAATTCCTTTTTGAAGTCCACTCCGAAGCCCACAACTTTAATGGGCTTTCTGTCAAAACACAAACATACTTCAACCGAAGAAACCTATGTACAGAATCTTCTGACTCATCGCAAAACAGGAGACATAGATCGCACTCGCAGATAAAATTTATTATCCGACTGGCACAGATAGACCTAAAAACCTTCACAAACCAGCTACACAGAGACTTAGTCATAAGTCCCCAATTACTATTAGAAGCTGGGTGTTTACAAACTCTATCTATCCCACCTACAGGAAGATTTCAGGCTTTAACACCAGAAATCAATTCCGTAGTAAATGAGATACAGGCCGAATATATGAACGATGTGTTCTTACACATCATTTCTTCTCCAAGGAGTGCCGTATCTCCTGATAGTACAGCTACCCATGTAATCAAGCTGTACACCAACACAAGACCGGAGAAGGATGATCACGCAGCGCTAGCCACTTAACCAAAAGCTATAGCTATTAGTAAGGGTTCACACTTTGATACTTATACCCTTGGTCCCACCACGATTCGCGACTCGATTCCCCGCTCTTCGGGAATCTCGAGGGACTTACCACACGCCGCCCCAATCTCGTCCTCGCGAGAATCGAGCACGCGGCCTTGCTCTGATACCAAAGGATGAACACGCAGCGCTAGCCACTTAACCAAAAGCTAAACCATTAAAATAATAAAGATTAAAAATATAGGTATTTTTAAATTAAAACTATATTTCCAAAATAATTTAAGAGAAAAAAAAAGTAAAAAATTGACACATTATTTGAAACATCCACCAATTCTTTTTACCACTCTTTTCTCTTCTTGCCCCTCTGATACCTTTCTCTTTCTCTCATTGCCCTGCGACTCCGGAGGTTGTGGTCGACGCAGCTAGACCCTACCAAAACCCTTTTTCTCATTCACCGGAAAGCTCTTAGCTTCGAAGTTGTTGAAGGTGAAAGTCATGCATAAACTCCTCATATTGTATGCCACTGCAGGCCAGTAATGCATTGGACGTAGCCGAACGTCTTTCTCGCGAAGTCGAGCGCAGAGGTTGTCCCGTCAACCTTCTCTCCCTTGATCAATATGACCCTGTATGTGTCTTCCTCTTCATCTTTTGCAATTAAATGAAACTTCTTCTGTTGGGTGTGCCAAAAATTTTGTTTTGAAATCAAATATTAAGTTTTTATTTTTTATTTACTTTTACTCACGGATTGAATTTAATGTTTCTGGGTTTGTGCAGAGTTTGCTACCGCAGGAGCAGGCTGTCATTTTTGTTGTTTCTACAACATGCTAGGGTGATACACCTGATTCCATGAAGGTGACTTACTTCAAAGGGTCTTTATATATTATTTATTTACTTTTTCTTTTCAAAATTTGCGTGATTGATTTGAAATTGCTTTCATAAATATAAATGTGTTGATAGTTTAAAGGTTTTTTTTTTTACATTATCGTTAAATCAGAGTGTTGTTACGGTAGGATTGCTGACTTTTTATCTAAGTTGGTTTCCTATTAGTTGATTGTGTTAAAGTCTATACACTTCAGTGCAGGCAAATTAAACTCTTATTTTAACTTGTTTTTATTTACTTTTTTCCGTTGCCTTTGCAGGTGTTTTGGAGATATCTTCTTCAGAGAAACCTAGGCCGGCATTGGCTTAAAGGGGTTCCTTATGCGGTTTTCGGCTTGGGAGATTCTAGTTATCAGAAGTACAATGTACGTATTAATTATTGAACAATTGGTGTTGTGTTTTATTTGTTGGATAGAGCACTCTGTAACACTCATAGGTGCTTGCTTTGATTATTGACAATGCAAGTTGTCTGTGTGGATTATAGTTAAAAAGTTATGTTGAAGTAAACTTAATCTTTTAAACTTGAAATTTAGTTAAAAGTGGGTTAAGTTAAGTTCATGTTTGGATATTTTTATCTTAAAATCATTTTTATTAAAAGAAAACTTGTTTAGATAATAATAATTGAAAGTACTTTTAAATGTGCTATTACAAAGATGAATATGAATTATATAATATGTGAATCTTCAATGCTAGTAGGCAGGGTAGGTCAAGAAATTGTTGTTAAAATTAATAATTTTAACTTAAAAATATCACAAATTTGTTAACATCAACTTAAGTTAACTTAAAAGCAACAAACGGAGGTTAGAGCAAACCATCCGCTCAACGCAACGAACAAGAAAACTATCAAACATAATGGTACAACGCTCCATAGTTCATGAACCTCAATTAAAGTCCGCAAACGCCAATCTAAACATACCCGTACACCTAGATGCTAAAGCATTGTGAGAATGTGGGCAAACTAGGCACTGGACAATATTGAAAATGAATTAGTTACATTACAATTTTGATCAAAGTGTTTTTCACTGTCTTGACAGATGTGTTTATTTTCTTTAGTTTGATGTTTTGGGTAAAACCTTATGTGTGAACAGTTACAGTTTGTTGCTAAGAAGCTAGACAAAAGATTAATGGACCTTGGAGGAACAGCTATTGTAGAAAGAGGCTTGGGAGATGATCAACACCCTTCAGGGTATGGTTACAGGTTATGTTGTCAATTAGATAACTTTTGATAGTTCAAACATACACATCTATGCTTGTAAAGTATAGTATGAAACATTGATGTTGTTGGATTACTGATTCATCTATCTAGTTCCTTTAGTTGAAAGCATATTATCTTAATACGAGTAAAATTCTGATATCTATAAGGTATGGTCGGTACAATAAAAAGGAGTTTGAAACATCTATGCCAATACCCTCAGTTTAGTCTCCAGCATCTCCCGCATATGTCGGTAAAGCACAGAAAAATATAATAACATTCAAATAATTATTACACTACTTTGAACTTCTGAACTAGATAAATATTTGCTCAAAGAGATATTAAGTTTATTTGCAACAATAAAGTATTTAAATTTTTGTATAAATTTTAGATGCAGCACGTTGCCAGGAAGGTTTTACATCCTTTTGACAAATCCTTGAAACCTTACTGGCATAAATTGCTCTGTAGTGGAAGGACACCCTCAAGCATCTTTTAGACCTCAACTAACTTGTTTCATCATAAAGTATTGCATGACACTATGTCATGATTAAGTGGACAATTGTTTGAGTTCTGACCACTATTATAAATGAATCTACCTTTAAGATTTTTCTATTAGAGCTTGCTATTACCTGCTATGGAGAACTTTGTTATACTGAATACCTCATGCTTTGTAATTATTTCTTTTAATTAAATTCTCATATTTTAAATCAAAATCAATGTTTTCTTCTTCATTGTATGTTGTAATACAAACTATGTTTCAAATGACTAAAGATGGTATAATTATTTGTAGCTATGAAGCTTCTCTGGATCCTTGGATGTCTTCTCTCTGGAGAATGTTAAACATAATTAAACCACAATTCTTATCAAATGGTCCTGATGTCGTGATTCAAGATACAGTTTTGATCGATCAACCCAAAGTCCAGATCACATATCACAACATTGAAAATGATGAGTCACATTTTTCTAGTACTTCGGGTATTCCGAACTGGTTAAGTTCTTGGTTAACTTGCAATCTTTCCATATTTGTTACCTCAGAAAGTATTTGCATGTATGTTGTTTTTATTGAATGATTGAATAATTGAATTGGGTAGCACAGTTCTATGCTTAGGTAATCGAGGCTTTGCTTATCATGTAATCAACTAGTCCCAAATTGATAGAAGTGCTTGCTTTAATTACTTCATTACATAGCCATTTTCTGGAATTGTTGACGTGTTATTAGATGTGGGATACGAGTTGTGTGTTTGAATTGTTTATGGTTAAGCCTTGGAAGTTATTGGTGCTTGAACCTACGAGAGCATTATCTTTTGTCACATTTGGGCAAAAGCACTTTACACACACATATAATACACCGAAGGTGTGGAAATTTTGCTTTGGTGTTCCCAAATCTGTTTATGCTTCATATGATTGAGTTAGTAGTTGTAATAGTTTGGTGGAGTTACACATTTTTACCCTCATTGTTGACAAGGCTTTTTCTATTGTTATATTTGACTAGAATAACATGTGACTTTTTCAGATTTAACATGTCTTAGTATTCAAATTGGGAGTGCTCGATCGAGTGCACCCTGAAAGGCATTGTTTGACGAAGTACACCTGGTCGCTTTCTTAAGATGGTATGGGATACGACATCGTATCATTAGTAATTGTAAATATTTAGAATATTCACATTCTGCTGATCATTGGTGTTCGATGAATGATTTTCAATAATCCGGTGTTATGTATCGTCCATTAATAAACAGTTTATAGTACATAGATCAATTCACCATCCCTTCTGTAGTATAGAATAATATGTTTGATATTTAGTATTCTACTGGTTTATATCTATTACGAGTTACAAATGAAATGTTGTTTCTGTATGAAAACTATTTTATCAGCATGTGTACTCTAGGATTAAGACTTGGACACTTGATAACTTTTTTATTAAATATTAATTTAGCAAATCTAATGTAACAATAGAATTATATGATATTATCTTGACTTCTTGATGCTCATGCATACAGAATTTTAGATAAATCAAATGATTTTGTCATTTTTATAGTTAACATTTCGTTGTATTTTAAGAAGTATAGTATATAATATATTAAAATTGAAGTTGATTGATAAAGTGTTAATTGATCCTTAAACTGTATAGAACTTTGTAGACTTGATTTACTCAATGAGTGTGTTCTAAGTCTATATTTTTCATGAATAAACTTTTTTAAAAACTTATCCAACACCACGTCATCTGTTTCTGTGGGGTGACTCACTTTATTTGGTTCTGATCATGCAGGTAAAGAATCTTCCTTTGACCAGATCAAACTGTGGAAAAGATGTTCGTCATCTTGAATTTGAATTTGTTTCATATGTAAGCTACCCTGTGTCTTTTTTTAACCTTGTGGTGGACGGATAGATGTATAAACTTCTTAGTGTTGAAACACATTAAGAACAAATTACAATGCTTCAGATCCTACTTTTATATCGTATGGTGAAATTACTAGCTACACAATTATTCATCCACCTGATTTCTATTAAATGCATTATGGTTTCCTCAGACTCTTCAATATGAGATTGGTGATGTCCTTGAAATTCTACCTGGTCAAGATTCTGCTGCAGTTGATGCTTTCATACAACGTTGTAATTTGGATCCTGATTCATTCATAACTGTAAGTAATTCAACATTAGTTAATATTAATGTGGTTCCCCGAATTTCCTCAGTCAGCATTTACTTCACATTGTGTTGCCTCGTGTCTAGACATAAATGCAACATTCAAACATTATTTGATACATTTAATCTGCTAAATGACCTCTTTTAACGTCATACAAAAATGAAAGAAGCAAGCCTCGTGGTTGTTTGTCAGTACGTTGTGCTTCCAGGATTTCTGAAGCCATGTTTCCCTGAAAAGTTTTCTTTCTAGGAATAGTAGAATTATATAGTTGCCCTTTTTGCTTGTACTTTATTTGTATGCTTGCCTTGTACCTGATTGGTATTTTTGTTATTAAACTTGTTTTTCTTCAATATGTGTATGTACATTTTACTACTAAGATATCTGCAAAATTTCAGGTTAGTCCAAGAGAAATGGATGATCACAATGCACATGATTATAGATTCCCTGTAAAATTAAGAACTTTTGTGGAATTTTCAATGGATGTAGCTTCAGCTTCTCCACGGCGCTACTTCTTTGAGGTAAGAGAAGGATGTTTTGACAGCCCAATTTTTTATGCCATTTTAAAAAAATTTACATAATTAAATTCAATGTTTTCCTGACATTTATTTTATGCTCTTTTTCTTTTTTATTTCAAGTTCATAACCTTGGATTAGATACATAATGAGTTAATAAATTGCTAGAATTGGTTGGTTTGTGTAATGAAACAAAAACTCGTACAATGGCCCGAGGAATGTTGATTTTTCAATATATTTATTGGCTTTCCTCCACTAATATCCACTAAAAATCCTTGTTAGTTCGGACTGTCGCTTTCAATCAAGTCACATGGCAAGCGAAGCCCTAAATCAAATGCAAGCCTCTTTAATATAACATTCATCTAGTAGAACTTCTAATAGCGAGAACTTGGCCGTGGAGAGAAATGACCTCCGACCATCTTTTGCAATTGTTATATCTCAAAATCTAAGATAGTAACTGAAATTAAATGCAGCAATCCTATGTTCTCTTCATTTTTATGTTTGTTAGTGTTAGTTTATGTAAAACCTATCATGCCACATTCTATAAAACAAGATTCCTTCTTTTTGTACCTGGGCATGACTTGTTTATTTTTTTCCGTTGCAAGAGGTTGTGTAGGATGTGTATCTTATAAGTTTGTTATGACACATAGTATTTACATATAGGAAATAAACGGACATCGGCTTGGATATTTGAGTTTCTTCATAAATTGAAAGTCTTATGATGCTATAACTTCTTGCATTAAAAGCTAACCTAGCATCACCGTTATGTTCCAGGTTATGAGTTTTTTGCAACATGCAGAACACCGGAGGGAAAGACTTAAATATTTTGCTTCACCTGAAGGAAGAGACGACCTTTACCAATATAACCGGAAAGAAAGGAGAAGCTGTTCTTGAGGTAAGGTCAATGAATTATTTGTTGAGCATGGTTTTGCTCGATGGGTCGATTTATTGTCATTATTACACACTCGAATTCTCTTGTGTGTTAAGCAGACTTCTAAGAAAGTGGGGAATGGTTAACGGGTTGTGTCTAAAACAGGTCCATGAATGTAAAAGAATTAATGAAACAATAATTGATAAGGTTTGTTCGTTGGTTCTAGTCTTGAAAATGTTTTTATCTGTTTTCTTTAAAGGTGTTGGTATTTTGTGTGAATAGGAGACTAATATAGGCGGGACACATTATATTGGTAATATTCTTTTGGCATCATCGTTTTGAAGGACGGAAAAATAAGTTTAATAACCAAGGGCTTCATTGCTTGCACTAGGAATGTAGAAGGAGATCCCAAAATTTGTAGCAGTTCTGGGATTTTATTTTATTCGATCATGATATGTTTTCTTTCTTGGAAAACAAGAAATTTCATTGGAAAGGAATAAAAATGCAAGAGGATATGATAGCCTCCGTGATGAACTGATGGCTTTCTAATTTAGCTTCCGTTTAACAATTACGTAGATATTCCTTGATCCTCTGCTTTTGCTTTTTGTCTGATTCATTTCAAACTTATGCATGTCTGTTCTCTATGTTTGGTGGGAAAAAAGGTGTTAGAGGATTTTCCTTCTGTAAAAATGCCATTTGAGTGGCTAGTCCAATTGGTTCCTCCTATGAAACCAAGAGCATTCTCCTCTGAAAAAGGGTTTTGTAAAGAATGTGTGATCGGGAAGCAAACGAGGACTTCTTTTCCAAGAAGTTCTGAATACCGAGCAAAGGAGCAACTAGGACTGATCCATACCGATTTATGTGGGCCGATAACTCCAGAATCATTCAGTAGTAAGAAATATTTCGTCTCTTTCATTGATGATTTTTCAAGGAAGACGTGGGTTTATTTTCTGAAAGAGAAATCAGAAGTGTTTGAAACTTTCAAGAAATTCAAAGTGACGGTGGAAAAAGAAACAAGCAAAGTCATCAAAACAGTTCGATCTGACAGAGGAGGCGAGTTCACTTCTGCTGAGTTCAACAAATACTGCGAAGAAAATGGGATTAAGCGTTTCCTGACTGCCCCATATTCTCCGCAGCAAAACGGTGTAGCGGAATGAAAGAACCGAACCATTCTTGATATGGTTCGATCTATGTTGAAAGGGAAGAATATGCCGAAGAAGTTTTGGGCGAGGCGAGTGCAAGGCGCAGATCTACGTACAAAATAGATGTCCACATGCAAAGCTAGGCGAGAAGACGCCTCAGGAGATCCGGAGTGGTATGAAGCCGAGTGTCTCTCATCCGAAGGTGTTTGGTAGCGTGGCCTATGGGCAAGTACCAAGTCAAGACAGGACAAAATTAGAAGATCTGAGCAAGAAGTACATTTTTATCTGGTATGATGAAAAATCTAAAGCATATAAATTGTTTGATCCTCGTTAACAAGAAAGTGGTGGTGAGCCGAGACGCTCATGTGGAGGAAACAAAGCCATGGTGCTGGAGTAACCCGTCCGAAGAAGAGACTAACTCGGAATTTGTTGTACCTTCAACAGCAACAACCCCCGAGTTTTCAGATGAAGAAACCGAGCCACAACATCCCAGGATGAGAAGTCTGCAAGAAATATACGACACTACAAATGAAGTTCATGTTGTATGTCTTCTGACCGACTCTGAAAACTTGAGTTTTGAGAAAGCTGTCCAAGATGAGAAGTGGAGAACAGCCACGGATGAGGAGATTGAGGCGATTGAACGCAACAAAACTTGGGAACTAACCAACCTTCTTGAAGGAGCTCGACCCATTGGAGTAAAATGGGTGTACAAAAAGAAGATGAATGTTGAAGGAGAGGTTGAGCATTATAAGGCTCGACTTGTGGTGAAGGGCTATAGACAAAAGGAGGGAATCGACTATGATGAAGTATTTGCTCCTGTCACGAGAATGGAGTCAATCCGACTTCTGATCTCATTAGCTGCTCAGAATCAATGGCCGATTCTACAGATGGATGTGAAGTAGGCCTTTCTAAATGGAGTGCTGAAGGAGGTGTACGTCGACCAACCACTCGGGTACATGAAGAGAGGGGATGAAAAGAAGGTGCCGAGATTAAGAAAAGCTCTCTACGGGTCAAGCAGTGCTCTCGTGCCTCGGAATGATAGAATTGACTGGTATTTCAAGAAAAATGGGTACGAGCAATGTCCATACGAGCATGCCTTGTATACAAAGAAATCAGAAAAGGATATGATGGTAGTCGCTCTCTATGTTGACGACCTCATATTCACTGGAAGCAACGCAAAGCTGATTAAGGAGTTTAAGGAGGTAATGAAGAAAGAGTTCGAGATGACAGACTTAGGCTTGATGAAATATTTTCTTGGCTTAGAAGTGAAGCAGTCAGAGGAAGGGATTTTTATATCCCAAGAGAGGTACGCGCATGAAATTTTAAAGAAGTTTAAAATGGAGGACTGCAACCCGGTTTCTACTCCAATGGAACCGGCACTAAACTCTCAAAGTTTGATGGAGGAGAACGAGCCGATTCTCGGAAAATATCGAAGTTTAATTGGAAGTCCGAGGTATCTTACAAGTACTAGGCCCGATCTGATGCTGAGTGTTGGAATAACGAGCAGATACATGGAGAATCCAAGCTACACACATTGGAAGGCCTTGAAGAGAATTCTGAGATATGTTCGAGGAACCCTATCACTTGTGTCTTTTCTATTCAAAATCGGATGACTACCGACTAGTAGGTTACTCGGATAGTGATTGGTGTGGTGATGTTGATGACCAGAAAAGTACATCGGGTTATGTATTCCTACTCGGGAATACAACTTTTACTTGGCTGTCCAAAAAACAGCCCATTGTAACTCTGTCAACCTGCGAGGTTGAATATGTGGCGGCCTCTTGGAGCGTGTGTCATGCAGTCTGGCTTTCAAATCTATTAAGGCATCTGGGAGTGATCCAAGACGAAGGGACTGTAATCCGAGTTGCTAACAAGTCGGCGATCGAGTTGGCAAAGAACCCGGTTAATCACGGAAGGAGCAAGCACATTGGCGTCCGATTTCATTTCATCCGAGAACAAGTAAGAGAAGGAAAGGTTGAGCTGGAGCATGTTGAAAGCCGAGCTCAAGCCGCGGATGTATTCACCAAGCCACTGCCGACCACTCTGCTGGAGAATTGTAAAAGGTTGATTGGAATGGGAGATAGGGAGAGTATTTAAGTTTAAGGGGGAGATTTGTTATAAAACTTAAATTAAGAAGGTTTTCTCTGTTGTTTGGTATTCCTAGAATAATATTAATGGTTTTAGGCACGAGTCGTATTACCGAGAAACATAGCCTGACAAACCTATTTAATAGGTATTATCATTTTCTTTTTGGGCATCTGGATTGAGCCATTACTTGAGGTGGAGTCGTTTGATCTGGTTTTTACAAAGCTTACTGAAAATCAAATACCATGTTATGCTATAATTTTGCGGAGTCTTCGGTTATGAAGAACCGAGAAGATGAGGAGGGAGGAAGGGGAGACAACAGTAATAGGACTGAGAATTGTTGTCAATGCCAGTACAGCTCGGCATACGACAAAAGAATCAGCCTTTGCTCAATCCCAGCCCAGCACAATTTTCTTAGAAGACTAGAAAACACAGATTATCATAAATGCAAAAGTTAAAATGGAATGAAGCTACAAGACATTCTACACTAGTAACAAAGTTATATCCTGAAATTAGTGTGACAAAGTTATATTCCATGACAACAAACGAGATGTACTAAATGTTCTGCCACAGTACCCCAAGTACGGCAAAAGCATGCAATCAGCATATAATAGGAGTTTGGTAATTTAAAAGACATCACAGGTAAGTGAAAAATTGAAGAGCAAAAACCTTTCGTTTCTTTTATTCAATTTACAGTGATAAACTTGGAAGATTTTACTGGACAATGCAAGACTTTAAGAAGATACAATACAAACTGAAACTACGAGGTTGAGGGAAAAAACTATGGCAAAATATAAGTATCAACTATAAAACCCAAAAATTTTCCAACTTCCAACAGCAAAGGATTTAATGTTGCTCTAAATATTTAAGTTTTGTCAATCTCCTCAAGCTCCTGAACTCTTTTAGTATTCTCCAGTAACTGACGTGCTATTTTGAACTTGCCACACTTCTGAAACACCTGTTCAAAAATGTCTCTAGCATAAGCTGATAAAGGAATACCCCTTTCAAGCATTGATTTTGCTTTCTCATAAGCAGCATCTAGTTGACCTCCTCTACACAACTTTTGCAACTTCTGGTTCTCCAATTTTCTTTCCAATTTAACACACAGATCCATCCGATCATGTTCTCTCAGAAGACTCTCTACTAAATTGTAAGTGTGGAAATTTGGAAACAATCCCAAACCCAACATTTCAATCAACAACTCATAAGCAACTTTCCAGTTCTTACCCTCACCATGACCATGGATCAGAGCAGTGTACGTTAAACCATCAGGAAGGCATCTGTTCTTGTTCATAATTTCAAAGACTCTGGTAGCATCCTTTAACTTCCCCAATTTACACAGCATTGGTATAACAGAATTATAAACAACCAACTTTGGCTTTAAGCCACAGGTCAACATCCTCCCAAACAAATCACTAGCTTCCTCCACTCGGTGACACTCACACAATGCCTTTATAACAACAGAGTAACCCTCATGAACACACCTCAGCTTCCTTTCCTCAACAATCCTCAAAAGTCTAACAGCTTCTTCTGTATAACCCAAGCGACAAAGCTCAGACATAAGCTTAACCACAACAAAAGCACTAGGTAACAAGCCAGCCTTACAAACTGCCCAAAACACTTTAACTGCAGGCTGCATTGCATCACTATTTCCTCCCATGTTAGGAACTAATATAGTATATGGTCTCCGAGTGTTCCTCACTCTCACCTTTTCAACAGATCCTTCTTTTGCACTCATCAAACACAGCTCCCCGATAAGCATGTTCAGAGCAGACCGAGTAGGGAGCACTCCAATCTTGTCCATTTGATTAAAAATCTCAAGGGCTGACTCTACTCTACCAAACTTACAAAAACCAACAATCATGTTACTGCAGGAATAGGTATCAGGAGCTTCAATCTTGTGAAAGATTGAAAGTGCAAGTTGAATCATTTCCAAAGATGATTCCCTCTTGCAAAGTACATAAAGCATGTTATTACACACAAGGTTATCAGGCTTACATTTGAACACAGTCTCCATTTCCTCAAACAGTGACAATGCTTCCTTAATTCTTCCTTGTCTCCCCAGAAACCTGATGCAAATGGACAATGCCTTAGCCGGCACTTGACCCTTGTGAAAAAACACTGTGGTCAACAAGCATTTGATGTCGTCAAAGAGCTTCCTCCTACCCAAGAAATCAGCCATGTACTCGACGACGGAATCCTCAAAGTGAAACTCCATGTGGGTCCCGGCCAATGAGAAGAATTTCAAGGTCTTGGCCCTACCCAGTTGCTTGTAACCCCTCAAAACGCGAAGCACAAGGTCGGAGGTTAATTCTCGCTTGTGACGAGTCAAAACGCGAGCCATGTCGCTATCGTTGGCACAAGAGACAAGGTCGGAGAGCAGAGAGGAAGGGTAAACAACATGAGAAGGGGGTGAGTTGTTGCGTGGGATTGGGAAATTAGGGTGAGTTTGGGAAGAAGAGGAATGGAGAAAGCGTGAAGATGCGTTGAAAACGTGAACAGAGAAAACAGCGGCATGTCGACTCCTGCAAAGCATTACAGTTTGAAAGACAAAAGTTATGCGATTCTGCGTTTCTTCTTTCTTTCTTGGGTGGATTGAATTTCTGGTTGGAGAAACCGCAAATGAAACATTTACGTTTCCACACCCCTCGAACCTAGTTAACTCGCACTTAGAATCGTTTTTTAGTAGGCTTGTAAAATCGTAGATTTTAGAGTCGGTTCAGCGAGCTCAGTTGGACACTAGGAAAAAGCAAAAAAGACTGAATTTGTTTGTTTGTAGGTGATGATTTATGATTTATGCAGAACGCACCTGATAATAAGTCCGTGGTTCACTGCTTCTCTCTTGCAAGTTTCTGTCCGTTTTGGGTATAGAAATTGCTTTCTCCTATGTATGGCACGAACAGATCTTTGTTGGTGTCTTTATCAGGTCCTTGTGCGATTCGACCTTCTCTTTTGATTTGTTCAGGATTGGGTCATGTTAGGGTTTTCTCTTGGTAGTTTGGATATAATGTAATATTAAAAGTATAAAAATATTAGGAAAGTATAAAAAAAAAACTATTTCAAAATAATAATAATTCTAGGGTTCATTCTCTCTCTGCTAACCCGGCAAAACATTAAATTCTGCACCTCCCTCCTCCGCCACTCCTCTGCCTCCAGGTTCTCTCTCGCTCATCCCTGCACTTCTCTACTCTTACTCACTTTGTATGATGCTCAAGTAATTTCAATCTTCGCGGGTACTTTAGCAATCTGTTCTAACTTTGCTAAATCAGTTTTCGTTTTCTTCTCGCAGAGCATCCTCCTCCACTTGCACCCGCGGGCTCAATCTTCGTTTAGTTGCTCAGGTTTGTTCTTATGAATGCTTCTTACACATCGTGTATACTTGATTCGTAGTTTGTGGATTAACCATAATATTTGTTGTTGATTCACAGGGTGAGTATTTGTTACGATGAAAGTAAAGAAGGCTAGAAGAGACCCACATACTGAGGGAAAAAAGAAGAAAGGGAACAGGGAACAAAATGCTGAAGTTGAGATACATGCTACTGTGGAGGATGTTGAAGGTAACTGTGCTTTGTTTTAATAATCATCAACCTTTTGTGTGGCTGTGTGGCTGTCTCTGATGTAAAGTGTCTGTTTCAGTGGATAATGGAACACATTTTAGTGACTCAAAGAAGGAGAAGGTTTCTATAAACAAAAAAAGGAAGAACAAGGACAAAAGCCTAGTTAGGAAACCAAAACCAAAGGGTGAAGAAGTTGTTTTGGAAGAGCAAAGTGGTGAGTTGGAAGTTATGTATGGGGTGTGGGCTAGTGCCATAATTTTTCTCCTTGTTCTGGCATTTAGTATAGACATATTTTTGTAAAAAATTAAGTTACCTATGTCATCCTGGTCATGTTCAACATATTTTTTCAAATGGTAACAGATGGAGTAGTAGACAATTGTCATTCTAGTGCTGAGAAGATCCAAGACTTTGGTGGTCATAGAGATTATACTGGGGCAGTTATCAAACCCTGTAATAAAATACATTTTCTAGTTTATTCGTTTTTTTCATCTTGGAATGTAATGTTTGAATTTATACATTGGTTTCCCTCATGAAATATTTTATCTTGTAGGTAGGTCAAAGAAAGATAAGAAAAAAAGGAAAAAGGAGGTTCAAAATTCCCTGGAAAAGGGAGAAAGGTACAACAATGAGGAGGAAGTTTATACTATTTCCTCTGGAGATGACGACTGCTCAAAAGGAATGAAAAGTATGAATTGCTTGTATTGAGGACATTTCTTTTTGTTTGATTTAAAACTCCAAACATTATACATCCATAACTTTTATCTGTGTTATACATATGGGATGATGGGCATATATTTTGTAATGCCAAAAATTGTGTCATAGTTACTGTATTGAGTTGCAAGTCTATTTAATGTATTTTGGCTCTATTTGTAGTAGTAGTTTGCCATATTTGGATTTTTATATTAAATTTTATCTGTATATCTCTCATCATTTGGCATCATCCACCACTACTACCTTCTATGTTTGAACATTTTAGAGATATCTTTTAAGTTTATTCTTTCAATCTGTTGGCTGAATGGATTGTGATGCACCTTTGTATTTTCTCCACATTTGTTACCTATTTGCTATTAATGATTATACATAGTATAGTTTCTGATTGTGGACTTCTGAGAGTACAGAATGGATCGTGGAATACCATCAAAGCAGACCAGGATTGGAAGTATTGCAACATCAAATTGACGACTTTATAACTGCTCATGAAGAGAAACTGGAAGAGGTAAATGTTTTGACAAACATGCATGAAATGATAACAGAATGATTACACGCACTTGTCATATTAAGCACTGTTTCATAAAATGGACCTTCTTCTTCAGGCAAATTATCATGGGCACGTATCAATTTGGATGCTAATGTTATTGCATAAAACCATGACTTCAAAATTTGGTCAATTTATACTTTTTGGTGGCTAAATGGAAGTGGCATTGAATCTTTTCCTTTGGCCATAATTATCATTGCATGAGTTTTGTTTAAATAATATAATATCGGAGCTTCATTTCCATGGCTTTGAAAAATAACTAATAAGTCCTTAATTACCAAAAGTGGGATTTAGCATATGAATCCCGGATATAGTTGTCTCATTTTTTAGAGTTGTGTTGCCTCCATGTGTTGCGCATTAGGTGATGCTTCCACTTGAGGAAGTTGTATTTTTTGAGAATGGTATTTGGTCCTAGAAGGGTTTTTGGGATACAGTGTTATTCCAATTCGTACTTTGTGGAGTGTACTCGAAGATGAATTGATCTAGTTCTCTGAACTTGCAAATTCAAAGGTATATGAAGGATTAGAAGTTCTTTTTTCGTTTTGCTTGGATGTTGACTTTGTGGAGTGTACCATTTGGAAAAAAAAATTCTTTTTGTCTCTTATCCTTTGTGTCTTGTGAGGTTACTTTTCCTGGCATTGGCAGCATAAATGGTAAGGCTTTCTGCATACATGTGCAATACTGCTTGTCAGAAGAGAAACATGCAATACAAATCATTAAAAAAGAAAGAACTGTATTAACAGTTGAAATGATAGCATTGATGCAGCTAGCCGGCTGGCTATGGTTTCATCACGCCCTTCTTGAGTAATGCTAGTGACCTTTATTACTGGAAACTGGTGACAATTCTGATGAAATATTTTGATATTGTTTAAACTGAAGCATATTCTTATGGTTCATTGCTAATGGTAATAATTTAAAGAATAGAATTTTGGAATTCCAGTCATGTTTTGAATTTATGAAAATTACATCTAAATAGGGTAGTTTAACTGATAAACTAGATTCTTAGATTTCAGAAAACCAATTTGGTTTTTAGGTAGCCTTTTAAGAGTAGTATTGGATACGTGCTGAAAGAAGCAAATAGATGCAAATAGATACCTGAGCCTTTTATTGAATTGGAAAAAGGTCTATGATGCTAACAAAAGTCTAGCCAAAGGCTCTAGGGGAGAAAAGAGTTTGTATTTGCTTAAAAGATAGTAATCATATTTATTTATGCGGGGGATCACCACTGGTATTAGAATACATGGTGAGGTAATTGAAGATTTCCTTTTAACTATAAGTTTACACCAAGGGTCTACTTTGAGCCCTTATCCTTTTATTGTGTTTTACATCCCAAAGTTAGTGTCACCATGTATCTGTTAGGATATATGAGGAAAAAGATAAGTTTAATAAGATAGTTAGAATATCAATGGGTTAGTTGGTTGGTTAGAGGGTTAATTAGATATAATATATAAATAGGGAAGAAGGATAGGAGACATTCAGATTTGTTGTTATTGTAAATTGAGCATTGCCTCTTTGAGAAAGAATCCACTGTGAAAGAGCCATGCTCAATTTATAATAAAAACATATATGAATCTCTCCTATCCTTCTTCCCTTATTTATAAGTTATATCTAATAAACCCCTCTAACTAACCCATTGATATTCTAACTATCTTAATAAACTTCTTGTATCCTGTATGTGTTTTACAAATGATTTAATTTAATATTAGTATGCAAGTGGAGATCCATTAATGGTAATAAGAAAGTGGAGAAAATCTTTGGAAGCGCATTTCTGAATAAGTATGAACAAAATGAAGCATGTAGAATGTAACACTGGTGCTAGTTTAGAGGTCAAATTTGGGGATCGTTCGATTCACTAGTCTCAAAGTATGTTGGATCTTTTATACAATATAATTGAACTTCAGGTTGGGGTGAATGAAATGAAAAGTGTCTAAGTTGTTATTTGTGATTCAAAATGCTTCTAAAGCGTAGTGAAATTTTTACTGCACAAAACAAGACTTGTGATATTGTATGGTCTTATATGTTGAGTGGTAGGTAAAGAGCCAACAAGAGAAGCCCATGTTAGTGTTGTTGCAAACATGAGGATGATGTGGTGAATAAATGGGCATAAAAGACCTGGTAGAATCAATAATGAATACATTGGGTAGGGTAGCATCTATTGAGGAAAAAATGGTAGAATATTGCTTAAAGTGGTTTGACTACGGGAGAAGACAATTGAAGTCTCAATAAGGAGAGTGACTCTGACGCAAGATAGCCCCTATAGTTAGAGGTGGAGACAAACCAAGAAAAACTTAGGCAAAATCATTTAAAAAGGACTTAAATCTAAATGGAATTGAGGTTTTGGTTTGTGATAAAACACAATGGCATCATTTCGGGTGGGGCATTCTGTTGGATTTGAATTGCATTTGCTGTATTTGTCTGAAATGAGTTATATGTGAATGTGACTATTGTCCCATTATATCTCAAATAAGCATCTTTTTGAATTCCTTGAATGTTTAAGCTTTTATTTCCATAACTTATGAATGACCCCATATTTTTTTGTCTTTATTTTTTTTATATGTAATTACTTATTTATCAATGCAGGAAAGAAAAGAAAAAGAAGCCCTTGCTGCAGAAGGGGGGTGGACGGTTGTTGTACACCATAAAGGTAGAAAGAAAACTACTGATTCTGAAACTGGAATTGCTGTGGGTTCAGTTGCTCAAGCCGCTGTGGAGAATAAAATGACCAAAAAGAAACGTAAAGAAGTTGGTCTAGATTTCTACCGATTTCAAAAAAGAGAAGCACAGAGAAATGGTATTATTTCTTTTTTCTGAAATTCACCTAAAAGTTGCTCTGTTTGTGTCAAGCAAATATCAATGTTTGTGTCACCATAATGTTTTTCCATTTATATTCCCATGTTTGATTATTTATTTGACTTTTCCTAACTTCTGTTGTGCTGAAGATTCACAACTCGTCTTGTCTGTAAACTAAAGTTTATGCATGAAAACACTAGCAAATCCTGTTTCTGTATGGTTCATGAAATGATTGTCTTGTTGCTGTGGGTTGGACTCAATTAAGGAATTCTTTGATTTTTATGTTCAAGTCTCATACTTTATACCATAGATTGTATCATAACTTCTGTTATCTTGAAGATTTTAAACCCATTTTGCTGCGAAGTTAAGAATTAATTCACAAATGACAGTCAGGAAAGAGTATTTCTGGATATTCATGAAATGGATATCATGTTGCTATTTGGTTCGAACTGGTTAAGGAATTATATGATTTTTTATGTAAATGTATGATGCTTTGTACCTCATTTTGTTTCTTAGCTCTAGTTGTCGAGAATCAAAACTTGGTAACTCTCTAAATCATTTTTATTAAACTTTTGTTATTGTTGGTGGTCAAACTGAGATAATCCCTTTTTGTTTTGTTTGCAGAGATCATGACACTGCAGAGCAAATTTGAGGAGGATAAAAAACGTCTGCAGCAGATGAGAGCTGCCAGGAAATTTAGACCTTATTAATCAATGTTTTTAACGTAGTACAGCGTTCGCAGTAGTTTTTATGGGGGATCTGTGGTAGTTATAAAATCTTGAAGTTGAATTATCCTATAGCCCTCAAATTAAAAAAAAAATCATCTATCATTCCAATTTTGTCGAAAGTATTTGTACATTAATGTGGGTAATAGTTATTTTATTCTGAGTTATATGACTTTGCAGGGGTGGGAAAGCGACCCCTTCACTGTGACTGCATTTTGGTTTCGTGGCAACATTGTTTTAAGCTTCACAATTTGTCTATCAGTTAGATTGTTATTTACATGCAAATTCAAGACGCTAAAACTTAGAACCACTATCATTTATCTATTACGTCTCTTGATTCGTTTTTCTTTATTATTACTCCAGTTAAAATTTGCTTTTATTTTCAGCTTAACTTTTGTCTGGTAGAGATGATTATGATGGAAAGAATGATTACATTATTATTATGGCCACTATAATCAATGAAAGTATTAAAAGGCCAACATAACTAGGAAATTTTATTTCTCTTGTTCACAAGCTTGCGTGAAAAGAAATAAAAGTCATTTGATGCATATGTACCTTTTTTATTCTCTATTTCAAAGCAACAAAAGTCTATTCATTCTTTACAATATCAAAATTATAAATTTCCATTAAAGTGTGCATTTTTTTGTTAAAATGGTATGAGAAATATATATATATATATATATATATATATATATATATATTAATACTAAAACCACAACAATTGCAATGTATTGTTTAGCAAATTGAAAATAATATGATAGAATTCATTAGTATTTGTTTTACTTTTTTAGCGTTTTTTGTGTTTATCCCTTTTTTTCTACATCAAAGAATAGTTAAAATGAAAGTATAGTATAAAATTCTTGTGAATAGCGTATTCACAGGTTAGGAGGTGTTGATAGGTAATTCATTATTACCCTCTCTTTTGCATTCTCTGTATCCAATCTAACTTATGCAATCGAGAAGGAATCTAACATACGAGTGTAGAATAGTTTAGTATAGTAGAGAATATCATAACATAAATCATGGTATTTATTAATATGCAGAGGCTATGATATCACACCGACACTGTTGTTGATACGAGCAGGTCATGTCACAAATACGATTGACCTCAATTAATTACAGTATCAAGTCATGCACTGTTTGTTGTTCAGCAACAACCTCGACAACACATTACATGGCTTTCGTTACGTGTGAGGCAGCCACTAACATTTCATGGCTTTTGTGCTGTGCCACTTGTACAGTATTATAGACTCTATATCCATGTATGAAGTTGATGACCAATCTAGGGACCCACATAGCATGCTTCTTCTTTTCTTTGGATTGAAACATTGCATGCATGCATGCATTCTTCTGTGCTCTTCTCTGATTCTTCATCACAGGTTTTTTACTTGTGTGCACTTTTTATTGATATATATTGATTGTGCGTGACAGTGGCAAAATACGTCAGCAACCAAATCGGAGCAGAAAAAATGTGGCTACTTCTGTTCTCTCTGTGTAATCCCTCATCTACACACATCACCACAGAAAAAAAAACGCTTGTCAAACTTATTCTTTCATTAAAATAAAAAACAAGATAATTTATAACTTTTCAATTATATTTTCGAACTTAAAAGAACGTATTTCCATCAAATTGAAAGAAACAATATTAACGTAAACCAGAATTCAAAACATTCTAAAGATAAAACAAAGTTCACACTGCTAAACTGTCAAACTAAACTAGACTTTTTAAATTCTGGAGTTTCAAGCATTTTTTCAATTATCAGAAAATTATAACTTACTAATTAATATTATGGAAAAAGTTGGGAATGGATTAACACAATGCTAATGAATTAATAAGGATATAAGTGGAGTAAATAACCATAATAACTATATGGGAAGCAAGCATATATCTTCACTTCTCACACGAGTTTACAACTATATTGACTAATAGTTGTTAATGGTATACTAATGACGTGCTAATCGTGTAATCAATGTTCAATTATTAGGTGCATGATTGGATTAGTTTTGTTTTTTAAGAGGCACACTACTACCAAATGACTTAGAAAGACAATTGTTTTATATTATCTAAATTAAACCAAACACGTGCAATAAGATTGTGCTCATGATCATTATTGGTGTATTTGTCAAGTTTTATAACAAATGCTAGTAGTATTTTATTTGTCACTCTTTTTTTAATACTCTCTTTGATGCATGGGATGAAATTTATTAAGAAAATTAATTATAACTTTTAAATCATAAGAGAGAGTCATTAAATAAGTTATTTCCAACTAATGTTTATTCGAGTGAAGAGAGATTTAAAAAGAAAGTGTCATTGGTATTTTTCTTCTAACAATCATATATTGTAGTTGGTTTTTGGTGTGTAATTATTCACAAATTACAATGTCACACTCACACAACGAAAATAATAGGCCAACTAAATATCATACAAAATCATGCAATCCAACTTTGTAATTGTGAGACTCAAGATCAAGCAGTAGCAGTAATTTGCGAGTTCTATTATAGATTAGGTCAAGAAAATTTCTTTGACATAGAAGTGGTGAAAAGATTATTGGCGTGTGTGGCAGCACTGGAACAGAGGCATTTTTTTCCCAATGGTCCAAAATCAGTTAGAATAATATCCACAACTGTGCAGAGTTACAAGGGTAGCCTGGCCTTCACAACCACACTAATTAATGAACTTACCAAAACCATTATAATAGGAGTAAACTCCAATTAGTTATACTTACTTTGGATTTTGTGATAAAAGAATAGAGAGTAATGGATCTTATACAAAAGAACCTAATCATGATCTAAAGTAGACAAAAAAGAAGACTCACCCAAGAAAGTAGTAGAGTGATGAAAGTGACATTTCATACTGTGGCCAAACGACCCAGTCAGAAGAGTAAAGAAAGCAGGGATTTTAGTTGGAGATTCTGGAGGAGCAAGTATAATAACTAATTTGTTTGCCCTTATCAAGCTGCATATTAATTATACCAATTCATAATGATGATTTAATATTAGTTACTTACCAAATCTGCATAAATTCATTCATGACTTATAAATGTATTTCAATTCCTGTTTACTAGTTATTATATTTATCACTTATTAATCTACCTACTTTCTCAATCAATCATTGAGCAAATCTTTATTAATTAGTAAAATTATTTTATTAATTATATATAAGATTTATTTAGAGTAATTTTCAATATAAGATTTGAATAAACTGCCAAGTTATTCTATCACTGGCGAGTTGAAGTACTGATAATTGTTACTCAAACTTCTCCTTCTCAATTATGTGTTATTAATAGTTTGGTATATCTCAATACATGTAAATTCAATCTATTTAAGGAATTCCCTCAATTTTAAAAATTTTTCATGTTAATTGGTATGTGAATTAGGATATGTTGATTTAATTTAATTCTAACAAAGTATTTTTAGAGTGATATTGTGTTATTTAAGTAATATTTTCTATTAAAATAAAAATTATCTTTCTCTTTATATGAGTTGTCCGTTAAAGATTTTTTTCCTCAAGTGATTTTTTTCCTCGAGTGATTGTAGAAATAGATAATATAAAATATTTATGATAGAAACATGAACAAAATTCTATCATTTATATAATCTCTTAACATGTTTTAAACGGATAGAAATCATCTCTCTCATTCTTTTGTCTTTCTTTTTGTTTTACTAATAAAATTTTAATAATTAATTACAATAATCATGTAAACATTTTATTCATATAATTTTTTTTATTTTATCCACTTACATTTAATTTAATGTATCTACTTTTAATCTTTTTTATCTTAATAACTTTAAAATTATTGTTGCTCTTTCAAATATTTACTCATAACTCATCTCTTTTTTAATCACTTGAAATTAGAAAATATCTCATATTCATTCCTTTCTAGTTTTATTATTTTTCATTGTCTTAAATTTCTCAAATACCAAAAGTATAACTCTGATTTTAATATCAAATTAATATAAAATTTAATAAAATTATTTTGTAATAAATATTAGTATGTAGCTTTTAAATTAATTAATAAATTAAAAAATATTTTTTTAAAAGAATAAATAATTCTTAATTTATTTTTTAATTATTCCATATACTTTTAACTCTTTAAATTTAAATATTTTTTTTTTAATATCGTTTTAATTTACTAAATTTGTTGCATGTGATGTGAAATATAAAATTAAATACAAGTGAGTAAAATAAAAAAGAATTATATGAATGAAATAATGACATGATTATTTTAGTTATATGTCAAAATTTAAGAGATAATTAAAATAAGAAGAGATACAGAAATGTGAAAGAGATAATTTGTATCAGTTTTAAATATGATAAAAAACTGATTTTGCTATATATTCAGACTCTTTAAGATATCTCAATATTCAAAATATAATAAACTAACACAAATAGTGTATTACATTGTAAACCAAAATCAATACTATGCATTTATAGCACAAATTCACATTTAAATTTTACTCAATTCAATCATCTTAACAAGTTTAGAATACAAATTTTAAACTTACAAAAGCATTATTTATTAAAAAATAACTAATAATATTCATTTTGACCCTTTTCAAGTGATTATCACATTCAAATCCATAATCATCAACATTCATCAAATTTCACTCCAACACATAAATGACCACTTCAATAACAATAGTAACCATACACAAATAAATAAGTTAATTACATTTGAGATACCTTAATATTTTTGTTTTCTAAAGAGTTGTTTCAAAAACTTAGAAAAATTAGAAAATGTGAACTTGCTGTCAAGATGTTTGATTATATAAAACAAATATAAAGACCTAATAAAGATTCATTTGTTTGGCTTTGATATCACATGCAATAACAAAATCTCACACTCACAACTGAAAAAAAGAATTGAGAAATAATTCTCATTCTATCATTGTCTCAGTCACATTCTCAAATGAAAAAAATAGGATTATCACTAAATCTTAATTATAATCGTAACTTTAAAAGTCATCTTTATAACTAAACTTAAAATCTGGTCTCATAATTAATGGTATCGAATTGATAGAAAATAATAATTGAATGGTTTCGTGAGAGATATTGAAGGACTTCTGAGAAAACCTTTTTATTTAAACTTTTTTTTAAAATCAAATACATAACTCAAAGAGTTTTAGGAAAAATAAATAAATTAAGACACCATAGAAGTAAGGGAGAAAATTTTATTTACCAATACAAACTTATAAGTTCTCAAATAGCCTAAATTAACAAAATCTAGCACATTTATATGTGACAAAATTTTGAATAAGTTATAGATGAGTACACTTATTGTTTTCACATAAAAATTAGCAAAAAATAAAAGCAAACTAGTGAATAAAGTTTATATACTACACTCTTTGTTTGAATATTTAAATTACATAAAGTAATAAAGTGAAATAAATTATACCTCGCAATTAGAAAACAACAACTCCTTACATATATGAACCAGTAAACTATTGTATAAAATCAATGTGTTCACTTCATTCAAAGAGAAGGAATTTAAAATGAGTTTAATCTTGAAATCATCTCTATCAAAATACTCTTAGAATTCTTTTTTATTTCAAATTCAAAACTATTGGGGAGAATCTCTATTTGAGTTCTTACTCATATTTTGAGCAGAAAGATGTTGAGAGAAAATGACTAAATTTAGATTAGATGAAAAATATTTAAACACACCCTTATGGTACTAGCTAGCTTTCAAAAAAGTAACAATATAATTAACACAAAAAACCTTTTAAGGAAAAAAAAACAAAATAATTTTAGGTAAAAAAATGTGTAAGCTTGACTAGTCACCTAATTTGTTTTTTAGTGATGTCTTTATTCTTAAATTACGAAATAAAAATTGAGTGTACTTTTTATCTTTTTTTTTTTTTGTTATTATGGGTTTAGGGTTTCTTACAAGATACGAAAAGAATTACTAAAAGACTTTATTACTTTGTAGAATGTGTAGTTCCACATACCTTTATGATCCATTAGCAACACCCACAACAGATGAGCATTTCATTGAATTGCAATAACAATTTCAACCAACAAAAACACTTCTCAATCACTTGTATCTAGCTTAACTGCACATATTGTAATTATGAATGGAATAAAATAGAAAAAAAAAGTATCCTATTATTCCATTTCATTACAATGCAATTCAATTCCTTTCTAATTTTAAAAAAATGTTAACCTATAAGTAGGCCAGGGGGCGTTTAGATGTCTTTTTTCTTAATATATTTCTGTTAATTAATTTGTTAATAATTTAAAAAGTAGGAAAAAAATGTATTTATTGTTCTTAAATTAACATAAGATGATTATCGTATTTATGATTGTACTTTGATGCAATTAAGAAAATCAGAAGGAGATAGGCAGAGAAAGAAAGGGTAGTGAAGGCATTGCATGATTACCTCTGCCGCTGTTACGGAAACACGATGGCATGTTCCCCTGTCGTATTAGTAATCTGCTAAAGGTTCAAATTTTAGGTTTTTTTTCAAGAGTTTCATTTCAAAAATATCAATTAATTTAATTTTAGACGTACTTTTAAAATGGTGATCATAAAAGTCAACAATTTTACAATTTTGACAATTTATAATTACATGACAGTGTAGTATCTTACCTTGTTAATATATTTAAATTAAATTATTTATATAAAATCTCGCATGCATTTATCTTTAATAGTTTATCAGTAATTTTCAAATTACTCTCCATTAACTCTAAATATAAATAACGAAAATGCAATTAGTTAAAATTGTATTCAATCATAAACATTTAGCAAATTTAGCATAAGGCACGTAACATGAATGATGATAACTTCTAGAAACACTTTTATCTAATAATAATAATTCAAATAACTCCTAAGAGTGTCGTCTTTTAAGAACAATACGAATCGAATTTATAAAAATTAAGAATTTAATTAGAATGTGTTGATAATCACGTATTGTAATTTATGATAAATATGCTAACTTTGTGACGATTATTGCGAAAATTATATTTAGAGTGATCTCTAACTAATTAATAGTGTAAAATTTCAATTGAAAATTAAACTCCTGATTTGAATAATAAAATTCCAAAAGAATTGGTTGATGGTTGATGGTTGATGAATGATGAATGATGATGTGAGTATTACGAGTAGAATGGATTTAACACATGACAATGACACTCTTTAAAACTATATATAAACAACTAAAGGTAATTTATACTTTATGGATATTTGCTTTTAGATAACAGTGAGGAGACACTAAAGTTGTGTATTGAATAAAATGCATAATTGCCTGCATAATAAGATTGGTGTGTCTATGATTGAGGACCAAATGGAGTACAAGCTGACGCGTTGGCATCTTTCTGGTTTTGTTTGTTTGTAGGTGCGGCAATAGTTATGTTATTCTGCATAATTTTATCATTTTTCTGCATAATTTATCTACTCTTTCTTTGGACTCGGTAGTTAGTTTCATATTTAAAAGTGGTTAACCACTTTCAAGTTTCAACTCAAGCCGGCTTTTAGCTCACAACAC
This sequence comes from Lablab purpureus, assembly GCA_030347555.1. Taxonomy (NCBI): domain Eukaryota; kingdom Viridiplantae; phylum Streptophyta; class Magnoliopsida; order Fabales; family Fabaceae; genus Lablab; species Lablab purpureus. Next base: position 23,673,601 of record CM059254.1, read on the forward strand.
TCTCTGCACGTCCCTTCATCACCCTCACCAAAGTCACCTTTTTGCTTTCCAAAGCCTCACTCTTTGCTTCACTTCAAACAAAAACCAGAAGGCATATCCCCTTTTAGCCATCCCTCTGATCCCGTTTTGTCCACTTTGGACCACTCACTAAAGTTACAAACTCAACATCTTGCTACCTTTATTAATAATTCAAACCCCTCTTTATGGCATTCTTTTTTATTTCAGTCTTAGATGCTTCTTTTATTGCATTCCTTGTTAGGTTTGAATCAATCAAATTGACCGGTCTGCTAACTTTTGGCACCATTTAAATCCTCTGCTGTACCCTCTTGTTTCTCTTATCAAACCCCATTTTCTTTTTCTTTTGTCGTTTGAGGCTTCCAAGTTCCATAGTTTCCCCCAAGGTTTTGAAGGAAATGGCAGTTGATCTTTGCTCAGAAAACTGTGGAGTTTCTTCTTCTTCTGTGAGTCCAAGAATCTCATTCTCACATGACTTTTCCCAATCTGATGTCATTCCTGTTGAGCAACTCCCTTTCAGATCAAACTCGTCTGGTTTGAATTCCAGCATTGATTTTGATTTTTGTGTGAGTGAGAGCTTTGAGCTTGAGTCATCTTCAGCTGATGAGCTTTTCTCGCATGGGAGGATCCTTCCCACCGAGGTCAAGAGAAAGAATGTTCCTACAAAGCAAACGGGCCAATTAGCACCAAAGAGTAATACTCCATTGCCTCCTCCTTATGCTGGTCCACCTAACAATGTCTCTACTTGTAAAAACTCGAAGAAAGAGAACTCCAAAGAAAGCAAGTGTTTGAATGATGAAGTGTATGAGAAGCAAAGTTCCAAGTCCTTTTGGATCTTCAAGAGAAGTAGCAGTTGTGGAAATGGACATAGAAGGAGCTTTTGTCCTTTGCCACTTCTATCTAGAAGCAATTCAACGGGATCATCAACCCCAAGTGTTAAGAGGAATCCACTTTCAAAGGAGGGTGTTAACGTTAAGCCAAATTCACAGAAACATCCTTCCACAAGGTTGACTCACTCCTACGTGCCAAACGTTTATTATCAAAAGCCTCCATTGAATTACAAGAGTCATGGATCCTATGGTAGCAGTGTTAGAGTGAATCCTGTCCTGAATGTTCCTCCTGCAAACCTATTTGGTTTGGCTTCAATCTTCTCCAGCCATAGAGACAAGAGCAAGAGGCAGCTTTAATTTACTTGCAAACCTGTGGGGTCTATCTTCTTTTTCCATGTACTTCATAGGTTTACCAATTACCATGTGAACTAGAAAAATGAGGTATAGGTAAAATTTTGAAAGGTGAATGGTTTGCATCATGAAGACAAAGTGGTACAAAGAGATGCGTGTGAAGGTGATGGAGAAGCATGATATAATGCAAGCACATGTTTTGGGGGCACAAAATGACAGGTAACTGTTGTTTTCGTGGCTGTACCTTGCCTGTTGTTGTTACTCTACTTTTGTTCTTTGGACTATGTGTAAATACATTGACTTTTATTTCAGTATCTCTTCTTCCTGTGTTACTCTGCATCTCTCTTACTCCATCATGACAATAAGAGGCTAAATGGAAAATCAATCATACATTTCCTGTTTGATTCACGTTAGATTTTATAGAATTATGTTGAGATGCGTGAATTCAGGTAATTGTTGACATATTTGAATAATTGCTTTTCAGTCTCTAAGTTGAAACTAAATCTATGTAACTTATAAACTTCAAAATTAGTTTTAATCAAAATCAATAATTTCTTAAAATGTTCACTCAAATAAACACAGGGTTGTGTAAGAAGAGCTTCTTGACGTGTTTCTCTTCTGCACTCAGTTGTTGTTGTTGCATGGATTCATTTTTAATAATAATGCTTTCTGACTCATTTTTATAGTTCCTTCTACACGCAGAAGTAAAGTACTTCGCATAGGAATAGCAGTTGAACATAACAGATCATTGCACACCACACCACATTAATTTGGTGCTCTGCTAAGCTGTTTTCGTCTGCCTCTGCATAAGTTGGTGAAGAATAATGTTTCTGTGAAGCTAGCACTTTCGTTAATACTAAATTCAGAGTATTTGACAATTTAAACAAACCATAAATCATTGATTTCGTAATCACTACATTATGCTTAATTCTGCAAGTTGAGACTCTAGCTGTAATCATGAAAACTGTTTTTTTTTTCATTTGTTAAATTTTTATTAGATTTCCTGATTCAATAATAAATAATAAAATACAACTGAGGTATTGTATTTCATATATGGTGTATAAACTATCGCATCATTTATCAGTAAAATTTATTAAATATTTCACAAAAGCTGACAAAAGAATGAAGAGGAGGTAGTGACTGTGTTTGAAATATCTAATTTGCATAATTAAATTCTAAATAAGAACATTAGCACAAAAATTAATATGTGAGATATTAAAAATGTAATAGGTTTAAAAAATTTGAAGTTGTGAAACTAAATAAAAATGTTTAAATAATAAAAGTAGGAATAAAACATATGTGATCGTAAAACTCATTTAAAATATGAAAAAAAATAAAGAAGAAAGTGTGGGGTCGGAAATTATCAAAGTATGTGAATTGTCCATTGCAGAACTAGGAAATGTGGGGGTAAAGTTTAGTAAGAAATGGAGGCTAGGTCTAAGGTGTAGCCCTATTCTCATAAGAGCTTAAATTTTAATGCTTCTAAAAAGATGAACATGACTAATTCCCTATTGGATGCTTTTTGGGTGGCTTCAAATAAGTCCAAAGTGAAAAACAAAAAACTAAGCAACAATTTTCAACTTCAATTCCCAACAAAATAAGGGACTACTTCATGTAGAAAAAGTAGTAGCTTGAACTTGAAGGAACCAAGTAAACAAACATTCTTGAAAAGAAACGTTCAACTTTGGATTTGGAGGCAAAAGAAAAGGTTGAAAAGGGATTACTTCATAACACAGATAAAGTCTAATAATAATCAACTAAACTTTTTTTGAAGATATTAATTTTTAATAAGGATTAGTTTTGGAAAAGAGAAAAAAAGAATTAACCGTGAATAATAAGGAAGGAAGGAGTAAGTGAGTAAATTTTGATGTACTGATAGCAGTGAGTGGGTCTGAACTTGTTACCTGTGCTGTCTCCATCTCATTCATTTTGTTGAGGCAGAAGTAGGAAAAGCCAAGAAAACCCTTCACACATACTTGTTAACAAAAGTTGATAGATGCATGCACTGGAAATGGAATAACCAACCATGAAAATGGACAAATAGAAAAACATGTGAATGCCCATCATTTTTATCCTTTCTTTGCAAGGACAGTTTGCATCAGCTGCATCTCCATCCATCCAGTACTCAAACTTTGGTTCAAAAGTTTATTCAATATATTCAACCATGTGCTTTCAATCAACAAGGTACATTCATTTACAAGTCACTTCATGTCATCTTACTTCATCAAACTGCACCATTTTCACACTCTAAGGTTCTTCTAAATAACACACTGTTTTCTTTTAGTTAACAAAAAAGCTAAGTTTCTCTTCTGTATTTACAAAAGTATAAATATAAACTTGTTATAACAAAATAATTATGACGATTGATGCTTTTCAAAACCTATTGTGTTGTGAAAGCATTTGTGGCAGAGGAAGCTAGAAAGTCATATCAGATTTTATTGATAGAGTGGATTGTGAAAAAAGCAAACCAGATAAAAATGGAGATGTCAAGTGCACTGACTTTCTTGCCAACAACCCTAGGTATTAATGAATGGTGAAGGCATTCATAATCAAGAATGCAATGACAAAATATCCACTGTGGATAAAATTATTTTTAAATTATAAAATGAAGCAATTCAAATATCTCTAACTTTTATTTTATTTTACTTACATTTTTTCTTCTATTTTTACATTTTAGAAACTGTTTCTGAATTTTTTTATAAAATCATTTTGAAACTAAAAAAATAAACAAATTTCAATCAAATATATCTCAATTTGACATTTGAAGTTTGAAATGCATGTTTATAATATGAAAAAAATGAAAATTATTTCAAAAATCATAATCAATTTTTAATCTAAAATAAACCGGTTAACTTAATTTAAAACCAATTTTTTTAAAAAAAAATCTTTTATATGATTTTACACTTTATGTAAGTTAGAAACAATTTTACTTAACCAGAAACTTAACATATGTTTACCTGCATCTAAAATTAATATAAGTTAAAATAAATCACTAGTCATATTTCTTTCTAAATAAAGTTTGTAGATTTGAGAGATATTTATATAACAAATACAATCTCAACAAATTTCCACAACATTTAAGTTTATGACTTTAACTGAATCACTTTCACATATTCATCATTTTATATACAATTCAATAATATAACATCATTCTAATTTATAAAAATCATATAATTTTCTAAAACAATTAAAAAGTAACTTTTTTAAATCATCATTTAAGCTATGTATTATCGATTGAACTAAATATACTCTAAGAGCACAAATATTATTTTTTGTTACACTTTTACTTTAGTAAAATCACAATTAAAAATAGACTAAATTTCTAGCCTATTTTTGTTTGAGAAAAATGATAGATGAAAGAAAAATTGGTAGTAATTTCTAACATTTTGAAAATTCAACCGAAACTTATTCTATCATTTGCAAGATTCTTTACAAGTTTAAAATCTCCATTTACAATTTCTTAATTGCTTAATGTACAAAATTCATGTTTCAACAATTTTAATTCAAAAAGATTAATTAAATCTCAATTAAACATTAATTCCATATAATACACATCTTAATACATATCACAATTCATAAATTACCATTCAATATTTTACTTCACTTTCAAAACTCAACTTAAACATGCACCAAACTTTGTCAACATGTAAGACTATCAACTTCACGATTTTATTAATACATAAACTTACATATCTAAGACTCCATCTTCAAAATTAGCATCATTTATAATTATCAAAATAGTTTCTCTCAGTAATAAATGATTTATACTTCCAGAAATAGTTAGAAAAGAATTAGCATCATTTATAATTATCAAAATAGTTTCCCTTAGTAATAAGTAATTTATACTTCAAGAAATAGTTAAAGAATAATTAAATAGCACCATAAATGTGGAGACTTCGAATAATATAACTACACTTAAATAAAAGGTTAAACCAATTCCACTTGAGAGAAGTATTTTCTTCAACTTAATAAATCAATATCACACTAAAGTATAATTACATAAACAATTTTAAAATATTCTTAAAAAAATAAAAAATCACTTACTTTGAATTGAATTGTACATGGATAGAAATGATCATTCCCTTCCTCATTGAAAGAAAGAAAAAAAAAAGAAAATTAAATGGGCTTGGACCTATGAAATTTACATAAATAAATTTGTCCTTTTTTTCCTTTGTCAAGTTTATATTTTTTTATCAATATTAATATAAATAAATTAACTAATTAATATTAAATTAAATAATTTAATATCAATACGTATGTTTACATATTAAATGATTCTAAACAATTTTTTATTATTTTTATCAAATCATTTTATTTTCATTATACTTTTTATTTATTTATTTAATTAAAGAAGTTCGATTTTTTTAATTTTTTATTTATTTCTCACCATTTATTTTAACCAAAAAATATTTATTTTCCCTCCATTTTTATCCCTATTTATTTTCTCTATGGAAAACAAAATATAAAAGGAATTCATAATATTATTTAATTTTTAATTTTATGCTATATTTTGAATTAACTTATTAATTGAAGGCTATATTTTGAATTAACTTATCAAATAAAATAAATATACTTTATTTGTATATTTTTTCACACAAAGTACAAATATATATTAAGAATTTTTTTATGGTTATTCAATTTCTATAAAATTTAATAAAGATAAATTATTAATTTATAAAAAAATAATTATTTTACACATAAATTTTTTTAATTTATCATTATACTTAAATAAAAATATGTTTAGAACATAAATATTTTTATAGAATAAATTAATTACACAAACATGTATAATATATATATGTATGTATGTGTGTAATTAGAAAACCTTAAAAAAAAAAAAAAACTACTGGTTACTTTACAAGAAACGGATCAACGAATCTTGACCGTTGCAGTTTCGCAGCTCACCTCCATTATATCTCCATTTTCAGAAAATAATAATAATAATAATATATTATCCTAAATAAAAAATATTTATATAAATAATAATAAAATAATTTAATATAGATGCCACATATCTCTAAATTTGGAATAGTTTAATTGAAAATTCATACAACTATCTCATATTGAAAATAGCTTCCACATCTTATAAAATTTCTCTCCTGAATTAGCTCATATAAAATCAAATGCAAAATAATTCTTTATTTTCTCTAAAAATGGTAGCATTGTAACCTGTTGGGAAACAACATATATAATTTAAGTTGGAGCATGTTCAATGTTTTTTGTATCTGCATATATTTAATTTTTCTGGTATATCAAAATCATTTTGTTCTAAATAGATGAAATTTATCTTTAACAACAAAAATCCTTTTAAAATATTTAAAATATTTATATAGAGAGAACAGTGTCTTGGCATAGTTAGTTATTGGCAATGGAAACCCTTGAGTGAGTGGGTGAATCTCCAATTATTTCATCCTTATATATTTTTTCATATATTATATAAATGATTAATTTAATGGAATATTTCACATGTGAAAATGTTAAGATCATAATCTTACAAACAAAATTAACATGGTATTATTAACAAAACTGAGTTTGTAATACTAAAATATTGGTTGAAGAAAAAGAAGACATGGGTGGGAAACAGAAACAATCTCTGTATGCATCATCTTCGATCCAAATTTTTGACATAAACAGGTCAGAAAGTGTTGTCACCCAACTCCAAGACCAACACCATGTGATATGTTATTCATATCCCAAAGTACCACAGACACAGTACATACATACACCTCTTCTGTCTCCATATTCTTATTATATCTCTTCATCCATCATCATCACATCAAGAATAATGTCAATTTAATCAACATAATATCACCCACAACTCACCCAAATAAATAAATACATTGAAATATAGTAATAGTCTTTACATTGTTAGAAATGAACAATTTTTATATCAGAATTAATATTTTGTGATTATTGATACATTTTTCACCTGAGCTTCTCATAAAGTATAATGGACCATGAATAAAGTTATAAACAATATAGTTCATGTCATCTTTTTTTCTTATTAGCTTCTTTTACTATCATATTTTACTTTCATACTATTTCTCTATCTTTATTTCTTTGTTTATATATAATTAGAAATTGAAATAAGTCTAATCAGATCTGTTTGGATCATTACACAGGTAAAGTGAAAAACAAAAAAAAATGATAATTAGAGTAAGAAAATAAGATTTTTAAATTAAAGATAAAAAAATAGAAATAAAGAAGATTTGAGTAAAAAATTGTAATGATAAGTAATTAATTTAGTAAAATAAAAAATAATTGTATTATAATAATTTATAAAAGAGTACTATTGATACATTTTAATTTTAATTTAATTATATATATATATATTTAAATACATAATTGATGATGCCATAATTGTAATGTGATTTTTGTAATAAAATAATTCAAATAAAGCTAAGAGTAAAATAATAAAAATTGACACATATACTAAAATATATTGTGTTGTGATTGTGTTAATGTGTGATGGATAGAAAGAAAATCTAGTGTGAATCTCTAGTAGATCTGCCTACAGTATAATCTAACATAGTAAAAGGTAAATCCTGGAATCCAATTAATAGATAACAACAACAGCAACAACTATGGTTGATTGGTCATTCCATAAAACTTCACTTTCCCACACGCTTCATGTGACTGCTTTATTCACTACCACACACTTTCTTACTGTTTTGCCCTTCCATCAAAACTCACGTGTAACTTTTACACTTTCTTTCTCCCTCTTTTTTCTTTCTTTCTTCAACACAACCTTTTACTTAGTAATAGTCACTCCACAACATATTCTATTTATTTTAATTATTACCACTTTACAATTTATGTATAAATTAATTGAATTGATTAATTTTTATAAAATGTTTAGAAGGATTTTTAACTCCAAAAGTGGAGCACATTTCAGTGTGCATTTTCACCCTTTTCTTGGTGCCAACCTAGTAAGTAATAATAGGTAATAATATCAGGAAAGAAGAAGAAAAAGTTTAGAATGATTAATGGCATCCTTTTCGAACTTTATGCCATTGCAAAGTGTTATAGTTCAATTGCACCACTCATTTTTGTGTTTTAGTACATTGCTACAAAAGATAAAATGCTCTTTGTTACTCATCAAAAGTTATATATACTCTTTTCTATTATATATATGTGAAGCTAATTATCACATATATCTATTTAAGAATGAAGTTACTCACTTCTAATAATATTTCTTTCTCTCAGTTACATTTTTGTGTCTGTAAAATTTAAAAACAATTTTTTTTAATTTTTATTTTCGATTTTTGATGAATTTTGAGGAATGTGGTGTGAAGAAAGTGTAAAGCATATGTCATGACAAGTCACAGAGCGAGTGCAGTGAGGGCGCGTGAGTTAGAGGCATGAAAAGTGATGAATTGAGGTTCCCACAGCGCAGAATAGCAGAAAGACGTAGACCCAACGTTACCCAACAAAACCAAACCTCTGTTTCCGGTTTGTTGTCCCAATGACGCAAATATTAATATTTTTGGGTGTGTTGACCGATACTTGCATGCGCATGGGTGTCCCATTTGTCTCATTCGTCTTATCCTATGCACCCCTGGCACACTCTCTTATCTCCACGCGCCTCACCACCATAACAACAAGAACACCCTTAGCTTACCCTTGCTTTGCAGTAGCATTAGCAGCGTTGCTGTTGTTTGTGATTTTTCGTTGCCATGTAATTGTATTATTGTTCCTGGAAGGGTATTTGCATCCTTTTTTCTTTTTCTGTGTGCCTTGTGATGGTGTCGTTTTTTGCATCAAGAGTTGCTTTCTGCCTCAGTCTTTTCGTGGCTGTCACAGAGGTTGTGCAGAGTTGTTCCCACGTCTTTTGTGGATAACATTATTGTACGTTGTTTCCACAAGTGAGAGTCAGGTTTTGCAACTGGGTACCTAAAGGGAAGAGAAAGCTGCTCTCTTTTTTTCCTCTTTTTTTGTTTTGTTTTCTTGGCGAGGGAATGTGAAGAAGTTCTTTTCTCCGTGATGAAAGAGAGAGTGTTTGCTGAGAACTGAATGCGTTCTTTGGTTTTAACAATGTAGAGTAGAGAAGAACCCTTTGCTGAGAAAGGTGGTTTTGACTTTTGGTTCCATTAGAGTGTCGGTGGTTCTGGGGAGTGTTGCAGAAATGAATGATTCCACCGTGAAGAGTTTGGCTATCACGGAGAAGAAGGTGCATCAGAAGCCTGGTGGTTGTGTTGGCATTTTTTTCCAGCTCATTGATTGGAAGAGAAAACTCTCAAAGAAGAAGCTCTTCTCCAAGAAGCTTCTTCCTCCTGGTTAGTTTCTTCGTAAATCAATGTTCGTATGATATAATGATATTATTCAGTATGATATGAATTTGGCCTGAAATATCACAAGCATACACAATAGGGATTGTTCTTGGTCTTCGGAGACTAATATATATTTTTGTTGTTGAATGTTTATCAGCTCGTGCGAAAAAGTTTAAGGGGGATGAAAAGATGCCAAATTCCAAGAGTCACCTCGTAAGACTTCATGCACGAGTGATTGTATTGATTCTTTCTTATTTTGATTTTGTTTAATGTTTAGCCCTTACTATTGTTTGGTTTGGGTATGTGACTATGTTTTAAATGTAGATTGCTAATGAGAATAGTGGAGGTTTCCCTAGCGCCAAAAAAGGTGGGAATCATGGCTTAGATGTGGAGCAAAAGAGTGAAATGCGAGTTCCGAGTCTGGTAGCCAGGTTGATGGGTCTAGAATCTATTCCGACTGCTCAGCGAGATAAATCCAAGAAAGCCTTGTGTGATGATGGGAAGAATGAGTCTGTGAGTGGTGACCAATGTGAGTTGGATAGGCAAGGCACGGGTTTGGAAATGGGAGTTGTGAAGCATGATTCTAGACCTCAGAAGCTTCAGAAGACCGGGTCCTATGAGAGAAGGGCAGTGACTAGGTTTGGAGCTGAGGCTTTCCAAATTAGGAGTGTGTTATCGCGAGGAAGAAAGTATCATCATCACCATCATCATCATCATCCGAAGCTTGCTTCTTTGAAGAGCCCGAGAATTCCTTCAGGAAAGAGTGCTTCTCGTAGCTCTAGGTTAATAGGAGCAGCTACTAAAATTTTGGAACCTGGACTGCAAAGCAGAAGTAGGGCCAAAAGTTCTCTTGCATACCCTGCTTCCATGTATCCTCCCAAGACTGGCATTGTGACAAATGATGTGCAAAATCAGTCTTGTTATGAAGCTGGCTCGTGCAAGCAATTGATGGGGCAGACCTCTTGCAAAAACTGTGGTAATTTGCTAGATGTAGTTGACTGCAAGCTTGAGGTTGGGGGACAGCCATTGGATCCTCCACCCGTTGTTTCAGATGTGATCATAGGTACCTCTATGGTATCACCAGAGAAGAAGGGAAAGTCATTCACTTCCCATGGACATGACAGAGATGTAGTTCTTCTGAGAAGTCAGGAAAAGCTCATATCTCTTGATACTGAGGAGAAGGTGAAAACTAATGCACATAAATCGTGGAGTGAACCCACTGTCAGAAGAATATCAATGCCCCATGATTGTCTACCTAAATGGAATTCATCTTGCCAACCATCAAGGACCATGGAGGATGACGCATCTTCTTTTCCCTCAAAACACAAAACTCAAACACAAGAACAGATGTTACGCAGTGGAAGATATTCATCTGGATCTACAATGAACGATATGCAAGTAAAAAGGGTATCATCATCTACATCTACGAGTACTATGAATGGGGCTAAAGACTTTGTTTCTGTGAATAGAAGTCTTAGTGGTCGAACAAGGACAAGATCACCTACCAAAGCGGATAATTCCAAACTTGACTTAGAGAGAAAGCCTTATAATCGACAGCATAATTCCTTGTCTCACGTAAGAACATTAGAGAGAAAAAGAAGAATCCCAAATGTTACACAACTAGAAGGCACAGGTTCTGTTTATTCAGTTGGTGCAAAACAGAGAAATCTCCATTCTAATGGATTGAGTGGCAAAAGGAGGGACTTCAATGCTTCCTCCTTGAACAATTCTACTGTAAAAAATAAGCAAGTTGCTCAAGGAGAAAGAGTTATTAAGGTTAATGACAATAAGATCAATGATGTAGTGTCATTTACATTTAATTCCCCCCTGAAACAAAAGATGGGAATAACTGTCGATAGAGAAGAGACAAGCAGTGACAATGAGAGTGTCCAAAGGCCTTCACCCTTGAGAGTTGATGCTTTAGGTGCCTTTCTAGAACAAAAATTGAAGGAATTAACCTCTCAAAGAGACGAAGAGTTGGCTACAGGTGCTCCACCTAAAAAATCAAGTGCCATGATTCTTCAAGAGCTGATATCTGCTTTAAGTTCAGAGCATTTGATCTGTCATGATGGTCATCATGTGTTTAATGAGAATGTCGGTTTTCATGTAAGTCTTCTCTGTCTATAATGTCTCACTGCTTCAAAATTGAGATTCTCTTGTCATTTTGTTTGTTATCAGTTATCTATTGATAATATCCAGTTGCTCAATTTAATTGTGAATGTGTAGTCAATGTTATCAACGCGACTTGAGTCTGAGCAAAAAAATATAATTGGATGTTCTGTTGCTTGAAATGCGTCTCTATCTTATTTATGCTTGTGTTTTTGTGTATTCTGCATCTGTGGCTATGTGTCAGTAGAAATGACATACTGCTGCAATGGGGGAGGGGGAGAGTCGCATTTTTTTATACTTGCATCATGTTATCGTTTAGTATCTTACTATATTGTTTATTATCATTGTTTAGACTTCATCCTGTTGTTCTACTTAAAGGATTTTAAGTCCAATGGATATTGTTTTTGACAGTAACCAATCATATTTCTAGAAAAAAGTACATGTTCTACTGATCAGTGTCACAGCAGGTTATCTAACGACATTCTGTCCCTAATCTGGTTGTATTGTACACCCCATGCTTATTAAATTCATTGATGAATGTGTTACGTTTACCAATTTAACTTTCAAACACTGGAGTACGATAAACTGCAAATACGGGAAATTGGTCTAAAACAATTACTAGTCTGAATTGCTTATCATTTTTTGTTGTTGTATTAGTTTTACCATATCAAAAGATAAAAATTGGTGATACTATATTAGGGTGGTACCACTTTGTGGTTTGTGTAAAAGGGAAAGAGCATGTTTTTTTTAGTATAGTGAGGCATACTAATGGAAGTGAGATAAAAATCAGGAATGGACATTGAAATGGATGCTATCGGCTGTACCAAATAAAATGCACTTTTGATGATATCAGCTGTGCTAAGCTTTGTGCTGTAATTCTCATATTCTTTTGGCCCATTGTATTCATTTGTACTGTCATTGGTGGAGAATTGGAACTCTGACATGATCTTTATTTTTTTTCAGTACGGGGTAAAACAAGAAAGTTTATTGGGAACCTCTTGCAATGGTAATCATCTCAGTCCTGGTTCTGTTTTGGAAGCTTCCTTTTCTTCCAGTAGTCTGGATGAAAGCTCAGGTGAAGTGGAGTTTAAATAAACGTGATTTATGTGAAAAAATTAAGTTCTGAGTACACATTTATTTAATTCCTGTTCTTTGGGCCAAGTTTTTCTTGTTGATGTCTGTGGTCTTTGACTTAATTCCAGGGCATGGTTTTCACCCTGATTCCATGAATCACTTTTGTTATGGTCAACTAGAACATGATACTGAACTTTCGGATTCTGCAACATCCTTTACCAGAGGGAGGATAGGTGAGATACTGAGTGATCTTGTCAGCCAACTTCCCAGGGCATTGGAAAGTTTGCATACTTTTGGGACAAAATTAACAATAAGCAAGCTTAACCATGTGAAGGATATTCTCTTGCAAGCTGAGTTGGTGCTTGGAATAACAACTGATCGCAGAGAGGATGAAGGGTCTCAACTTCTAATTTATCGGTTTCTCGTTGATGATCTTGAGAGTATGACGAGTGATACTATGTGGACAGATGTGGGTTGTGAGGATTCTAAACAGAGAAAGGAACTAAAGGGTTTTCTCCTTGATTGTGTCGTAGAATATCTAGAATCAAACTGCAGCCAATATTTTAACTCTGGATTCAGGGCCTGGACAAAGTTACCTTTATGCATGAGAGCTGAGATGCTGGCTCAAGAGGTGAAGAGGGAGATCAACAAGTGGTTATCTATGGTTGGAATGGTACCTGATGAAATAATAGAATGGGAAATGAGCCACTCCTTGGGGAAATGGACCGACTTTGATATTGAAGCATTTGGGGCTGGTGTTGATGTAGATGGGGATATACTTCAAATTTTGATTGATGAAGTTGTTGAAGACCTTGTGGATTGCACTCACGGCTCCATCTCCTAAAATTCCATTTAGTTGATCATGCAACATCTCACTAGGCATTTCTCTGGCTGAGATGTAATCTAACAAGGTGTATTTTTTGTACAAATAGGATTATGGTGTTTCTAATGGAGGCTGTTTTTGGGCTCTTTGAATTAGTGGACAAAATAATGTCCAGTCACCATGTTTTTTTTCCAATTATATGTCTGTGATTTGCTTAAACTAGCCAAGAAAATATTAGTTACTATCTTCATAGCCAAACCTTAAAAATCAAAATGAATGCCTTGATGACAAAAGACACAAGTGGTTTAAGTTTCCATCATAAAATAACGGGGAGGCGAATTGGACTAAGGAGCGTGTTTGAATCTTACAGTCTATTTAAGTTTATCCTGTGACAACACTTGAATAAATATTTTAAAGAGTTTATGAGATTAAATTTGCTTTTTCTTCACTATATCTTGACATGTTTCCATCAATTTGCAAGTTACTTGTTAAAATTTACAATCTATATACACGAGCAAGGTCCAAATAAGCATTTAATATTCCGCAACCTCAAAATGTAATGTAATGTTTTTTTTAGTTTGAGATAAAAAATAAAAATATAAATGAGAAGTGGGTGAGTAATGAGTGAGAGGGTCCTGTGTTTTTTCCCTTTATTCAGTAAGCGATGATTAAGAACAGATTACCCAAGGCAAGCATACTCCATATTTGGAAGATTTAGTCTATTTTTTATGAAAGGAAAACTCTTTCTATTTCGAAACACAAGAAACAAAATCCTTCCCAGTAAACAGAGGAATATTAAAACTATTATTCTCTCTATAACAGTGTCGTGGATACTCTCACAAATCATAAAAGCTTTACACTTACATACATAATAATGTAAGTTCCTCCCAAAACCAATTTAAAAAAAATGCAGAAAAAAAATTGAAAAGTAATAAATGAGCAGAGAAGACATATATCACCAAACCTACAAAAGAATAATTAAAAAAAACTCAAACGTTTAAGGAAACTCATTGCACTCCAGTTTCCACACTCCTCAAATGTGTTGTCTGTAGCCTAAAACAGTCTTCCTCGTCATCGCCCTGCTACTTCTTCCTCCACCTCTACTCTCACCATTGATGGCATTTGCAGTAGCAGATGACAAACTCTTGAGTTCATCAATGCTGGCATAGCTCTTCCTCGGCATGAGAACCCCACCACCACCCCTTTTCTTCTCACCTGCATTCGCTGACTTACTCCCTCTTGCATTCGACAAAACACCACTCACACTCTTCGAAGGAGGTGTCAACTCCATCAAAGTAGGTAACACGTTACTATTCACCGGCTTCCTATTCTCCTTCCTCAAAGCAGCAGAAAAGTCAGGAACAGACTGTGCCACAAGAGAGGACCCTTTTCTCCCGGAAACCACACCACCTTGAAACTTCACTTGTTTCTTCCTTGGTGGGGTTAAAACCTTTGCTTCTACCTCCACTTCCAAACCTTCCTCCTCTTCTTCATATTCTTGCTGTCTCATGTACTTCATGCGAAGCTTTCTTTCTCTCAGCTCAGCGTATGCTTGGTATCTTGGCCCTCTCTCCAACTCCATCATGAGGAAGCCTTGCATTTGCGCGGAGGTGAGACTGATGAGAGAGATGGTGTCAACCGTGGGGTTTGTGTGTTGCTGCAGAGAGACGTTGTAAGGAGGCTCTGATATTGCCATCGTGTGTTCATTCGTTAAGAGGTTCATTTCCTTTTTGTTGGTCTTATGGGAACTTTTCAGTGCTTTGTTGAGTAAAATATTTGAGTTCGCAACGGTCTAATAAATCTAAGTCCAACGTTCTAAATAAGCTGGGCCCCACATAGTTGAAGAATCCCAGGTTGTATTATCATTATTATTATTTGCCACAAATTAACGTTTTTGTTGAAAAGAGAAAATATATTTATCATATTAAAAATATAAAAATGATTAAATATTTATATTGAGATAATTAAGAAATTTTAATTATTTAATAATGCACTGTTTGCCAAATAACTTGGGATTTTTTTTGGGTTAGAAGAGTGAAGCAACTGGGCATCCCCACCCGGGCTCTGTACGGAAAGTGGATAAATCAAAATACAACAAAAAGTTTTTAAAAAAGGTAGAGGGTACGAAAACGAATTTACTGTCTGATGAATTATTAATAAAATCAATGTTTGACGAATTTTGTACAACAAAATTATTATTGATAATAATAATAATAATAATAAGATCTACTGTTGACAAAAAAATATTATAAGCAAAAAATTAATGTGTCTCCAACTACTTCAACCAGTTTCATCAAGATGGTGTGAGGTGTGCTAAGGTATCATTTCTTGATATACATTCTTATTGACACAGCTGTTAATTGAAATTTACTAAAAATAACAAAATGATAAATAAAAGTTACTGATAATAGCTAACCTAAAGTCATCTTATTTTATAATTTTTTTAAATGTGTGAAATACAGTCAATTAAAAATTGATGTATGATGTAGAAGTCAGCCACGTCATCAACCTAATTAAGGCATTGGGTTAGCAATCCAACATGCTTAATTGATCCTTTATATTGTATGCATTGAATATAAATTTAATTTATTACTTTTATACTTTATTTTAGAATAAAATTGAGAACTGGTACGCATTGCTTATGACGACGAGGACAATGAGTTTGATCCATTATATTAAAAGTGACTTACTAAAATATTTCAGCCATTACTTAAAAAAATTACTGTCAAAATATCGTCCCAGGCTGCAAATTCGAATCACATTATCCATAAATACATTTATTTCCGAAATCGTGTAGTTATGGCTTTATTAGAGGTTTACATATTATCTGAAAATATTTTAAAGTATATAATACAAGTATACAATTGCAGGAAGAACAGTATTTATTATCCAAACTATTTAAACTAATTAAAAAAAACTTGGTTCGTTTTACCTTTATTTCCTTCCCTATAAATATTTATTTAGAACTTGGTTTCAATAGGGCCTAGTTCCGTAATGATCAGCATAGACAATGATGTGATTAAGTTTCAAAATTGTTGAGCTGTGTGGGGGTGTGATGCTTGTTTTAGGTTGACCCTCTTGATCCCTTGTTGTTCAGCATAACATGGTATTGTGTGTCCAAGGGCAAAGGTTGCTTCAACATGTCCTACCACTTTCGTTGACTGGTCCATGCAACAACATTAACCTCTCACCGTCTAACTATCTTCTAGAGTAGAAGATGACCACTAGTGCGCTTTACAAGTGCATGACTCATGACAAGTTTGTGAGGTATAATTGCTATCTGCTAAAATGCACATCAATTTCTTCTAAGCCAAAATTGGCCAGTCCATTTGATAGAAATTACACTTTGTGGTACTTGTACTTTTGCCCTAAATTGAATCTATTGACATGCTGGTCAAAGCCTTTCAGCACAACCGTTCTTACAGCTACAACTCCTTGCTCCAATGAAGCATCAATCTGTCAATTGAAAAAGGAATTTGTTACAATCCATCTATTAACTAAAATTTAGTTCCTTCCACAACCAAAAGGAAATGTAAATTGCTCTTGCACTCCTAATGAAATCCAGTGGCCTATCACAGGTCATAACACGGTATTTCATAGACTTCTCAGTATAAAGTGCACTCCAATTATAACAGAACTAATTGCTCTTCTACAATCAAGTTCCAGTCGAAATAAATTATAAGACATAACACGCGATTGTAAAGTATTATGCAGATAGTATAAGCACAATAGTTGTATTCTATTATAAAAGAACTAAACCAATTCACGCTTGGCAGCAGAAGACTAGACATAACCTGCATTCGTTCCACTGAACTGAATTTCTGTAGAAGAAATGCTCTCAAATCCATAGTTCCAGGAGGATTTCCAATTCCTACAAAAGACAAAATTGAAATACAGTACTGCTGAGACAACTGAAGAAACCAACCTTATCAACTTATAAGGTGACTGAGGCAAGGAACTAACCGACTGCCAGTCGAGGAAAAGCACTGCAACCATCCAAATGGCCCATCACATTTTTCAATCTGTAGCAATGTAAACCAGCTATAGAATTTACTATTTCCCACTACAGTAAGATGTATCAGTTCCCATATACATTTCTTGAAAACAAAAAACAGTTTGCATTTGGTTGACGTTCTTGGTGTGTTATCTATAAAAACATCCAAGTCATATGAGATAATTTATAACAGAACTTCACCACTAAACTGTATTGAAGTAAAAGTCATGCTATATTTACAGTGATAAGATTCAAATCACTATTTTCGTTTAAAGAAAACGGAGAATTAATGTTAGAACATAGTAAGTGCCAATCAAGTTAAAATTAGTTATAGTTTTCTACAAAAATAATAAAGCTACTATGCTATATTTGCAGTGATGAGATTCAAATCATTATTTTCGTTCAAAGAAAACGGAGAATTAATGTTAGAACATAATAAGTGCCAATCAAGTTATAATTCAAACAAAAGAATTCTAATTAGGAATTTCAACAAAATGTGATAAAGCTGTGCCCACAAACCACCTCCTCAATAAGAAATTTCAATGGGCTTTCAGTCCACCTTATGTGCCACCATTATTGCATCCACTGTAATCTTAATTTATGATATTTCAATTTCTACCTTATGTCAACAAGTTTATAAAAAGTCTGTTCACTGTCTATCTATTCATAAAGTGTATTTGCTAAACACATGATTCCAATTTCTGAAATTATGTTTTGTTCTGATATATAAAAAAATCTTAAAATGAATAGAAGCATTACCCATTGTGATGCCCATGTCCGCCTTTTGGTTGAAGCCTTAAAACACCATTCGGCAGGCTTGTTTCATCATAAACCTACGTAAAATTTCCCAAAAACTTACAGCTAAATGAAAATTTCAAAACACACGAAAATTGTTGTTAACTGCTGTCAAACAGAAGGTAACAAATACATACTAGTAGAATATGACGCAAGGGTACTTGATAATATGCAGCAAGTGGACCAACCTTCAAGAATATTAGAAATAAGATAAATTAGGAACAAAAAATATGACAGATCAAAGACCATAAAATTTTTAAAGAAATAGCTAATTTAACATCAACATGCCCAAATAAGAACAGAATCAGATAGTTGATCCACAATCAGTTTTCAACAAGTACCTGTCTACTCAAGCTATAATGTATGATGAAAACTAAAGTATGTGTGTCTTATAAAAAAATATATCCAATGTTTAGTGTGAAAACTGACCGATTCCCCACTAAAATTCATGTATGTTTGGGGCTTTGCCAACAAAATTGGTACTTCTCCAATGGAACCTGTACATATCACGGAAAAAATTATAAGTTAGTGTTAGAATTACCATGAAATCTGTAACTGGGAGGGAAAGAACAAAAATAAAATCAATGCTTAGAGGATGACGCACCTATTCCAATCAAGGCCTTTGACTGTATTGTGTTCATCTTAATCCCTTCTGCTCGAGAAAGGCTATCAATTATTTCAAATCCAACCTAATAGAGGACAAACCATAAGATTCACCACAAATAGAAGTTTATTCAATTTCAAGCAATTTCACAAAAAACTGAATAATTACATTGTGTCTAGTGCCATGGTATTTGCTTCCAGGATTACCCAAGCCAACAATGAGCCAAGGAGTATATTCCACTCTAGCTCCATTTCTTGTCTGTGATACCGAACAGCGAACAAAATTACTTGTTTTAACAGAAGGTGTTTTCAAATAACGAGGATGATGAATGTTCCTAGGATAGCTTAAAGAAAGGCCTGGGGCAGATGCTGCATGCAACATTGATCTGTCCAAAAATGAAAGGATATGTGCAGTGAGTATGAAAAAACATCTCATCATATAATTGACAACAACAATAACAACTATGGTGTCTGCAAACCCAATCTTCAGTAAAGCCACTTGGAACCTCAACATTATACGCTTATATTTGGTCCAATGTTGTCAAACTCGAGGAACTCGTTAGAGTATGCACATGCCAAAAACTATATTTATGGCTATGAACGTAAATTAGAGATATATAGACAAGAAAAAACAACTCATGATAAATCATAAACATTAAGATCGAATACATAACACCACTAGTTTCATAAGTCATAAAATAACTCAATAACTAATAAATTCATAATTGCTAATACAAATTATAAACTTAAAACACTCCAAATCTAAATGGCAGCAAGAACAGAAGGAAAAACCACAACAGTTGGTGTCACTGTCCGCGAAGAAAACCTATTTCACAAAGGGAAGTCTTCCATAAAATGCTTTCTAAAGGTTTTTCAACAAAGCTAAAGTTTGCGACTGTACTATAACTAAAAGGAGATTACAAAACCATCATCACAAAATTAGGTGTAATGGGTGACCCATTAAGAAAAAATTGTTGAAAACAAATTATTATACTTGCAATAAGTGTCCGAATAAGTAATAAGAAGACTAAAAGTAATGGACGAAACGGAAGAACAGAATTAGATGAAAACAGGGAACGGGAGAAAAGAGAAGAAATTGAGGAAAATGAAAAGATTATGTAAAGAAATAAAAGAGAAATTTAATAGAGACAGTGCTTACCGGGTAGAAAGTGTGGCAGTTGCAACTGCAAGTGTAAGCAAAAACAAATCAGAAAACAGAACACAAAAAATAGTTAGCGGATATCTTCTGTTCTTCTTCTCCCTTTCCCTTTCGTTCAATCCTACGCTCTGTGATAAACCCTCCTTCCCAGCCGTTGGATCTAGTTCCCAATTATCAAGTCCAAATTAAAGCCTCTCTTTTATATTAACCACAACTACAATTCAACGTGCTGAAAATTATTTTTAGCATAATATAATTCCTAAATTAACTAATTTGAAGATAGCTAATAGAATTTATTTTCAAAACGTGCGTATTGTGTTTCATATAAAATTTAGAAACTATATACTTAAAATCATAAAAAATAAATTTGAATATTAATTTCAAAATATAGAAGGATACACATTTCTATATGTAAAAAATCAGGCTAATAGAATATGTATATATATAATATGGTTTTTATTGTTATAATGTTATTTCTTGTTATCTTATTACTATTTTATATACTATTATATATAATTATTTACCACGACAAGCCCAAACAAAAAGACAAACAACAAGAATGACTATAAATCAAGATTTGACAGAAACATGTAATTCTAACTAAAATGTGTATAAATATTTTTAAAATGTGATGCATAAGAAATTTGTGATATAATTTTTACAAATGAAATTATTTGGAATTGGGACAAAATTAAATTAGGAAAATAGAAAGAAACGAGAAAGTTTTGAACTTGATTTGACTTGTCCTACATGATGTGTGTCATTATAACCACACGATGTTGAATCAAACACCTTATAACCTCCATAAGAAGACAATAGTACATAAAGTAGAATCATTTTGAATAAAAGAGCAGTCAGAGAATTATGCATATATAGAAAAGGCGATTGGTTCAATCCAATAGATGTGTGTTAATTATACTAAAAAAATTCTAAAAAATTGGCATAACTTGACCGACGTGATTTAATACAAATCAAATATATGTTGCTCTATAATTGCTTCAATTTACAATGAATTATAACTTTAGGTTTTTGTTTTGTTTTGAGTTTGAATGTTATTCTAAATGTATATTATATATTAATATATTAATGCAAGTCACTAATAATATAACCCCGTCTATGGTGCATCTTTACATTCTAGAATAGTTAGAATTAAGGTGATCGACGCTTAATAGAATCCCGTCAAAGGGGTGCTATATTTCTGTGGACGATGAATATATGCACTGGTTCTGAGATATATATGGTAACAACCACACAACCCATTTGGTCTATGATTCACTTTGAATGTAACAATTTGAACTGCATAATCCACAAATCAAACAAAAGTCTATGATTAACTTCGTGAGCTTCCCAGACTGCATGCAAGGACAACAAGATGGAATGCTAAGTACTATGCCATGTCATCATTTGGTCTGTATGGCAGGCATGGAACCACTACTTTTCAACCCATGTTACAAATTTAATCACGATTAGATTGTGGTCTTCGATTAAGGCTAAAAGATTTTAAACTAACCCCTCTCCATTCTTTGGTATTACAATCATTGGCTTGCATAGGGGACTGTGGTTCAGAAGTAACATTAATAATTGTCTTTGGTTTTACCAGTTCCAAGTCTTCATGCTCTGGTTGTAACCTTTGGACTATAATGTTTTGTGGGATTATATTTAAGCTGTATACACAGGTCTTAGTTAATAATGCTAGGGGATTTGTAAGGTTGATCAAGTGGCCCTTTTTCTACTCAAATATTCATGACAATTATCTTAAGAAAACGCCCACAATAGTACATTTGCGAAGTTGGAACTCAAATATATATATAAATAACATGCCGAATGTCAATGGCCCGTGACATATATTTGTTCGAAACGGATCTCGATTCAAAAGTTTATCAGATCGGCACGAAAAATGTATAAAAATATCTCTCAACAACTCTAAATACTCATATAAAATTTACATTGGAATAAAACTCAGAATACAAAGGCTGCTACACACATGGTGCTAAATTGAATGAAAAATTAATCCACCTCACAATAACTCATAGGCTAAGATGCAAATCCAAACCGAACCCTCGTTCATGACCATTACCACCACCGTTCCCTCTGTCACTGAAACTGCTGCTCCTGAAGTCACCGAACTCCGGCGGAGGATTGCGGTGGCCACGGCCATCAGTGATGGAGGCACCAGCTGTAGCATAGACTCGTCTTCCAGGAGTCACAAAAGCGACTCCTGAGTCATATGCACCACCACTTGACCATGCATGTGGTGTGCATAGCCACGATAGAGGTGGCTGAGATTGTGGTGAGAAGGTTGATATGATTGTGTTGTGAACGTGTGAAGCGACAAAGCCACGAGCAGCCTGCATTTGAGCACGCTTCAAGAGCTGTCTCTCTTTCTTGTGCGCGTTTTGGTGGCCTCCTAGTGCCTGTGAGTTTGCGAATGCTCTGAAGCAGTACTGACACTCGTATTTTCTTGGATTGAAAGGCTCAGAATCGGAACCTGCTTCACGATCAGTTTGATCTTGTGGGGACTTGTTAATGTTGATGCCAAAGAGCTTTAGGGGTGGGGTGTTAGTAGCGGATTTTGCATGGTATTCAACTTCCGCCATGATGAGTTATGTGAGGGAAATTAAGATATATATTGGAAAGAAAAGTGAGTAAGAAGATGATGCAGAAAAGATGCACCAAAATATGTGGTGAAGTAGTAACTGTGGGCATGGATGTGTGTGTGAACTACAAAGTGTGAGAGGCTTTTATAAAAGGGTTCAAGTGCATGCCTGGAAACAGGAAAGCCGAAACATTTGTTAGAAGAAAAAATAGACAAGTGAGGGTTTTTTGTGAAAGTTTCAACAGATGAGACGAAAACCAAAGCAGCTTTACGTATACGATTTTTAGTATTTTATAATTTATGGAAGTAGCTATTAGGGTTGGGTTGTGGCCATAATATAGACACAAAATGGGTGACGATTACACGCATGATATGATAAGTTTACACTACACAAGTAATCCAATTTTAATTTTTTTATAGTGTTTTGTATTTTGTATTTCTAGGGTACGAAATACTTCTGTTTAACGCAAAAAAGTACTCATTAGTAGACCCCATTTTGGACTGTAATTTTTTACATATTTTCATGACTACTCTTGAATGACCATATGATTAGGATTTTTTATCATCAAGTTAGTAATGCATCTTGTGGAGATTGATCAGCATGATAATCTCGTACAATATAATAATTTATGTAACTCAGAAAAGAGAGATAGAAAAATAAAAAAATGATAAAGATGAGGTAAGAAAAAAGTAATAAAAAGAGAATGAGATGGAAATGGGATAAAAGAGAAAATTAAATAATTGTTATAGATTGAAATATGTATCTAAATTAATCCTATTAGATAAATAATTGGTAATAAGTGAGGGTGGTTTAGGCATATAAAACAAAAGGGTATCTAGTGTTTGGCTCTGAGGGCTAGATACGTTATAGCAATCTAGCTGAAGCATATATGTAATCACTCCACTATGTGTTAGACCATTTTTGGCATGGCTTGCAAAGAAGGAAGATAAACAACTTGGCATCATTGGTGCTATGATAATTAAAATCTAAGCTGGGGTTTAATTTTTGTTGATCGTTTTTAATTAAAGTGTTGTTTTAATATTGTGATAATATGATTTGACAATAATATGATGAGAAAAGTAGTATCCAAAAAGGAAAAAAAAGGCATTTTGCAAGGCGAAAAACATACAGCAATGGAGAAGAGAGCTTAATTGAATGGGAAGTCAAAGATAGAGAGAGATTATTGAAATGAATGATCCAAGTGGATTGACGTAAGGAAAATGCTTGGTATGTGAAGCATGTTTGCGTGATTGACGTTGAGTTAGTCATTAATTATTGGGACAAAATCTGTAAGAATCTTACTAACTTCCATCACTTGGGTTCAATGTATTATATCATCATATCACCACTACACATGTTTAATACATTTCAATGCTTGACAACACACACCAATCTCATCCATGATGCACGTGATTACTATTACATCACACCAAAATTCCTATAAATTAAACACAAACCCACCCACAATTAATTGCTCTGTTTAAATTTAATTTAACTCAACATCACTCCAAGGTTACCTTTTTTTCAATGTTATAGGAATTCATTCAAAATAATTTCTTTCTAAAAACTAAATAACCTATTTTTTTAATCATGTTGAGAATGATTTAATTTGTAACTAAAAAAATTTAGTAAAAGATAATTAATATATATTTCTCACATATATTGTTAGTCAGACTCAACTCACTTTCATTGTCCCACTTTATTATAGTCAATAATAACAACAAATTAGCTAGCACAGCAATCTACTCATCCGAGAGTGACAATGATGAACCTAGCTAGTGAAAAATGTTTAGGATATTTTCCATTCCCTGTGGACTTTGTTCATCCACTTAATATGTATGTTTTTGTCATCTATCCTATTCTATTTTTACGTGTAAAGACATTTAAATTGCACTCTCAGCTATGCAAGTCAATTTCTTTATGCTTGATAAAAAAAAAGGGTTAAAACTGAAAAACCTTTAACTTATATCAGTAAGTTATAAAATCACCTAAAAGTTTATAGATTTATATCAAAGAAACAAAAGGGTCATGACCTATTATTACACTTGCATGGAATCACCAAGGTGTGGTTCCTGAGCTCATACGAATGCACCATGCCAACTAAACCACTGATTCTACGTAGGATACCAGAGCTGGAAAACCAGTTGATAAGAGTGGTTAACGAAATTTTCATGTGAAAGACGGTTAGGTGAGAAAGTATATTATTGAAAAGCACATGGCACTGATGATTGTTATGCATGAAAACTTAAGTGAAAAGAACAGGAAAGTATAGCTCTAGGAAGAGAACAAAAATGGCCCCTCTCTCTTTCAATCTATTTAATGATTCATTATATATTATATAATAATTGTCTTCTCTATGGTGAACTCATCATAAGGGGTCACTTATTTTTAATTTTCTGAAACCAGTAATCATGAAAAGTTAACTATTGATGTTCATTAGAAGTTATCGTAGGTGGTCCAAATGGACAAACTTGACCTGCCGACTTGTTCTTGCCGAGGAAATGAAACCTACAAAAAGCTAACTATTAATTTATTAATTGATTGAAGTTGATAGATGCTACTTTCTCAATACACTATATTTATATACTACAAAATTTACACAGTAATACTTTCAAGTTTAACTTCATAATAAGTACAAAATAAATTAATAATGCACTCACTGCAGATCAACTTACAGTACTAATCAATATAATATATCGTATTATCACAAAGAGACATTGTCGTTGGTAAAGTAAATTGATTTCTTTCATATTTATATAATGTCTCATGCTATAATCATGTAAACCCATGATGCTTACCTTAAATACTTTTTTATCAACAAAATTTATAATATGGAGACAATCTTAACGTTGGACAATTTTTTTTTAGCAAATATTGTTCCACCTCACATATCATTCATATATATATATATATATATATATATATATATATATATACACACATATATATATACACACACATATATATATATATATGTGTGTCATTGAATCTTATACTATTAATAATTTTATATATAAAGTAAATTTTGATAATCCAATCATTATATTGTAACTTTATATTATTACTTGTTTATTACAAATTTTTTATTGAAAATAAACAGAAAAATAATTCATATTTTGTATTTTAAAAATTATAAGTTGATTTTGAAGTATTAAATAATTTATATTAATATAGCTTTGTATATATAATTTATGTAAAAATGGAACCTTTTAATCTAATGTTAAATTTTGGAATTAAAAGATATCAAATAATGTAATACTTAGCAAAAATTAAACTGATGTGTGATTTGATTTCTCCCTTATATACAACATATGTGTGTTCAAAACATGAAAAATACAAAAATGAGTTAAATTGTGTTTTTAAATGCTTTTAAAACCTTCTTATAAGTTTGGGAAGGTATCATGTATATATTTCTCAATTAAAAACAAAATTTTAATATAAAAAATAAAGGGGTCAGTCCATTAGTTTACGGGTCAGCCTGACCTTGCCCATATGGACATCGGACCAAATGGGTCAGACTAAAAAAAGTCTATTGTTATATAGACTACAGTTTTTTAAGTCTAGCCTGACCTGAATGATAAGCTATACGGGCCAGCCCATCGAGCCAAGTCTATTTTCACAGTTCTATATGCGAATAAATGATAAAAATAACAATAAAATATAGCATATTAATGGAATGTTTCACAAATAAACAACAAAAATATCAGGTTAGTTTCAATACTAAAATAGATGAAAATAAAATTAAAAAAAGATACATTTATATTGGTTTGTTTTAAGGTAAGACTATGTTTAATTATTAATGAATTAATTAATGCAAGTTTTCTTACTATTTTCTAGCTAACAATATGAGTTCTTTTATATTCTTTCAACAAAATATCACTCCTACACAAAACGTGTTTATAAATAATGAAAATGATATAGTCAAACTAAACTTAAATCTAATGTCACATAGGACAAATATGAAGATGTAGTTATTAAATCCAAGTGTTCTTAAGATATACCAATCAGTACATAACTATTTATAAAGAACAAAAAAATTAAAATATTATTTAAGATGAATGCATGTTATATTCGTATTAGGTATTATGTTTTCTTTTTCTCCTCCTATTTTATATATTGAGAGGTAGGGTTCATGGAGTTTGATCTGCCTATTCTGATCCATCAAAAACAAATTAAACAGGTTGATGACTTACGAATTACTTACTATTTTTAGTCTATCTTCCATAATGGTAGATTTGTAAAGTAAATTTACATAAATTTTTAAAAATTTGAAAAAAAAACTAACAAATTTGTAAATTATTTTTAATCTCAAACTGAATACCTCCTAGAAAAACAAATATCAACAGCAAATATTATTATTAAAAGAAAAAATTAAAAATTAATAATATACTATTTACAATCATGATTAAGAAAACACATCACATAAAATATATTACAGTAAAATATACAATAAAATAAATTTATAAATATATAGTCTTAATGATAAATAAAAATATTTAATTATATTTAATACACAAACAATATTATACAATAATAAAATATTGAAAAAACTGTTAAAGAAGATAACCGGCTATAACTCACTTTTAAACACTAAAACTTGGACGCTTTAGAGCTTTTTGAATGTATTTTTCTTAAAAGAGAATAAATAAATGCAGTGTATAAATTATTCTTTAATAACATAATCATATACACTTATTGTAAGAGATCATGCAACACATAATATTTTCTAATCAGTTATAACAATTATTATGCATAACATAATTTATCAAATAACTATTAAATGAATATAATTTTTAATATGACAAAAATTATTTTAAATATTAATAATTTTAATTTATAAAATAATTTTTAATTTATTTACAGTAATTATTTTTAGTTCCTAACTAGTTTATGTTGAATAAATTTATTGCAGTGAGTGGAGTTATATTTTTATAAGAAAAATATTAACAGATATATTAGTTTGACCATTCTTTCCACGATCGAAATGTATTGAAATCAAGGTTGAAAATTGGAACATGCTGCCTAAACTTCCAGAAAATATACGATTAATTGTAATAACAAAAATATAGAATGTAAAAAGTTTAGTGAGATTTCAAAATTAGAAAATATAAACATGTTAGATCAATTATCTTAGAATTAATCTAGAAAATGTTTTTTCTCATTAGTTCTTAATATAATAACTCTAAAAAGTATGCTTGAAATATATATTAAGATAATTATAGTAGAATAAACATCTTAATATTATAAACTTGTTGCAAATGGTCTGCAAGAGAAATAAAAAAATAATTGAGCTTTAACAAAACACTTATGCATATATAATTATTTAAAATTTTGTTGGTTAAAAATGTATAATTTGTGACGCTAATCCTATATTAGTAAGCATGCTCTAGAAGGTGAAGATGAATTAAGATGAATTAAGATGCATAGATTGTTAAGCAAAATGTTGAAAAAAGGGTTCGTGTGAGAAGGTTAGGCACTTACTTTAGATAAGTGTGCAAGTTAAAATGGTGAGACAACAATATTATATATAAAAATTAATAGCTTTTATTTTACTCAATCATAAATGAATGGTTTTGGAGATATGTTGCATGCAAAAGGACAAAGTAATGTGATGAAATATCTTATTTAAATTTAATGGACAAGGAAAATCACATTCAATTCAAATGGAAATATTTCACGTGGATTAAACATATTGCAAATTAAGACCTCGTTTCTACAAGTTTCAACTTAGGATTATGTAATTTTGATGAAAACCTTATTCTTAAAATTATAATATTTATACATGTTTGAAGTTAGATTAAGAAATTAAGCAGCTCTAGAAGTGGTAGGTAGGCACCAACTCAATCTCATTGTGTCTTTATATTAACATTTCATAATAGCCATTTTCCCCTATAGAACATGCCAACTTTTTTATAGTGATTATAGATTTCAATTAGGAAATTAAGTTAAATTTAATTAAATTAAAGTTAAGAAAAAACATGTGATGAATTTGTTTGAATATTTTGGTTGAAATATTTAAATCGACATTTTTATTCAACAATCAATAATTCAACATATATATATATATATATATATATATATATGTATAACAAATTACAGTTGATTTAAAACTTACAGTAAATTATTATTTGTAACTTAAGTTCACTTCAGCTTAACTTAATTTTTCTAATTAAACATACTTTATAGTTTTTAAGTCAATTAAAGTTCAAAATAATATTTATTTTTAATTGAATCTGAAAAATAAATGTAGTTAACATAGTATAAAAAAACAAACTAAAAATTAATTTGTGTGTTTTAATTGAAATTCAAATACACATTTGATTAATGGCAATAAAATTATTGTAAACCCGCATCATTTTACCATCAAAATTATAATTTTTACATTTTTTTGTCAATTCGATATATTTCTAACTAAGTAAAAGTGAGTCCTATTTTTTATAAATAAAAAATATATTTATTTTTTAGAAATTCTCATATCAGCAAAAGCTAATTTGAGTTTGTTTATATAACCAAAAACATTTTTTTTTTCAAAATTGAAGCTCTTTTTTTAGGTCTTTTTAAAAGTGTTTTGCTTTTTGTTTCGAAATTGCAATAAAGACTTTAAAAGCATATCTAAAATAACATGTTAGATTAGAAAAAAATATTCTATACATATTATAATTACATTTAAAATAAATAAGAGTCAAAATATCTTATCATAAAGAAGCATTTCTGTTGAATTATATCACGTATATATTTATTATTTTCTAATATATATGATTTTCAACAGTACTTATTATCAATGCTAAATAATTATAAATTAGTGTCCGTAATTTTTGCTAATTTTTTTTATTGCACAAGAATTAGGCCCTAGATGGTAAAAAAGCCCAAATAGACCTCAGAATGGGAATGCAAATGGGCCTGAAAGGAAGGACAGAATAAACATCTTTAGGATAAAAAAATGAAAAACAGAAAAAGTAAAACATGTTTTTTTCTTTATAGAATGTTTGGGTCCAAATTTTTTAGGGTATTTTGTTGTTTTTGAGTGTTTTAAAATGCAATCCAAATTATGGAAAGGACAAAAACCAAATCACATGCCATCTTCAGTCTCTCTGTAATCCTTCCAAACAATACGTTGATGTTTTTTTAAATATTCTTTTTATTCCTTTTTTAACTGTCATTTTTTAATTATTTTATTTAATTGTTATTTTCAAACTTTAACACAATATTAATTAAATTTTTATTATTTAGAGTTTTATCCTTCACCTAATTTTTAATTAGAAATAAAAGTAGTAATTTAAAAAACTTTATTACATTTTTTTAATTTCTTAAAAACAAATCTCAAACTAAGTCCACACAAAGTAGACCCAGAAAAAAAATTGAAAGTCAATTTAATAACACATTCTCTAGCATATTTGTAAGGCATTAATCTTCTATTAGTTAACATTTATTAAGAGTTACAAAATTAAATCGTCATTAAATAAAAGTAAATATACATTAAAATTTGCTGGTTTCATTATATTGCAGTATTCATAATTACTGTTAACATTTTTTTAAATAATAAATAAATATGTATAAAACTTTAAATATGAGAAATTAACACTTTTTTTGGTTGGTTTGTAATAGTTTTTAAAATTCTTGTCTCTAATATGGAAATATATAGGTAACAAAACATATTTAAAAATATAATTATTTTATGTAATTTTATTATTTTGTATAGAAATGTAATTTAATAATATATATATATATATAATTTTATTACAAAATAAAATAAAATTAAGTAATCCATTTTTTAGTTAAATAGATTTTACTTTTTAAATATTAAGATACTCTAATTTTATTACTTGTTTGATGTTATAAAGTCTACAACCTATCCAAAACATTAATGATTTCAGATTCTTTAATATATTATTATATTTAATTAATATTTTCTATTTACTGTTATAAAACATTTTTTTTTGCAGATCATTAATTAATTTTTATAGGTTTTTTAATATTTTATTAAATTGATTACTCGTACAAATCTTTTAAATTATAAAAATATATTAAATATAATATATAATAATATTTAACTTTTATTATAATATAAATGTTAATTAATTAAATATAAAAATATATTAAAAAATCTAAATAGAAATTATTAATAATTTGTAAATTTTTGTTGACTTTTTAATCATGATAAAATAAACAAGTTTAACTAAATAAATAAAATTGAATCAAATTCAATTAAGAAATTTTATTTATAAATAGGAAAAATTCTAAAAAGGACTAAAAAATTAAAAGACAAATTATATAAAAACACAAAAACTATTGACTATTTTTTAAATAAAAATAAATAAAATATTTAAATTTCATTAGAGTATATTAGCAAAATAATATACTGTTGTTCAATTGTAAATTAACATAAATAATAAAATTGCTAATTTTTATAATAATTATTTTAAAAGTTATACATATAATTACTTTTAATAGAAATGAATTTTATTTTTTCTTTTATTTTGAACAGTACGTAACACAATAAATAAAGAGACAAAATGAAAAAAAAATGAGTTATTATTATCCTATACATATAATTACATATTTTAAAAAAAAATCGATAAAACTAAAAAATAATCTAAACATAATATACTTGTAATACGTAATATACTTTTCGTACAAGTGGCCATGTTGCTTCTTTCTATGCTAAGGTATCATCAGGGAAAGAACCTTATTTTCTTCATTTGACTTTTATTTTTCTAAATATAAAAGATTTTCATGCCATAATTTTTTATATTTTGTTGTAATTATATACTTCTGAAATAATTTTTACAAATATTAATCCAAACTAGTAACAACTCGAGTATCTTCTTATTTTCGTTAATTGTTAGGTAATTTCCTGACACAGAGGCAATTAGATTTGGAGTGTCCTAGATTCGCTTGTGGTTCGGTTCGTACTGTTGTACGTGTTTTGACTTTTTCTGGGTTTGGAGTTCTCAATCAGATAATGTGCAACGGAACCACTTTGTGGGTTCAGAAGCAAAGGGTGTTAATTCAGAAGAGGGAGCAAGAAGAGTGTGCATGAGCATGAGTGGTGGAAGCAGCTGGTGGTGTGGTTTGAGGCCTGCTTCCTTCAACATGGAAACCGAGTTGTCTATTAGAGGAAACACTTTTGGTGGTATTTTTGGCTCCTCTGCTAAGCCTAGATCACTCAGGGTTCAGCCTTCTGGTTTGTTTCTCTTCGGTTGTTGATGCCTTTTCATGTTGTTATTGATTCTTAGTAATTCTTTTTAATGCATATCAGACACATGCTTGTCATTGTGGTCGATTTGTTGACTTGTTAAATAATTGTTTACTTATACACTATCACGAAACCTCATACAAATGTTTTTGGAATTTCCTCAGTTAGAGTTTATTGTAGGACAATACATAGATGCATAGGTGTTTTTGTTGTTGTTCTCCTTTCAGAACTAGAGTTTGCCATTGGTAGTGTAAGAATTGAAGTTTTACCTTGGTAATCTGCTTTGACCTCATGATACAAAGCTTGTTATGTGAAATTTCAATTCTAATTAGAGAATAACACAAGAGAATATAAAGAATGTATGTAAGTTTTGTTCGTTTATTGCCTTATCCTTTACAACTGCATTTTATTTTGTCAATTCTTGATGGCTCTTAATATCACATCCATAATGTGAATGATATGAATGAGCTTATGTTCCTGGAATACTACTCAGTTGCAGATGAAGATGTTGAGGATCTTCTCCCCAGTAATATTTCTGGCAAACCTTCTGGAACTGTTCTGCCCTATGTTGGTGTTGCTTGCCTTGGAGCTATGTTATTTGGGTATCATCTTGGGTATGAATTTCATTTTCTTTTGATATAAAGATCAATGAACTTACAATGCAGCATATCATATTCTGTGTTTAGCAATCTAAAAGATGATTTTTAACATGGATAAGCTAATTTGTAGAATTTTTTATTATTAATTTCTTTAAAAGATGATTTTTAACTTGGGCATAAACTAGTTTTAGTTTATTGAGAAGTTTAATTCATTTTTTCCTTCTTCTTTTCTTCTTTTGAAAGTGTTTATAGATAAATTTATCCTAATAGTTCTTTAACAAATGACTTAAGCCACATCTTGTCTTAAGTTATCATCGGCAGTAAGAAACCCACAGGAGTTCTATGTTGAATTTTCCTTGTTATAGTACTAATTTTCATTGATTATTATTCTTAGCTAGGAAAATCTGACAATACCCTTTTTGGTGTAGGGTGGTAAATGGTTCTCTTGAGTACCTTGCCAAGGATCTTGGAATCATCCAAAACACTGTTCTACAAGGTACATCTTTTTTTCCTTAGTTGTAATTGCAAATTGGTTTACATTGTTTGATTGATATTATCAGAAAAAGAAATTATAGATTTTAAAGCATATACTCTTGTTCTTTAGATTGTTAATTTGTTAGGCATATTTTCATCATATATTCATTCAACTTCTAATTTGACTTGAATATGAACATCACTTATTTTCTCATAATTTTCATTGGAACTAATCCATGAGCAGGATGGATTGTCAGTGCACTGCTTGCTGGTGCTACTTTCGGTTCATTTAGTGGTGGAACATTGGCCGACAAATTTGGCCGGACTAGGACTTTTCAGTTGGATGCAATCCCTCTGGCAATTGGAGGATTTCTTTGGTCAGTCAATTACCCTTGGGTATAAGGTTTGATCTTTACGTATTTTTGAGATTGATGGGTTAAATTATATGACATATACAGTGCTACTGCTCAGACTGTTCAAACAATTATTATTGGTCGCTTGCTAGCTGGTATAGGAATCGGTGTAGCATCTGCAATTGTACCACTTTACATATCTGAGGTAATACCCTTATAAATGATTTTAACCTGTGATCATGTGTACACATTTTATATGGATCGCATGCTGATTCCTAATAATGGACAGATTTCTCCAACTGAAATTCGGGGTGCACTTGGATCTGTTAATCAACTTTTTATATGTCTTGGGATTCTTGCAGCACTACTAGCTGGTTTGCCTCTGGAGGGAAATCCTATATGGTATTGACTGTGGAATTGTTTCATTTTACCATCTTGTCAGTAGTCAGCTATTATTTTTTGAGGTTATCTTCCACAGACCATGTATATTAGTGATGTAAATGAATATATTCAGCGTGAAAATTTTAGAAGTGAAATTAATGAGTGGAGATTTGTGTCTTTCATGAATGAGAAATTAATGAAGAGGCAAAAGAAAATGTTATCATAGAAGATAATTTTGCAAAGTAATACTTTGATACTGGTATTCCAGGAGAATATTGATGCATGGCCATTATCGAGTATCATGGTTTTTACTTGGAGAATCTGGAATCATTTGTTTGTTGGTTAGTTATTAATTTGATGTATTTGTACTGGAGGTTGTGTATATAGACACTGAAACTTGTTTTGCATTCTGAACTGGTTTCCTGTAATAGGCCTTGTGAAATGTATGTTCATTAACTTGCACCCTCTTCTACCTCGTTTAATTTTATCAGGTGGCGGACAATGTTTGGAATTACTGTAGTTCCATCTATTCTGTTAGCACTTGGGATGGCTGTTTCTCCAGAAAGTCCTCGGTGGCTTTTTCAGGTTGTCCTGCAAAAAAGCACCGTGAATTACTACTGTAATACTACGGTGTCTTTTGTTATGGAACAATACATTTACAGGACATGGAAATCAACATTTTGCAAAACAAGCAGCGTGAATTGCTACTCTAAGTTTCTTTTCTCATAAAAGATTACTACTTTTAGACATATCAATAACTTTCTGTTAAATATTTGTTTCTCATACCTATACATTGGATTATAGTCTCTTATGATGACATGACAACTTTTCAAACTAACTATCAACATTTTCAAAGGAAAGAACTTATGTTATGTTTTAAATCTCTAAAGACACTATTGGCATCCTTAAAGCTTTTAAATGGGTTAAAAATTTTACAGTTATGGTAGTCATGTATAATCTTAATTCCACAGATGATGTCTAGTTTCTTGCAAAGTTGATCATTAATAATTAAGTGAAATTGCAGTAACTTTCTTGTATATTTTTTGATAAAATTACATTTGTTACCTTGTAGCAAGGAAAAATATTGGAAGCTGAAAAGGCTGTTAAAACACTATATGGAAAAGAAAGAGTGGGTTTGGTTATGCAGGACTTGACAGCAGCAAGTGAAGGTTCTTCTGAACATGAAGCAGGATGGTTTGATCTGTTTAGTAGTCGATATCGGAAAGGTATTCCAAATTTACTTTAGTTTAATTCCAGGTTTGATTAACAAGGGCCAAGGTTTCTAGGGTATCAAGGCAGAGTTTCTATAGCAAAGAACTGTTATTTCATAAGTTAATTTTGTTACTATTGGTGCTAGCCTGCGGCTTTTGAAGGTTTGGTCATAATTATGTCAATTTGAGAGCGTTTATGTACAGTAAAATAAACATAAATACCATAACATAATCAGCGTGAATATTCATGGAATTGTGGAAGTCAATTTTCTTGTTTCAAACTTAGCCTTGTCTTTTGAATTTGTTAGTGCACTTTTTCTTTCCTTTTCCCTTGATATGTTGTGATGAGATATATCTTAACGATCTCATTGCAGTTTATGTTATAGTTTTGGCGATTTACTGTCAACTTTTTAGTTTGCTCTGGATTTGATCAATGCTTAATGAATTGGTGTAGCACTTATAAAATATTCCTTGTTGCAGTTGTCAGCGTCGGGGCAACACTTTTCTTGCTACAGCAGTTATCTGGAATAAATGCTGTGGTCTATTATTCGACTGCTGTTTTCCGCAGTGCTGGAATTTCTTCTGATGTTGCAGCAAGTGCACTGGTTGGTGCATCAAATGTTTTTGGTTGGTATCTTTCATTCCAAAATTTTGTTATCATGCAATTTGCTCAAACGTGATATTGTTTCTGGCTGATGTTTGATTTCATTGCAGGCACAATGATTGCTTCGTCCTTGATGGACAAACAAGGAAGGAAAAGTCTCCTTATTATAAGTTTCAGTGGGATGGTAATAATTACTTACAACTCACTTTTGTCTTAGGCCAAAAGCAAAATGTTGGAGCTTTTTTGTTAGGATTCTATAGGTCTCAAATGTTTGTTTTCTCTATATCTTTAGCTTCCATGGATTATGCACTCTAACACTGATACTTCAATTTGTATCACATATCCATATTTGATATTCAAGATACTTTATCGATAGTTATTGATGAAATATCCAATTTACAAAACATTAATAGTTTTATTATGACAATAATTTATAATTTTTTATTTTAATAATATCTAAAAAATGTGATTTTAATTTAGAACTGCATAATTACAATTATATATTTATTATGTTTTAAGAATTTTTATACATTCTTAAATACGTATAGTATTCTATTATTTTCAAAATAAACGTATAGTATTCTATTATTTTCAAAATAAACATATTGCTATATTAGATACGTATCGAAGATACTGCATCATATGCATCAAC
The DNA here is from genome assembly GCA_030347555.1 of Lablab purpureus. Taxonomy (NCBI): domain Eukaryota; kingdom Viridiplantae; phylum Streptophyta; class Magnoliopsida; order Fabales; family Fabaceae; genus Lablab; species Lablab purpureus. The sequence goes on from CM059254.1 coordinate 23,709,691, forward strand.
TATATGATAATCATTACTTCTGTTATTGTAGTTTTAATCTGTATTTCTCTGTAATGATTGATTGTAAATATCAGTTACTGTTAAGCTTGAAATCTTCACTTAAATTTGTTGGTTTTAGTATCTTTGTGGAGACATGAAAAAAAATCAAAAACTTGTTAGAAGTGCATTAAGAGTTAATACTTATTTATACCCTTGTCTGGCCACTACTTGGGATTGGAAGGTGCATTAAGAGTTAATAATAGCTGTAGCCATTCCTAGTTATAAATATATTTATTTCAAAACTCTTTTCTTGTGGATTATATATTTTTCTTTCTGTTTGGTTTAATCATAACAAATTTTCATCTCAACAGCTTAAACTTGTGTTCCTTCATAATATTAATATTACCTACTCATGTTCTTAAAGTTCCTGTTTTTCTGTCCTTCCTAGGGTGCTTCTATGTTGCTTCTTTCTGTGTCATTTACTTGGAAGGTCCTTGCACCATATTCTGGAACCCTTGCAGTCCTTGGGACTGTCCTGTAAGTCATTTAATTTTTTCAGTGAAAATAATTCCACAAGGCTACCAGCCTGTGTTATTTGTTTCCATTTCTCTTTTGGTTTGACACTCTCTGACCTATGAATTTTAAACAGCTATGTCTTATCCTTCTCTCTTGGTGCTGGTCCTGTGCCTGCCCTTCTTCTACCAGAAATATTTGCATCTAGAATCAGAGCAAAAGCAATTTCTTTGTCATTAGGCACACATTGGGTAAGGGACTTCACTGTGGAATCCAATATATTCTAACCACTGCCTTTTTTTGCTGTATCTTTTGAAAATCTAAATTGCTACTTCTTAAATAAAAGAAGTAACTAGGAGAAACCATATATTCTTGTGATGATCACACAGTAAGAGTATCAATACTATCAGCTCCAAATTATCAATTTCAATTTTTACTGGATAAATTTCGGGGAATGATAATCTTTGGAATTTTTCATTTGTCCTAAAGCTACTGCAATGAAGTTTCTTGGAGGTGTTGGGAGGATTTATAACATGCAATGATTTTATTTCTATTTTGAACACTAATTTTTCATTTTTGTTTATCATTACCAGATCTCCAACTTTGTGATTGGGCTGTATTTCTTGAGTGTGGTAAACAAGTTTGGAATCAGCACTGTGTACTTGGGCTTTGCAACAGTGTGTCTTGTTACTGTCGTGTACATAGCTCGTAACGTTGTTGAAACAAAAGGTCGATCCTTGGAAGAAATTGAACTTGAACTTAGCCCTTCAACCTAAAATACCACCTCACAAATGCATTTCACCTTACAATTTTTGTTCCTTTGGACACTTGACACTAGTTCTTTATTCTTTTTTTATCTTATTTGTCCAACTTGTTTACTTTGTTACTTGTTAAATTACTCACTCCCTGTAATTTTTCTAAATCTTTGAATAATGAAAGTTTTTTCAATGAAGTCTTTATACCTGTAACTTTTTTAGTATGTCCATATAGTTTAACCAAATTTCTAGTCAGATCCTTCTTTTATAATTAGGTTTCTGAAATTCAAGTAAATATTAAATGTGAATATGAACATGAGAAGAAGGTTAATTGAAAATATCTTGACTAAATATTGAGAGTCTAATTTGCATAGTTTAGTCACTAAAATTTATATTTATGTCATATCTAATTTATATTTTTGTACAAGTAAAAATATAATAGATTATATTTATTACATTATTAGTTAGTCTGATAATATCATTAATATTATTGGTATTGATTTATTAATGATATTATTGATACCAATAACATACATAAATGTGTTCATTTGATAGTAGTAAATATATAAAAAATTGAAATATATATATATATATATTATAATTTTAAAATATTATGAAAATAATAATATATTAATGCACTAATACTGTTAATAATATTATTGTTATTAGTTTGCCAGTAACATTTTTAATAGTATATATTATAAATTATTTTTTAATAATAGTAAATATATGTGTAATTTTAGTTTTTATTGAAAGTATATATGCATATATTATCATTTTTATTGCATACTAACAAATATATTAATTTAGTGGTTAAGTATAATATTAGAGTTTGGGAGGTTTTTCATGAAAAAAAAAAGAGTTTAAGAGGTTTTTATTTCACTTCTATCATCTTGACAGTTTTTTCTTTCTCATTTTCATATATAATGTCATCACGTTATATCATAAAATATTTGTATCACATGTCCATTGAGGATACAGTGGCATAAATCTATTAAATAAGATATAAATCATATAAAACTATGATTCTCAATTAAAATATAAACTGTAAAAAATAATATAATATTCAAAGGAGTGTGTCACACTCACACAGTTCATTGTTACACAATACTATTAAAAACCTATATCTATATTTAATGATACTTATTTTCTGATGTAATAATATTTTTCTTAAAATATTATTAAGAAACTACACATATTTAATGGTTAACTAAGGAAAGGTGGAATAAAAAATTGAACTTTTACACTTACTGTCAAAACTAAAACTGAAATGAAACTTAATGCATTAAACCATTCAAAATTTAAAGCTTCATTTAACTTTAATTGTCTACAATTTTATATTTACTAAACGCGTTACAACCATATACTACCTACCAACTTACCGAGTATAAAGGTTTACTTAAGGCCCCAATTCAAATTATTTAACACCTGCAGATAGTTAACTTCATTCAAGTTAAACTAAGAGCATATGGAGTTGAAAAGTGCAATATATGACGCAATCAGAGAATGAAAGCTGTAGTAGCTAAGTGCATCAACTTCAAGAGTTCACAGCTGACTAGAGAGAATGGAAAGAGGAAGCTGTTGTTGTTTTATGCTTTAATACACTATCTTTCAGTCCACAGGACTTTCTGTATCCTGTGATTACTCCAATCATAACTTTGCTTCCACCACCATCACCGCCATTGAAAGCATTTTCTTCATACAAAGTTCAACTCAACTACTGCTGAATTAAAGGCATCTCTCATGCACAACATGACCGACCAAGAATTGTTTCTCAAAGCATCAAGATATTAGAAAGCAAGCCGTTCCAAAAGTGACAAAGACTCACTACCCCTGGCACCCTTGTTGGAGAAATTCTTCAAAGGCCATCATGATGACTTTTACTCCATTTACCTGCGCCAACATCCTTCTTTCAATGGAACCGTTCTTGAAGATTCTGTATTCTATGGAAGAAATGTTCCTAGCCAGGTTAGCTTGCTAATGCTTATTCTCATCTCTCTTCATCCAACATGAATAAAGTGGCTACAGTGAGTCACAAATCATGGTTATCTGAGTTAATGGACTTAATAAAATAGATACTTTGAAAGTCATACATACTATAACTTCTACATTTAAATCGCATAGAAATAGATATATTAATTAAAACCTTGAGATAATATTAAAACAGATTGTAGTGCAGATTCTCTTATTACTTCAATGCATCATGAAGTTTGATTGGTTGTGCCTGTGGACATTGTGCTTATACTGGAACTGCTCCATAGAAATTGTGAATGGATGAAGTTGATGGATGCCGAAAGACGTCTTATAGGAAATGCACTGATGGACTTATCCAACCCACGTTTTGTGCTACTTTCAGATCCTTCATCCTTCAACCATGAGCTTCTCAGGCTCCTATGATGAGCCAGGAAGAGATGGAAGAGGAATATACAACCCCAAAATTATTGTTCTGCATCCTGAAACATTTGGGTCGAAAGATATTACTGAGTTTCTGAATCACATTCGTTTTGGATCAACATGTGTTTATGATGGCTACCCCACCAACAATATGTGCTTTCTTTTGGCAAGAAAGTTTCATCCAAGCGCATTGAAGCCTTTATTGTTGCGATTGTCTCCTTTGTTGCTTGACATTGATACTTAATTTTAATCCTGGTATAATCTTACTCAATAATATTATTAAAAGCATCTTGGAATAGTCAACACCAGGCCAAAGGTGGAAACTGGAAATTTGTCACCAAATACTTACTTTCATGGACCAACTCTATGGGGAATCTACGTTAGGACTGTTACGCCCTCATTGATTTCCAACAAATAGATCTGGAATATAATAACTTTCAAAAAGAAAGAGCTGGAATACATTAATTAAGAATATACTATACATTAAGTAAGCTACCATAGTTTAAACAAATTTTTCTGCCATTATTATCAAATTTATTCTCTTCACTTGTCTGTTGTTTTTATATATCATGGTCTAGAAGAATGATTCATACTTCAAATTAGTTGAGCCTTTAGTGTTGCTTTAAACATGTAGAAGTACAACTTTTGGGATTTCATTCAGAACCATACCATATACTTCAACCAGAACTATATAATCATTAGCCTATTACATAGTCCATGCATGCCAAGTAGCAACACTTGTTATTACAACAGTGTAAATAGAAACCATACATTAGTTATTCAACCTAAGTCTATATGTAGTCCTCCATCAACCTAGACCTTAGATATTTATTAACAACATAACTTCACACTTGATTGAGTTGATTATCTTTCATTTCCACCACTGAAGGGAAATCAAGTTTGTTGTCATCGCAGCTGTGCTGTTTTGTGTTCACTGTGTCCTCAGTATCTTGCTGCTCTGAACAACCGGTTTTCGTATTCTTCTCAGCATTCTTGTATATCATGTATAAGATCATTTGAGAGACGCCAAACAGAAATCCTAGCACATTTGGCAGCTGATGATACCCAAAACAACAGATTCATCAGTTTTCTTTCAAGATAAAATTAGTAGGATGAGTAATAGATGTATAAATGTTATTGCTCACCATAATGAACTTATCCTTGTCGAAGAGTCCATAGAAAAACCACATGGTGGCACAGAGGGTAAGAAACAAGGACAACGAAAATGGCATGTACTCTACACTTCTGGTTTTTATAACCTTTTTCTGCAATTAATGTAGGCATGTTACATATTTTCAGATGCATAACTTTGCAACATCACTGTTATGTGAATAATTGAATATAGAATGTACCATTATGCTTAAGGGAGCCGCGAACACTGCAATGTTAAAAATGGCACAAATCCATCCCACGGCATGAACACGGCCAATTCCCTTCACAGCAAAGGTGGTGATTAACATGGTTAAGCCAAAACCTCCAACGTCAGCAATGAGTATCATTACCAAAGTGGAAATCTGCAATATCCATCAAAACATTGATTAGGTAATAAGCTTAAGAAGTTAGACCTTTTAACACTCTTAACAGCAATAAAGCTTTTGAAAATGAAGAGGTCCATGTAAATATTTTTAATATGGTTATCTAGATAGAACAAAATGGAAAAGTGTAGAGAATGAAAGATCGTCATCTCGGTTTCACCTTCTGCTTCTTTGAAGCATATATAATGTACATTGCTAGGTATGAAAGTTCTATAAAGCATCCAATACAGTTGATGGTGATAATCAAAATAGCATTGGTCTTTATGAAGCCATAATACAGAAGTAACAGTGCACTAAGAAGTGCAACAACATATGGAATTGATTGAAACCCGTGGGATGATTTGTTCTTGTAAATTGTATAGAAGGTTGGCCTGTGAGAGACAGAAATATGATCAAATAAAAATAAAATCAGCATTTCAAGGTGTAAAAAGGGTAATGGAAAATTATGATTCTATTTTTGTTTGAAACAGGACTTACAATGGTGCCAAGAACACCATGAATGAGACAATGTTACCTATAGACAGGAAGAAAACAGAGAGCATCAGTGAAGGATCAAGACAAAAATAAAATAAATTCATTTTAAAAAAACAGGAGGTAAATTTGTAAGTTACTGTTATTAGATGCATTTCTACAAGGTGATGAAAATTGAAAACCTTAATGAGATTGTGTAGCATGCAATAAAAAAAATTACAAAACAAAGACGCTAGCTATCCTTTTTTGCTAGGTCCCTCGGAATAAAACTAACTAAATATAAATACTATCATGACATCAAAGTTGAAAATGATGTAGTCATGTAGTCGGAATGAGAGTTGTACTGAATCAAATTAATACCTAGGAGACCAAAGATCAAAACCATCTCACGATCAGAAAATGAAACCATTTTTAGATGTTGAGGCGTTTGCTAAAGTATTGAGAAAACTAGCTTTGCCTTTTGTGCGGTATGAGTAGGACAATGTGTGCTTCAACAAGCTTTGCCAGCTTCTATATATACACGGGATAACTCGTAACAATGTCCGACACGTGTACACTCCCATATATAGTTCCCTTTTAAGAGCACTAACAATTTATCAATAAAAAATGCAACCAAATATCAGTTTGGCAACTTCTAACATCCTCCATCTCATAAGTGCCTAGCTTTTCTTTTGTCACACTTGTAATTTCAATAGCAGTGATAAATTATCAGCCACATTATTGAAGTTTTGGAGGTTCATTAACCAGAAATGAAGGCTTAGGTATTAACTAATTTGTGTGCAATGTGAAAACATTACTCTTTATCGCTTGTACATAGAACATTCATAACTGTTACATGATTGATAATAGTTAAAGATGATGACATGCTAAAGTTCCGTCTTATATCTGTGTCCACTTTGAAGCACAGTTTTTCATGCAATAACTGAACAATATGGATTAAATCGTTTACCTATGAAGAGGAGGGGCGAATTAATTTGTGGTTTTAATGCAGTGGTCCATATAATGACAAAATAGCTCAAATAGTGCATCTACTTTTATGCTAGCTATTAGTTCCAATGACGCATTTTCCTTATTCTTCTTTCTGTTCAAAATTTTAGTCCATGAACCCAAAAAACAAACAAAACCATATGAACCAACACTTATTTTAAAAAATGATTATTCCAATAAGAATGGAAAGACACAAAAGGCAAAAGACTCCAGCAACTGGAAGAAATGATACGGATACAATGAACTTTTAGACCTTTGCTTATTTGGACTATCAATAGTTGTATGAATGTAAATTAATCTTCTCCTCTGTTTTTTCTATCGATAAACATGTAAATTAAGTTTTCTTCTCTCTGTTTTTCTATCAGTAGATACACAATGAATGTAAATTAAATTTCGTCTGATCTTTTCTGCCATTACATAATGAATGTAAAATAAATTTTCTCTGATTTTTTCTGTGTTACACAATGAATGTAAATTAAATTTCCTCTGTTTCTCCGGTCAATATAGTTATACCATGAATCTAAATTAAATGTCCTGTCTCGTAAAACTTAATTCTTAACTTCTCTTGTATTATTATTATTATTATTATTATTTCAAAGATTAAAATATTTTCAGTAAAACAAAAGAAATTGTAATACTAAACAAATATGAATGACAAAAGTAGTTCTGGAAAATATATATATAAATTAACTTAATCTTAACTATTGATATTTATTAGAAGCATAATGATATTTGAATTGTTTTCACCGAACATCTTATTTTTATTTTGTGCATCATAGTTTTTGTATGAGAAAAAAGGTCACATAATTTTTATCTTTCATAATATCTAACATTGGTGTTTAGCAGACATCAATTAATCGTAATAAGTTCAGTGTATTATAGATGATTAGGTTTTGTAAATGTGCTTAAATTGTGATTGTGAGAAGGATTAGGAGTTTTGAGGAATTGTAATCCTTATTAATGCTGTGTTTGTTAGTAGTTGACTAATGCAGCATGTTGCACATTAAAGTCCAAGGTGGTATACCAACGAGGGGACATGACCAGACCTTAAAGTTTCCCAACACAAAGTCCTTCCTTCTCTCCAACGTTAATAATACTCCATAAATTTCAAACCCTAAATCATATATATAAATATAATTATAATTGAAATAGCCTTTTACAGGTCCAATGGAGAACCAAACTAGAAACCAATTTGAAATAGTGAAACAATGGAATGTTTTATAATTTGTATTAAATCGAAAAAGATAAGTTGAAAATCAGTTGAACTAGTAAAACCTGTTTTTCAATAATTATCTATTCTTCTCTTTTCTATTTAAAAAATATTTTAAAGGTTATTTACTTTATTTTCACTATCTTTCATAAACTTTAAATTTATTTCTGTAAAAATTAGTAATTTTTTAACTTGTTTATTACCATTATTTATCACCACCACAACAACGTTGCTTACTATCGTCAGAAACACTTGTGTGGAAGAAGCATAACATGTAAGATGTTGATTTGATTTTAAAGAATCGAAAGAGATGTCTCCCATATTATAAATGTATATTTAAATTGTTCAGTTCCTTCTTTTACTACTAAAAAGTAAACTTTTAACTTATAATTTTCTTTTATGTTTAGTATATTATTATTAAAAAAAATTATTTTATTAATCCTCCTTCAACTTTAATCCAATTTCAGTTCAATTTGTAAACTTTTAACTCATTTATTTAATCACATATGGATTTTAAAAATTTCTCCCATAATTTATATATTAAATTAAGAGTGATAATGAAGATTAATAGTCTATTTCAACTTATCTGTATTTGACACATTAGAACAGTGGGATAGATAAACTTATATAAGATTGGCAGGTTAATAGATATGATGGATTATATGTAATTTGAGTTTTATAATAAATTTTATTTTTTAATAACATAAAATATGATTAAGTGGGTGAAACTATCATTTATGAACTCAAGAAATTAATAGAAAAAATAGTCTTAGCATCTAATAATTAGATTAATCTATTTGAACTCAATCCACAATGAAGCAAGGCTTCTAAATTAGGTTGGTTCACTTTGAGATCCTAAGCAAAAACTAAGCTTCCTTTCAGGGGTAATAAATAGATTGGCTTGGTTCTTAGGGCATTCCCAAATGTTTGGCTATTTCTAGTCCTACCAAACAATTATTTGCTCACTTTAATTTAGGTTCCACTTCCATTCGTCATGCGTGTCAAGATATTTTACTTTTGCTTTTTTATAAAAAAATTATTTTATTATTCTTAAATATTCTATACTCTTTAGATATGTTTATCAGTAAACCTCCTCATCTAAGCATTTATCTGTTTTGGCTGGAAATAATATTTTAGCATGTATAATATGTTGAAAGAAAAACATTATCTTTCCATGTATTAAGGAACCTTGTTAATTATAAATTTCCTTTCATTTCAATGACTAAGTCTAGAAAAGTCAATAATGTTTTGATTACTTAGTGAAGTCTAGAAAATTTACCAAAAAAATGTTATTTAGACAATTTTTTTCCATAAAGTTCAATAATATAAATCAAATAAATAGTTTTAAGAGAAAAGTCATAAACTATTTTCAGAAATTTAAATAAATTTTTAAATGCTTCAAAAAGTTATATATTAATTATATACGTGATTATCGAGAGAGAGAGAAATAGAAAACAAATAAAATAGCAAAACAAGTAAAAAAGAATTGTGAACTTTGTTTTGTTCGAGAAGAAAAAGAAAAATAATGCAAATATATATATATTCGTTCTTCTTGATAAGAAAAAAAGGTGCGGAAAAAAAATTGACAAGACAATACATGTGTTTTTTTATCTTTCTGGGATTGAAAAAATTTAAAATTTGTGAATATGGATCATTTTAAAGTACATTCTAAATCATAATACGAGTTCATTAAAAGATAAAAAAATAAACAATATTATTTAAGCATGATTTTATTAAAAGATAAAAAAAATTTAGAAAAATTCTGCTACCTAAATACAATACTTCACTTTAAATTTTAAAACAAAATTATCTCATTTTTTAAAAAAAATTGATCCATATTCATATTTTGAAAAAAACCTCTCACTACCATTGTATTAAACGTGTAACTTTTGAAAAAAAAATGTTTTCATATGCTAATATTAGAAATCTCAATAAAAAACAACAAAATTTTACGATGGATTTACTGTTAACTTTTATGTATCTTCCATCCTCTATCAAAAAGAGAAAAACAATTTTTTATGTGCATTTCCCTTTTCCCCGATTTTTATTAAAAATAAAATGTTAGAGAAAAGTGAAGAGCTAACAAGAGTTTCAAAATGTGAGGCAACGTTCAAGCAAATTGGCAATTTGACAAATATTAGAGCATTTATTTTTCACAAATCTTCGCAATCACGACAAAATATTGATTAAAAAAATTAAATAAATCTTGTACATTTTTTTATATAAAAATATTAGCTTAGTTTTATATAAAAAAATAAAAACAAATAAAAAAGCAAATCTATTTATTTAAAGTTAAAATTTTAAAGATAATTTTTTATATAACAATGTGTATATGAGGTTTGTATTGTATAAAGCAAGGTTCTTTGGAGGAGTTAATTTTGGATAAAAGGAAGCTTTTTGAGACACGAAAGATTTGATTTTGAAGGCAAGGATAAAGTGGAGATGTTGGTTAACAAAAGACCCAAAAATGAAATCATGTGAGTGAAGCAGTTTTGTATTGGGAAGGAAGATGAGAATCCGATGCACGTGGCAGCGAGGGAGTGGGGAATCTGAAGGCAAAAACAACTTCATGAATTAACAATGCTTTTGATGTTTTTGTTGATTTGGTTTGGGGTATGTGGTGGTAAAACGTGGAAGAAAACCGATGAACATTATCGTTTTGTGAAGAGGGATTAGGGGAGAAAAACAAAAGCACGAAACATCGACCACATGCAGATGATAACTGATAAACCTTGACGTGACAAAACATAGGCATTATAAGGGTGGACAAGAGTGGTGGTGCTACCAAACATGTCAGCACCACCACTTTCTCATGACATAGACACCTTCTTCTACGTTTTATGCACATGAAACAAAATGTCAGAATCCATTCACCCAACAAAGGCACGTATGCAGAGTACCAATTATCCAACACATTTGCGTCGCTTGTTTTAACATTTGCGTTGTTGGGGTGGTCGCAGCTTTACGCCATTTCCAACTGTCTTCCTTGGTTTTAGCTCAATCTTCACTTTTACTAATATATATACACACACACACACATAAAATATATATACCATTCTTCATCATTCATTGCACACTTTCTTCGGTCTTTACACAGACACGTACCATTCTCATATGTATCTTCCTCTACGCCAATTACTCTTTTTCTGCTTCCTTTCTTCAATTTCCTAATCCATACAACAACATTTTCTTTTGTTAAGAATCTATGTCATACACTTGGGTGATTCCAAATTATATAGGTGACACACATTATATATCATCTTATAAACTAAACTTTATACAATTTAACATCACAAAATAAGCTTTCAAAAAGGATGTTTGATATGTATATTATATAATTTAATTCATTATGATAGATCTAAATTTTAAATTAAGAATGATATCTTTATTTATTTTTGTATGGATTTCATTATTATATCTTGATGTTACCCAATTTTCTATCAGTATTTCTCTTTGAATAACTCAACAACTTTATTATTGTTTTTGTCCAAATAACTTTTAATTAGTTTAGTAAGATCATTTATAATATACATTTTTATAGTTAGAATTTCTAAATTTTAATTATTATTTAAATATTCCCAAGTTTTGTCATAATAATATCACGACCTTTATGATACTGAAATGGCAATAAATCCTTACACTAACTTAGTTTTCCGATAAATTAAGAAAACATGAAAAATAAATTTGTTTTTGCAGTAAACTTTTATAGATTTAACTACCATATTTTAGGGTTTGTGGTTTCTTGGCACTATCGTTTTATCCCGTTTAATAATAGAAACACTTCGATATAGTTTTATGTATATATGTGTAGTTCTAGAATTATATGTGTTTTCTTCTTGTATATATTATTAGTTAACGTAGTGAGTGAAAGAATAGTCATATTTTTAATATATATATATATATATATGTATATTAATGAAAGTGGAATAACAATACAGAAAAAATGAATGAAATCCTTGGTGGGGGTGCATTTAGTAAGCGAGTAATTGTTATATTGTTGATAGTTCAATGATGTCACTAGTTTGGGCTTTGTCTGAACCTTTTTTTATAGAAAGTTTGGGCTTTGCTTTGAGCATATTCACGTGAAATGTAGCCCAATTCTATGAGGTGTGTAGCATTTTTTATTTTCCATAAACTTATTTTAGCTTACGAAGAATTCAAATTTACAATTTTTTCTTTCCTATAAAAGTTTATTAATAAGTTCATTCAAATTCACTCTATAGAATTAAGTTGTTTTGTGACTATCTTTCTCAGTAAAGACATCAATACAATTCTGTATGAGCATTATTGACAGAGAAAAAACACGAAAAATAAATAAATTGCTTTTTTGAAGTTAAAATTAATTTATGCAAATTAATTTTGTGTACTTTTTTCATACAATTTTCTCTAAATTTTAATTTTTTAATATATACAAAATAATTATAACTTATGGAAAAAATGTTTCATTTTTAATATTTTTCTCTCCTTAAAATTGTTTATGGAGAAATTCATCACAACATCGAAATCTTTAATTCTTATTTGAAATCTACGTGAATTTAACTAATTAAATAACTTTAAATGACATGGAAATATTAAATTCTTAAACTACTATACACTACTATCAATAAAATTACATGTTTTAAATTTGAATTTTTATCAGCATAATTCATAAGATTAAAACAAGTTGCTAACCACTGTCATTAATAGTATGACGATATGAAAGTTGAAAAGATGTTTCGGGTCACAGAAAATGAATCACTTTTATTTTTTTTTTCTAGCTAAAAACCAACTACAAAATATACTCAAAGTCTTTAATAAAGAGAAATAAAAAAAGTTAAAAGTTTTATTGGAATTACAAAAGAACGCCTTATATAAAAGGACTATTAAGATATTTTAGATTATAGATTATGTTAAGGACAGATATAGGGTATAACACTAGTGTAATAAGTTGCTATGCATTATTAAATTACAATTTTTTTTATATTATTATGATTTTTTAGACATTTCTAATTTATATAACTATATGATAGTATATATATACATTTTAAAATATGAAAAAAAAGACTACATAAATATATTTATATCATTCACTTTATTTATATTTGTGTGTTACGAATACTATCTTTATAAATGTTAATAATATATCAGTATAGAAATTCTAATTCTAATAAGAGATATTAACGATGAAAAATTATGTTATAATTATTAGTTTGTACTTTTTTTTGTAAAAAATATTTCTTAAAGGAAGAATAACATTAATAACTATAACGAGAAAATACTCATATATTAATTTTGTTTATCTTATTTGATTTTATTTAACTCTAGTTGAGCTATTCACAATTTTAATTATTTTAGTTTACGTTTATCTATATTATTTGGTAATTATAATATTGATAAGAATTACTAATCACCTAAATAACTTGCTTAAGAGACACTATACATCAATGTTAGTTTTTCATACTAATTTATAAAAGGATATTGTCTTTAAAAATGTTAATTATGATTATTTATTGTTGTTTTGCTCTTACATATTTAAACAACTGTACCAGGCCTGACTTAATATTATTTATCAAATATAACTAACTAATCAATTAATTATTTTTATAATTATTATTTTAAAATATGGAAATTTAAAATATATCAATAAGCTAATTTTGTATAGAAATAAAATTACATTTTCAAATTGATTTACTGAAATTTTTACTACCATAAGACTTAAATTGTGCCATTTTCTTAATTTGAATTTGACATAATTTTGAATTAAAGTATATTAATTATTTTTAATTTAAATTTAAACCAGATGTAAATTTGAATTCAAATATATCAATATTATTAATTAATTAATTAATTAATTAATTAAAATGTAAAAATCATGTTTGTTTATGGGAACTAAAAATTTTATAATTAAATAATCAATATTTTATTAATTTAAAATATAAATATTTTACACTCCCATCATAACATATAAATCAAAATTAAAATTTCAATATATTCTCTGAAAAATTAATTTTCAATATATAAGAGAATGAAGCCATGGTATAAGAAAATTAAAAAGGATAGCGAAAGGAGAAAATATCAAAATAAGAAGAATGAAGTATCGGTGAAGAAGGTCAAGTTGAGTTGCTAAGCTTCATCAATCATCGTATGGTGTTTGTGGGTAGCACCAATCATGCTATTTCTTTCTCTCCATCCTCGTTTCTCTCCAAATTCACATTCATATTCTCACAGTCACATTTCCTCTTCACTGCTCCCAAATTCCAACAACAGTCACAGTCACCAGCCCCCTTCTCAAGTTCCCATCAAAGCCCCCACTCCTCCATGGATGAAGGGTCCTCTTATTCTCCACCCCCACGAGCTCGTTGACCTTTCCAAACCCAAACCGAAGAAGTTCAAGGTGGAAAAACAAGAACTTTCTGATAAAGCTTTGATGGGCAAAGAGGCCAGGGGAAAGAAGGCCATGAAGAAAATTGTGGAGAAGGTTGAAAAGCTTCACAGCACTCAGAATTCAGCTGAGGCTCTTATTGGTTCGCCCAGTGTTGAACATTTGGGAGGAGTTTTTGAAAGTTTGAAAGGAAATGAGGAAGTTAGAAGAACTAAGGAGAGAATGCCATGGGAGAACGATGAGAAGTTTGTTTACGTGAAAATTAAAAGAAAAAAGGATGTCACTGCTGCAGAGTCGACTCTTGATAAGGTACTACTGCGAAGATTGAGGAATGAAGCTGCAAGTATGAGAACGTGGATCAAGCTTAAGAAAGCTGGTGTTACCCAGGATGTCGTGGATCAAATTAAACGGACTTGGAGGAGAAGTGAGCTTGTCATGGTTAAGTTTGATTTCCCTTTATGCAGGAATATGAAAAGAGCTCGAGAAATTGTTGAGGTTTTCCCTTGTTCCTATTCCTCTAGTAGAATTTTGTTAAACTGCTTGCCATCATTATATTACTGAAGGCATAGATCATTAAGTTAAATTGTTAGTGCGTTGTACCTGTAAATGACTAAAAGATGGGTGATATAAGGCCATTTTGTGCTGTGTGTATAATTATTTTTTGCGGCTGACAATCTAGTTGTATTTGCTGATGCAATTCATACTTTGTGCAGTGTGTTTTTGCCAGTTAAGCATTCGTTTTGGTTTGATAGAATTTCCAACTTTTAAAGCTAAGACAAGGATTCAAATTTACAAGTATGTTTATAGGTGTTCAATATTGAAAGTTGATATAAGCTGATGTTTACTAATTATTGGTATCTAATATTGAGTGTCTTGTTACTGCTATATAATGCAGACATGCTGCTATATATGAATTAGTTTTGTCAATGATCTAATATTAATCAAACTGTTCTGATATGTAGATAATTATTTCTGTTATGTTTTATACATGTTTCGTGTTATCCTTCCATGTTATCTTATGACTACATTAGTTCTCATTTCCCATTTGAATAGACAAAGACTGGAGGCTTAGTTGTTTTCAGTAAGAAGGATTTTCTTGTGGTTTACCGTGGATGCAATCATCAGTTGACAACTAAAGGTTCTCCCAGTCTAGGAAAAAATGGTTTTGAAATGAATGTGGAGGAATCAGTTACCAATGGTGATATTTGCTCGATTGGTTCCAACCACAGTTTGAGTGAGATGCTGAGCTTCAATACTGACGATAAGGATTCTATATCAACTAGTATCCAAAATATGAATTTTCAAACGGCCAATGGCTCACTTTATGAGAGGGAAACTGATAGATTATTGGATGACTTAGGACCTCGCTTCATTGATTGGTGGAGGCGCAAGCCATTTCCAGTAGATGCTGACTTACTTCCTGAAGAGGTTCCTGGATTTCAGCCTCCGTTAAGGCTCTGTCCACCTCATTCTAGTGCTAAACTAAGTGATTATGAACTAACATATTTCAGGAAGCTTGCTCATCCTTTACCGACTCATTTTGTCCTCGGTACCCTCCTGCTTCTTGTAATCCTTCAATTTATTTTCCAGACTTTCCTTAATAGATCTGCAAATTATGCAAAATAATATAATTCAGCTTAACAAAATATATATTTATATTTTTTATTTGCTTTCATTGCATATTTGACCAGTGGGCCATTGTTATTTTTATTGTCATCATCATCTTGAGATGTCTTCACTCTCAGCGACGTTCTTACATTTCATTATTGACTGAAATTTATTGAAAATCACAATATTGTGTGAATTTCACATTATAGTTTTCAATAAACTTCAACTAATAAAAGCCATGGAAAGAGTATGTTGCTAGCAATCTTCTTATTATATCTGATTTGGTAATTCATGCTATGGCTAACATAGTGAATTTTTTGCCTATCCGTAATTGAACAGCACTGTTTATTTCATCAGGTTCTGAAACTGTCATCCTTCTTTTCTCAGGTATAATGAATTGTAATATAATTGTATAAACATAAATTAGCTTATAGGTAGGTTATAGCCAATGACTTATTTTGTTGTGCATAAGACAACCTCAGTCTTTCCGAGCATGAACATCCATGTTTGTTTTCGTGACTTATTTTATACTTGGAGAAAGAGACTCAGTGCAAAGAGTCTGTTGGCCAGGATTTTTGGAAATAACTACGTATACAATTCAGTGTCAGTTGTCCCAATTGGACATAGTTCTTATGTCTTAATCTTATAACCTCAATGGTATCAATTTAGAAAGCAATAGCATACTTGAATGGGGCTGAGTTCTTGATGCAATATTTATCCACTATGTATACATGGTCAAGCAGTATCCTTATCAAGTACTTTTTTCAATAATGATTAATCTAATCAATAACTTCAATAAAGGAAATCTTAATTAATTAGTTGTAAACTAATATTAGCTTCAATAAACAATTGCCAAGCAGAGCTATTTTTGTAAAAGTTATGAAGTTAATTAAATATCTTTGTCTCTTTTTTATGAAGGAAGGAACAAAGGACTCAAGGGCTTAGCTGCTGCTATCTTAAAGTTGTGGGAGAAGAGTCTTATAGTGAAAATTGCTATCAAGTATGGAATTCCAAACACTGACAATGAAATGATGGCCAATGCACTGAAGGCAAGTTTGATAGAAATTTAACTGTCCCATGTATGTGATGCAATGCAAAACATCCTAAACCTTAGGTGTAGGTTTCATCAATAATTTATGTATCTGAGAGGGATTGTTAAATGATTGTCCTGACTCACTTTTTAGGGAAGAACTTGTCACTTTGGTTGTCCTTGCTTGAAATGTAGCTAGATACAAGAATGACTGTATATGTTACTAATGGCAGGGCCTATAATTATTAAATTTAGTATGAGATTTCACAATGACTACTGGAAGCAAAAGTCACTTGTTGCACCAACCATATTTTTCCAGATTAGCTTGCATATATGCTCTATGTCTAATAGTCATGCAATAGTGGTGAAGTTGGTCACTTGGGCTGTCTTTTGTGGCGTGTATGTTAATTCTTGTAATGGTTTTGGTTTATGTATCCAGAAACAGGTCTAAATATTTTATATATTTAATGCAGTGTCTCACTGGAGGAGTTTTGTTGTTGCGCAACAAGTTTTACATAATACTCTATAGGGGAAATGATTTTCTTCCAAAAAGAGTTGCAGCTTTGGTAGAAAACAGAGAATTGGAGCTTAAAAGTTGCCACCTTCATGAAGAAGTTGCACGAATGAAAGCACTTGAAGCCTTTTCTCCTATTGATGAAGTGCCACAAGACACTAGTACAAGTGGAACTTTAACAGAATTTAAGAAAATTCAAACAAAGTTTGAGGATACAAAAACTGGAATCATAGACTCAAACATTCAACTAGAAGCAGAAATATATAGATTGGAGAAGGAATTGAAAGAGGAACAACACAGAGCATTAATTGTAAGATGTAGTTAATTGGAGTTCTCCTTTTGAATTTGTCATATATCGACACTCTTTAATTAATTGTGTGGATTCTGCAGCTTAACAAGAAAATAGAGAAATCGGGGAAGGAATTATCAAAGTTAAATGCTGCATGGACACCTAGTGAGCAGGATACTGATTTGGAAATAATGACAGATGAAGAGAGAGAATGTTTTCGAAAGATAGGATTGAAGATGCAAAGTTGCTTACTGCTTGGTACAGAAATTCCTCTTCTACAATTTCAATTGGATATACACGTTAATAGACTCTCCATTCTTGTGTCTACATGACTTTTTTTTTCTTTTAGCTATCTTTCTTTTATAACCCCCCTCCACATATGGTAGCTTTTGGGGTTGAATTAGGCTTTGTGACCTTTCGTATTAGCACCTATCTGCTATTGATGTTATTGGCAAATGTTCAATCCTGTAAACTTAATGCTCTAAATTCTAAACATTTAGTCTTGGGTGAGGCAATCCTCTCTTCGTGTTATAGCTTTTGAGGTTGACTTATACATAGTTCATTCTTATACCATACAATGATGAAATTTTGTTAGAGAGCTTATGCATTGATGAAATTTTGTCAGTTGGTTTCTTTGGATATGATAATTGTTAGAAATAAGTGACAATCCTTAATATACTTGGAAAATAGTAGAGTTATGTGCTTAGGGAATTGCGTATTCATCATGTACATGAGTGTTTATGTATCAAGGATGTTGCACCCGCAGCCAAAGATTCCCCACACAGTCTATTAAGAAAGACTATATATGTGGATATTTCGCATAACATTCATCTGTGAAAAGCCTTTTCATTAAGAATTTCTCTTAGCAATTGATTGTACCGAGTACATGTCTGCATGAATTTTCCATATGGATTTCATATATATCAGAATATTATTTCAATTCAGCATTGCTAATGTATACTTGGCAAATTACTACAGTAATAGAGTAATAGATCACTAATTAATACTCTGGATATATCTGTTTTTGATACAGATGGTCCATTTTGCAATTTATAATAGTACATGGTTTATATAAATTGAAAAAAAAAATCATATTACTGATTTACCAGGCCTTCTAACTAGAGAATGTTGAAACAAGGGATATAGCACCATAACCCAAATGAATGTACTATCTCCGAGGGAATAATTGCTTTAACTTGTTTTTTAAAGGGAAAGAAGAATATTTTTTCTTTAGAAATATTAGAGTTGATGTCCATATTAATGAGTATTTTAGTGAGAAAGTAGCTCTTGTTGATGTGAGAACTTAAAATGGAGGAAATGCCTAATTCATTTAAAAAAGATTATTTTTCTAGTTGTACTTAAACCACTAGCGGGTGAGTATAACTACTTACACTAAAAACCTTGGTAACACCTAAATGGATACTTAATAGAAAAGCATAATCTCAGTTCCAATCTCAAAATTAATTAATAATTTCTGAAATGCTGTGATCATAAATATTAGTATTCACTGATGTCTCTTTAGTTGGAAAAGCTGCATTAACTTTTTCCTGATCTGAGATTTACATTGATAAATGAATGCAGGAAGACGTGGAATCTTTGATGGTGTATTGGAAGGCCTACATCAACATTGGAAACACAGAGAAGTGGTGAAGGTCATTACGATGCAGAAACTATTCAGTCAGGTCATAAACACTGCAAAATTGCTGGAGACAGAAAGTGGTGGAATTTTAGTTTCAGTTGATAAACAAAAACAGGGCCATGCTATTATTATATACCGTGGAAAAAACTATAGTCGACCTTCGATAAAGTTAGCAAAAAATCTTCTAACTAAAAGAGAAGCATTGCGTAGATCTCTTGAAATGCAAAGACTTGGAGTAAGTGATTGCTTTCTTTTGCATCCATTGTCCTCCTAGATCTTTTTGGAAATTCATATCCAATTCTTTTATTTGTATTTTCCATTGATTAACCTTCTTTTGCCATTCAAGACTGATTTTCTTAATATTGTTTCAGTCGCTTAAGTTTTTTGCTCGTCAGAGAGAGCAGACAATCTCCGAGTTAGAGCTGAAACTGGTAAATACCAACAATCTATGCTTGAAACTGGCGTTGATGTATAGCAATATTAACAAATAACAAGCATTTGTAAGAGTATTTTTCATTTGACCAGAAAACTTAGACTTTATTTGTTATGCTGTATAACTGGGATTGTTTTTTGCAATTTTAGGCAGACCTGCATCAGAGAAAGGAAATTGAACTGAGAGAATCTGAAAATTAGTACATGCATGTACCAGACATATATGATTATCATGCTGCAACTTCTCTCTACTTGCCTGCTCATTGATGGTAGACGAAACATACGAGAAATTCAACAAGTATTAGTGAGAATAGCAACATGTTCTGCAAGTAAGCTTTCCATAAAGTGTTGTGACAATTTTGCATTCGAGTTCAGTTGTCCAAACTGTTCCTTGTTTAATTAATTGGTTATATGTGAACTTCCTTTACAGAGAACCAAAGCAGCACCTTTGCCGCCGTATTAATCTGGAAATCATTGAAACAACAATTCTGCATGGAGGAAATCAAATGCACAAATTTAAATCTGGAAGTTTGAGCAGGGTAGATTGTGGAATTCAATTTATTTTTTTACCATTTGCAGAAATCAAATGTGCACTTAGTGAGAGTGAAGCGTGAAGCGCTTTTCACTCGTGTTCAACCACTGTCAACTTTCTGTTAGTTGAAGTCTCGTGTTCAACCACTGTCAACTTTCTGTAAGTTGAAGCTGAATTCTTTGAAGAGGCTTAGCTTTCATGTGAAAGCTAAAAAATATACAAGGTTGTACAAAAAGACACATTATTACTATGGACATGTTGTATATTCTTTTTTTTTTTTTGTAAAAGTTTGCCATTTAATGATTCTCTTCTAAGCTTGCAGTCACATTGCTTCTAAGTTTGATATGGTGCATATTTTCTCATTTTTCCTTTATATTTTATTATTTTCTTTTCCTACATAATATAAAAAAAGGAAAGAGAATGAAATGATTGGTTTAAACTTTATTGAATTGATTTACAATTAATTTTTTTTTTAAATAATTTATTTATATATACATATTGTAACTACAGATAATTTAATAGTTCTGAAGAAAAATATAAATTAATCATAAAATATATTAAGGATTGACAATGACTAACTATTATTTTTAATTATTGTGATTTTAGTTCTAATATTATCGTAATATTATTTTAAAATGTTGATAAATTTTGAATTTTAATAGTTTTTTTTCCTTAACTTTAATTACAGTTAATTTGATATTGAAAATGTAACATTAGAACTTTCGAAAGAATATATATTGAATCTTAAAGATTACTATTGCACAAACGTCGATCATGTGTTAATTTAAAAGGTTAATCTTGCTTCATTTCTACACATAAAATAAATTTTAGGACACTTCTTTTAATACACTTTTATAATTATTAAATTTACAATATAAATAATTAAGATGTGGAACTATTTTATTTAATCAATCACTAGTAAAAGATAAAAGAGGATGTCACTAGTATTTTTCTAATTTTAAGGAAAATTTATAACTATTTATAACTAAATTAAAGTGTAAAATCTACACAATGATAGTATATTGAAATTATATTCTTGTTTGCAATGTAAAAGTTACATTTAGAATTTGGAAATTAAAAAGATGGGAATTTATAGATGAAGGAAGAAATGGGCCATAAGATCTCGTGGCCATGCATTCTGCCTGGGCTTGCTGGATAGAGACCCCAATCCGTGGTCTATTTTCGTGGGCTTTCTTAGTTGGTTTAATAAGAAGTTAGAGATGATAACTTTTTTGTAGTTGATTTTAAGGAAATAGTTTTTATTTTTCTAATAATAAGTATTTTAAGAATTTTGGTTAACAGTGTTTGGTGTACTTACCAAAAAAATTTAATTACATAATAAAATATAAAATTTTAATTGCTTAAATATCATAAATACTTTGGTATTCTAATATATTAAATATTTTATCATATATAAAATAAAATATTATATTTTTGCTCTGATTTTCTATTTCTTTAATTCAACATTCTTTTTGTTTTTATAATCTATAATCTAAAACAATATATAACAAATTCTTTTATTTTTAGTACATGTTTTATGTTTTTATTTTATTTTTTATATTTTAAAAATTTAATAATTTAAATCTTAAAACTATTATTATCTTGCTTATATAACAATAAAAAAAGGAGAAATAGTAAAGATAAACTACCAATCTATTTACAATAACAGCACAAATCACTACTGTATAATATTATTAAGTTTTTTTCCTTTATTTTTTATATAGTTCTGTATTCCGTATTGGTTTTTTCTAACATTTTTTTTATTCAAATTATAAATTACATAGTATAAAAATTAATAATAAACATATTTTATTTAAGTAAATGTATAACATTAAAATTAATATAAATATTAAATTTTAACTCATTAAAAGAAATAGTATGGTAAAAAAAATGTAAACATACATGCGCAATCCACAATAAACCAAGTTAAAAAAAATATCTTGCTGAATGGTGAAAAAAAATTTAAAGAATCAAATTAGAACAATTTCTATATTCAAAAATTCCTTTTGTAAAATGTTCTTATTCAAACATGCTATATTTTTTTTTCAATCGCTTAATGGTGTAAAGGAAAATATATGATGATGAATAAAGTAAAATAAGGACTAAATATTTGTATATTTTTCAATTAAAACTATAAATTTTTAAATTAATTTAGTATTCTAGTGATATATTTATATAATAAAAAAGCTTTTTTTCATAAAAAAAAAATTAAGGATCACTTTAATACTTATACCTAATAATTTGTATTAGAATATTGAAACTGAGACACATTTAATGTATTGATTTTGCATAATTTTTACATCTATGAAGATTGTTGTCTCTCATGATGTTATTTTATCCAATAATAAGTATTTACAAATAATTAACTCACACTTCTAATTAAGCCTTTCATAATTTTCCTCAATTATCATTGTTTAATGTTAAAATTATTTATATTATTGCTATAATAATAAGTTTAATTTGACATTCTAATTTACTTTATATCATCAACAAGTTAATCTTTTCAGTGATCAGATGATAAGGAGGACACTGTTGGAAAGTATAAAACTAAAATAAAAACATAGAATTAGAATACTAATTAATAGTAATAATAATCTTTTAATTTGGTTAACTTTGGAAGCAGTTTTTGATTAGTTTTTATGGAAGGAGCTCTATTCTCATCCTATATAGAAAGTGCAAAAAAAAAAAGAAAAAAAGAAGAAGAAACCTTTGGTAACAACCACAGGTGATGAATGAATGAGAGAGTGGCAGGTATTCTTGAACTGTGATGAGTTTGGTCAAAGCATTAGGTAAAAAGTAATTATGAGTTGTAACAACCACAAAGAAAGAAACATAGTTTGAATTAAACTAAAGTGGAATATGAAGAGTGAAACATAGTTCTACCTTCAATACCGATTACCATATAGTACCTATTTTAATTACATTCATTAAGCATATTGCTTTGTTATTTCCTGAATTGTTTGAATTATATAGTCAATATTTCTCCATGTGTCATCTAAAAGCATTCCATTCCATGTGATCACCATTTGCTTTCCGTTAAGAGTTGCTTTCATCTTAGATCACCTTTTCTAACTCCTAACTTCCATTAACATAGATTTTCATGTTCATCATACCTTTCTTCTTCATATTATAAATTATTAAGTTAATTATAAAAATGAAATTGCATCATTTATAAGTGAAGTAAAACTACTTTAGCCCTTAGGTCTAAAATAACTCCAAATATTTCACAATCTATTTATCTATAAAAACCTTATTCATTGGCTTTTTAGGCATTTTCTTTTGACACGTGTTATTATTCAAAGTATATAAGAGAAAAACTTAGAATTCAAAATTGCTGGGAAAGAAAGATTTGAGTCAAACGTATTCAGCAGCAGAAGTGTTATTTTCGTTGTCATTTGCTTTTGTTGTGATTAGGTAGTGGAGAAGCCAGAGATATTCTCATAACGTGTCGAAAAGAATTTTGCGCCACCAGTAGACTTCAAGCCAAAGCAATAACCCAATTTACACACATCTCTTTCTGTAAATACCACAACCAACAACACTCTAATTAATATTTTCATTTTAAATTTATAAATTATCTATAAATAATCACTCGCATGCTAATTTTTATCCACCTTTAGTTAGTTTTATTAACTCAAGTACTTATGAGTGATTTTTTCTGTGAGTTATTCATTTCGTATTAGGTTATTTATTATGGACAAAAAATGATTATACCCTAATTAAGTATATTACTCCCCTTCTTAACATTATCTGACATCCCCTAAAGTGTATTAAGAAAGGCTACAAGAGAGAAGATATCCTCAATAATGCCATGGTGGGGCTGTTTAGGGAGCACAACAATGCACCCTTTTAGGTGACTTTAACAAGATAATAAAACAAAAATGGCTGAACAATTGGTGTTTGAAACACCAAGATTCCGTGAAGGTTTGAACAAATACAAAACTCTTTGTCATTTTCATTGGGTCTCCAGTCCCTATGCAACAGAGACAAATGATGAGGCACCAATTAAATATAAACACAAGGATAATAGGCAAATATGTATTGTAGTGGAATCCCATTAAGCCCTTAATACTTCTTAGATCTCAAATCTCTCCAGCTAGAATCATTACTTGCCCACATTGTGCTCAACATCATTATTTTAGAACCCTATAATTAAAGTTTCAAAAAGTACACATGTTACTCAATCAATCAACACACGTACATAGGGCCTACCTTATCAAGAGTATAAACCATACACAAGTACAAAGGAATGTCCATTATCCTTGCATAATCTAGTTCAGACACCAGTTCATACTAGTGTAATGTATTATTATTATTATTATTACTACTACTGTTACCCTTTTAAGCAGAACAACCAAAAGATGTATTTGATTAAAAGAATAAAACCCAACATTACAATTCTTCTACATCAGGAAAATATCATCATATCATTATTTTTTACATTCTCTAACAACAGCACCCCGAATAAAGCATTGCTTAAGTGTGACAACAAAAGAAAAGAAAAGAAAAGAAAAGGTCTTTGGATCCAGTGGGACAGGACAAAAACAGAAGAACGTCGATAATAAGAATCCAGCTTTGAGCAGAAACACATGGGAAGCTGCGAATAGAGACAGAGTTGTAGGAAAGTATCACAGTCTTTTTCTCACAACCACTTATCTCTCATCCCTCTTCCTCTAGATCCATTCTAACAAACCCAAAAACAAGTACCATACTTTCCATATTATATAAGTGTTTACAAATCATCTTAAATCTATAAATAATAACCTCACAATTGTTTACAATTACTAACTCCAAATTGGATGTGAAAATTCACACAATATAATTGTTAAGTAATGTCCAACACACGTTATTATATAAACAGTATTAACCATTAACCATGAGGTGTTAAACAAAATGTTTTGGTTGATAATTCCAAAATCAATTGGCGTGTGGTAAGAATAAACATTCCTGGAAAAGTACGAGATAGAAATACGACGTCGCATCATGACCGTTCCGCTGCGCTCGCTGACGCGGCAACGAGCAAAGTGTTAGTTACATTGATTACTTACTACCTTCACCGCTTTACCAGAAGCGCACTCGGCGCATGTTAGCAGCTAACATTAATACAATATTATATATTCTTTTTTCTGAAATTATAATATTATTATATTATTTGTGGAAGAATTGAAAAGAATGGAATAAATAAATAAAAAATAAAATAGGGGAATTGAATTAATCCGTACAGTTATGACACAGTGGAGAGAAAGTATGAGTGGTACTATTCAGGGATTGTGACCAGCACCGGCCGCCACGCTCTTCTCAGCAACCGGTAGCGGAAGACGGAGGATACCGGGCGGAGAGCGGCGGCGGAGCGCCTGAAGGGAGATCCGGTGCGGAGGCGGAGACTGACGGCGGAGTTAGATATGAGTTCGTCGCGCTGATCTTCTTCTTCTTCTTCTACTTTTCGTTGCTGCTGCTGCTGTTGTTGATGGAAGATTGTTTTGTCGTCGTTGAGGGGTGGCGGCGGTGAGGAAACGAAGAGGTCCTTGAGCTTGTGGCGGACGCGGGCCTCGGAGTTAGGGAGGGGAGGGGGATCTTGTGGCGGGGCGTGGAAGCGACGGCGGGCGAGGAACATGCGGAGGGTCTTGCGGCGGCGCAGGTGGATGACGGGGCTGGTTGTTGGACTGCGGGTGGGACTGCCGGCGACGGCGCATTGGGTTGCGAGAAACTTGAATTTGTGCATTGAGAAGTGAGGAGAGAGAAAGAGAGAGTAAGATCTGTGAGAGAAGAGAGAGATTGATTGGATTGAGAGAGATGAAAGGGAAGGGAAGATGGCTTTATCGGGGAATATAAAAGCTCCCTTTTTTTTCTTTGCCCCAAATTCTACTACCTCACAATTCTCCTTATGCTATGCTATATTTTCTTTTCTCCTCTTTCCTCCTTTTTATAATTCTCTTTTTTACTACTATTCAACTTTTATTTTTTATTCTTCTTTTCATTTTCCTAAGTCCATTTCAAAATCGTTTAAATTACTTCTCAAATATTTTATAACCTCTTTCAGCATCTTAATCGTCTCATCAGGCATTCCATTTCAGGAAATATAAAGAAATTAAACTCTTTTTAAAATCAATTCAAAGTATTATATTTTAATTATTTCTTATTTATAGATAAAAGTTTTTGAGATAAGATGAAGGTACATTCCGGAAATGGAGTGTACGAGTTTTTATGGTGCATTGAGTATGTGAGACAGAAAAATTAGTAGATTTGATAAATGATGTAATGAAAAAAACATGTCAAAGAGAAAATGGAGTAAAAAAGATACAGAAGAAACTTATTACTTGTACTTTTCTAAGGCTTTTTAAATATATTTTTAAATATATTTTAACTCATAAATATATTAACAAAATTAAACCCAAAAAAGTTATTTATAGACATAAAAGTAGTATTCCATATAAATTCCAAGCTATAATTAAAGTTAAAAATAAAGTTATACTAACAAAATTAAGTAAATAAAAAATACAAATTACCGATAAAATAAAATTCATAAAAATATTTTTTTTCTTATAGAAATGGTAACTTAATTTATAAATATCTTTGATTTTCTAAAATTGGAAACTTCACCTTATCATTAAATAACAAAATAAAAATTTTAAGTATATAAAGACAAACTTTAAAAACTATAAAAACCTTTGCTGTAAAAAAAAAAACTATAGTGACATAAAGTTATACGGGTAGACAGGGATTGAGTTAGTATGACTTAGGGAATAATTTAACCCAAAACAATCAATCTTAATGGGTTTAGTTGTTTTTTTTAAAAAAAAATTAACGACTTAAACCAAACAAACTAATTATATTATTTAGGTCGAGTCGAGTAAATGAGAATTAGAAATAAAAAATAAAAAAATAGAGAAAAAGAATATTTTCATAATGAAAGAGAAAAGTTGATGAATAGTTAAAAAAATTATAAAATAGTTATACAGCATAAAAGTATAGAAATAAACAATATGAAATAAAATATAGAGTGGTATTGGTTTAGATTACACGCTAGTACTCGAATTGATGTCATTCAATTTATAATTTGATCCAAATTGATGATTTCAACCTATTTGAATTTTTCTTTTTCTTTTGACTTAATTGTTCAATTCATTCAAATAACTTCAATTTGCATCTACCGGATTATTACATCATGTTAATATTACTCCTTCTTTTCCATCTCTTTTTAATATCTTTTTGTTTCTATTAATTTATTATTTATAAAGTTTAAGATGATATTAATTAATCTTTTACCAATTATATTTTCATACGTCTTTTAATTTTTAAATAATTTATAGCATACATTTTTATTTTAAATTAAATATTACACAACTATTTTATCAAAACAAAAGAATGTCGTATTCCTTAATTTTTATAAAGGTAATTTTAAAAGACAAATAAAGAAGAAGAAAAAAAGGGTATGAAATAGGCAATAGTTCAACAAGAATAAAATAAGGAGATTCAGACATGATTAAGTATGACAGAAAAAATATTTTCTCTTCCAACTTTAACATAGAAATAAACTAAATACATCCTTCAAAACACCAACTTTTACATAATGAACATGAAAGTCAATTAAATATGTTTGATGAATTATTGTGATTGAGATGTGTTTATGAGAAGTAGTGTAGCAAGGAAGACCTGGAAGATTGAATTAAGAAATATGGCTATGAATCAATTAATGCATTCAAAACAGTGGAAAAAGTCCAATTCATTCAACTGTGCAACTTTCACATTCAGTCACCAATTTCAGGACAACAAGCTATGGCTGATTTAGGTTGTGAAGGTGTTGGTTGGGAACACACGGTGCTTGAAAAGCAGTGAACCAAAGTGGAATTGATTTATGCAGTACTGAGTGGTCCACTCCAACTCCAATGATTCATTCACCACTGCAAAAACTTATAATAATCTTTCATTTCATCATAGTTTTTCAGCTTCCTGTCCCAAAACTCCAACTCTTTTATTAATACGAAATGGACCTATCTCATCTTTACAAATATTTAACTATGGCTAAGACAAGTATTGATGATGCCATCTTGGATTATGTTTGGAAAGAATATATTCTTTACATATTTGGTCACCTACAGTAACAAGACATGGTTATTAAATTACCAACAGGAATACTAAATAACAAAAAAATATAATATTAAGCAGTGTGTAAAAGAGTACATATATCACAAATATTTCCCAAATAATTACAATACATGGTTTTTTCTCATATTTCTCTGCAGTTGCGGGAGGGAACATAAAGGCCCTCATGTTTTGTGGAATGATATAAGACACCAACTAATTACAGTATGCAACACATGGTATATGTTATTTTTGTAGAGTAGAGTCTATAGAACTAATTATTGTGTCTCTGTCTATGCATGGTAACATGAGACAGCATGAAAGAATAACACGAGTAAATCCAAATCCAACAGAATACTAAAAAATCTTCTTCCTCTCACCCTACCTGAAGGTATAGTTAGTTCACAATCACAATTGCTTTAATTTGTACCCATTGTATGGACTCTAACCCTCTAGTAAACATTTATCATTACACGCATGTGGATATTGTTAGAAACTATGGGAATTTAAATTTAAAAAACAGCTACTGAGGCACACACTTATTAGATATGCATCATACAGTAACCCAATCTTCCTGCCTTGCCAATGTAGTTATGACTTTTCTCAGTCTTGATTAAGAACTCTCTGGCCAATGTAGTTAAACTGCTACATAACATGTATATTTTCAAAAGAGAAATGCTCCTATATCACAACGAATAGAACCAATACAAATTAAAAAAACGAGATGTAATAAATAATGCAATAGAAAGAGGTAGATACAGAACATTGTATAAAATGTTGTATGAATTGTGGGACGAATAACACAATTCCTTTCAAAAGAATACACCATAGCAACTAACACATGCGAATATTTACACCACAAAAATAAATAATATATATATATATATATTATTTCTCTGTCCCCTATGCATATTACATTTTTTGAATCAACAGTGAATTCACCTTCTCAAAACATAACCACTATCATCATCTAACAGTACAAGCCCCAAATAAAAGTTCAAATCAGAAGCTATGACTTCTAAACTAGCTCACTGACAGTTGACACAGCAGAAGTTTCACTATCTAATCTTAGATCTTCACCAAGAGAAAACGAAAGCTTAGAAGCAAGCTATGAGGAATTTGATACAGAGGAGCCGCTAACCCAATTGTCAACAACTGAATTTGGTGAAACTGGGGGATGATCCTTCTTCAAAAGTATAACTTCATCAGTCCTAATATCCAATACTTCTGCCTCTTCCCGTGCACCAAAATCATCACTCTTGATTCCTCTTAAGATTTCCACCACCTCATTCATGCATGGTCTCATATCTCTTTCCTGTTGCAAACACCTAAAGGCCAATTCTGCCACTGCTGTTGTCATCCTCCTTATAGCATGATCCTTCTCAAACCCAAGATAAGGATCAACCAAGTCGTGCAGTTCCTGGTTTTGGATTTTATTGACAGCCATGTTCGACAAGTTCACATCACTGCGATTCCTGTTGATGTCCACAGCTGGCAATGATGATATGAGCTCAACCAAAACCACTCCAAAGCTGTAAACATCACTTTTATCAGTGAGTTGGTAGCACTGATAATACTCAGGGTCAACATAACCAGGTGTTCCCTGTGGAGCTGTTGACACATGAGTGACATGGTTTGGGAAATCCCTTGAGAGACCAAAATCAGCAACCTTGACGCGAAATTGATCATCCAAGAGAAGGTTGTTGGTTTTAACATCGCGGTGAATGACATCATTTGCATGTAGGTAGGCTAGAGCCTCAGCTGTTTCAACAGCAATGTTCAATCTTATAGGCCAAGGGAGTAAAGTTGATTTTGAGCTTCTTCCTTGAAGATGATAAGCCACTGTTCCATTAGGTATGAATTCATAAACAAGGAGAAGTTCTCTGCTATGTTTAGAGGTGCATCCAAAGAGTGTCACGAGGTTCTTGTGCCTTAAGCGGGCTAGAATCTGAACTTCATTCATGAACTGCATAATACGCCTAGCGTTGCTTTCATAATGGCGCTTCACTGCAACTATACGCCCATCTTTGAGTTCACCTGATTAACAAATAGAAGATTGTTCAAGAAAAAAAGATCCACCCGGTAGAAATTATGTGAGCAATTGTCACAATCTAGACATGTATTTTTCCAGGTATCATATCCTAAATATCGTTAGAATAATTACATGATTGTATCAGATACAAATGGCATATGATAGATAAATTGTATCTGTGTGCATCATGGACACGAAGCTGTCTTCTTACCTTTGTAAACAGTGCCAAAACCTCCTTCACCAAGTTCTCTAGAAGCATCAAAGTTTTTGGTAGCTTCCTCCAGTTCCTCATAGGTAAAGACCTGGACACCAAAGTAGTAACTCCTGGTCACTGGGTCAGACTTGGAAGATTGGTAAGAAGATAGAGTTTGAGACGTATTAGTTGTGGATGCAAAAGTGTCTCCGCTTGAAGTTGGGGCTATGAAGAGCTCCATGCTTCTTGATTTATGATAAATTTTTCCTCGTCTTTGAACCATAAAGTACACACATCCAAGAATGACAACAAGGACTGCAACTCCTCCTACAGTAGCGCCTGATAAAAATATCAATAGTAGACATTAGTAAAATTGTACTAACAAAATGGAAGCATTGAAGTAAATGCCAAAAAATTAACTAGATGGAAGTTACCTATTACTACACCTACATTGCGGCTTTTACCTGCAATATTCCAAACAAATAAGATGTCAAAACAAAGAATCAGAGGGACAAAAAGGAAAGGTAATAAAGCCTCATTTTCTCTCTTAACCGATTGGGTGAACAGTGGACGCTTGTAATTATAAATGCAAATTAAGTTGCAGGAAAAGTGACCATTGATAACCATTTAAATGTTGCTTGGATTGAAAACAACATTGGCACAAAAAAGGAACGGTCTGGTCCATGTATGGACCATAATATGTAGTGTGGTTAATTTCTTGCAAAAGGAAAATAGATACGAAACTATAGGTTGGCATCCTTTCACTCTAGAAGAAACGGAGAAAAAAGATGTGAAGAAAAGAAGGAGCCCTCTACTTTATATATATGGTTCTGGTGTACCATAAATTAAATTAAACCACATGGTAATTTATTTCTAAAAGACATTAACGAGCTACAAAATGGTTAATCAAGAACTTCAGCTCAGCATTAATTATCTAAGTAGAGAAGTGGTCTATTCCTGGAGATCGTTCGTGCACGAATCCACAAGTCATCTAACCAACTCCACTTTGATCATGATTGCCTAAAATTAGGATAAAATAAGAAGTTAAAAAACCTAAAGCAATTCCACTCACTGTAAGCCTGCAAACAGAGAACCACCAATTAATTTAGTCAACCCTGCTTTGCTTGGCGTGCAAAATTAGGAGCCTTTCCAAACAAAATGGCAGCCACTGGTATCAGCCTACACCATAGCCTCTTCCCTTTTATCATATAATACAAATTAATTATCCTTAAAACCGTAAGAATCATATCTAGAGTTTTCACCAAAAGAATGAAATTTGAGAGTTTTACTGTCTTTTGTGGTCACCTGATTCATACTGAGTGAGTGTTTGGTTTCAGACATCTAAAATTACTCCAAAATACTAGTTAAATAATTAAGTATATGAACCTCTCAGTGACCATTAAACAACACCTGTTTTTAATTTTCTTTTTTTTTCTCCATGTTATGAAAATTATTTAGCCTAAAGATATGGGTAAACGGTATCTCCATGTGGGAGATCCGTGCATAATTGTCGATTTAAGTAAATATTTATGGGTTTGAATATATTTGCAGAGTCCATAATTAATTGCAGAATTCTATTTCAAAACCGTAATGAAAAAGGAAAAATTTCTAAGCAACACCTAAATATAAAGTTCTTTGCTTTCAATTAAAATTAATTTTACAAATCAATTTTTAAAATGCTTTCCCAAAATGAGTTCTATTTCAAACCCCTAATAACAAAAATGTTTGAAAATCTGTTAAAAATGTAAGGAATCACGTTTGAGACAGGGAACATGTTTGGTTACAAGGTGTTTTGAACTCACCATGGTTTTTTGAAATAATAGATATTTTCTATATTAATTTTTTTAAATCCGGCACAGTTTTCTACTACCAGATCAAATACACTGTATGACTTTTAGCTTCCTAAAAATCACATTGGAGTAGAAACACACATCTGATATGTGTGTTTGATGTGGAACCAAACACGCTGGAAATAGGTGACGAAAAGGGAATCAAGAGAGGCCGAGAAAAGTGAAATGAATAGTAGATAAAGAGAGAATGAACCAAAAGAAGAGGTGGAATACCTGAAGTTGAACACAACTGATCCCCACAAATACAAATAGGTTGGTTCTTATCAGAATCAAACCCACAGTGGCCACCAGAACCAACACACTCAGCGCACACACTGTCATAAGGATTCCTATAGTTCACATTAAACCCCTTCATCAGAATCTCCCCTAGCAAAGACCGGTTTTCTACCAGCTTATCAGCCTGCTCTTTAAGAATTGGCACTGCAATATGTTCAACGCATTCAACAATTCCAAGAATAGGATCCGAAGGTAACGGACCAACCAAAGAATAAGACTCATTCATAACCCCTTTACTCTCACAGTGAAACAAATTTTCCGGCGTTTCGGTAAACGCTGAAGTGGGTTTGCACTCGTAAAACAAGGTCAGATTTTGGTTCCCCGAACCGTAGCTGAAGATGGAGCCATCAAAAGTTGAGTTCACGTACACATGCGTGCATGTTTCGTTCCAAAGGTCTAATCTTGCTAATGTGAGGGTGTGAGCCACCGGGTCGATACTAATGACTCGGTAGCTCACTGATGAGATGTTCAACTCGGGGACGACACCGTTTTGGCAGTTCAAATGGAACTGTGGTGGCCCACAGAAAGAGGGGCGGTCGCCGCCGGTGAAAGGGTAGGAAAGGTTGGTGATGGTGCCGCAGTTGAAGGAGGTGACGTTGCAGGTGGAGAGTGGTGCATGGGGAGGCAACGACGTCGTGTGGTGGAGAGAGAAGATGAGGGTGATGGCTACAATGGTGGTGATGGTGGACGAAAGGGACAACATGGTTTTGTTGTGGGCAGTCCTATGAACTATGGTTCTACGATTTGAACTTTAAACGAACTGAGAAGAATAGAAAAGAAAAAAAAAACATGAAGATGAATTTGTTTGACTTGGACTTTGACAAGGTTTGGAAAATAAAATTATAATCTGAGATTTGTAGGCTTTAGCAATAGCAGCCGAATAAATGAATAATGTTAATTTTCTTTTTCATGTTTGGTACACTTTAAAATAATTGGATAGTGGAACTGGAAATTATTGGAAAGTCGTGAAGGATGCGTATATAATATTGAGTTAAGTCAAGATAAAAATTATACTAGTATAGCATGGTTCAAAATGGTGGCTGTTCAAAATCTAGAAGTATGACAGAAAGGTCTGAATCAGTGTTAGACATGGTTTTTGGACGTTTTTGGCTGGTTGGTTCAGATGGATGAACTACTTGTATGATTGTTACATTGGAATTTAATAGTTAAGGACAAGAGACACATACGGTGGCATCTAATAACATGATGTCACAAAACATATATTTACATTGCAATGGCGGCGAGTTTAGGTGCAGGATTTGACCACGCTTTAAAAATATATTTATGTATTTGTCTCCAATCCCAATGTTTCAGTCGAATAAAATGGATTATAGAAGAGTGTGGTTACTCAAATTTTTACGGAGGGAGTTTCATGCAATTATTTTGTCCAGAAATTTAGAGATGTCAAAGCATAGAGAAGAGATGACAGGGAGTATAAAGAAAAGGAAACAGAAGCAGCATGAATGGTTTACGGTTGAGTTTCCTGACCAAGACCATTTCAGCAGTGATAACCTCTGGATTAGTCAAGATTTTCATCCGTACTCGTATTTTTCGAGCATGTCAGTTCCCACCCATGAATCACTTATTTCTAACACATTATTACATGTATTGAAAAGATAATAAACAGTACTGTCTTGCTGAGCAGGTAATGTTTCCATAAACAAGAGGTTTTGATAAGCGATTTCAACCTTCTTTACCACCCTTATATGCATGAATTTTCTTATACCAGCCAAACATTTTTGCTGGTTGTGTTCAAAATATCTTGCTTTTAAATCCTCCAACTCTCGGACAGCTTCAGGCTTTCTCTTTCGAAAACACTAAGAGGTGGCATCTTGTCACATTTTATCATTTGAGGTTTGAACCCACAAAAGGGAATTCGTAGATATTTTGCATTAGCAAACAAAAATATAGATACAAAGTCAGGAAGCAATGAGTATTTGTAGATATTTTATAAAGAACTAATATCTGGAAATTGGTTTCTGTTTAATCTTGCGGGTATTGGGTCTAAATCTAAGTACTATCTACAATTCCAAATCAGGCCAATTATCCCTAGATTTGAACTTAAAATGACGACTGAAGAAATTTAAGCAGACTATTGATGGGTTTTGTAGACGGAAATACATTATTGAGCAGCCCAGATATAACAGAGTTACTGGACCCCGTAAAATGAAAGATAGTTTAATTGCAGTCAAAGAAGGCAACAAATATGTTAAAAGGAGATGAATATGTGAACACTAGCTGTTGAATGCTACTTACTCCTACCTAATATCTACCATTCTATCTACAATATTTTCAAAGAAAGGTGATGCAAGAATGTTGCAAGGAAGTCAAGATGAACAGAAGAAGGTGAAAACCAAAAGAATGATGTTTTACCGCTAGAAGAAGCATTCTTATCCAGATATTCCTAACAAAACAATGTCACTGTTATTCTTATTGCTGATCCTATTGACAACAGGGGAGGTCGTTCTCAAATTCCCCATCAATAGCAGAAAGTTGAGATGTAACTGTGTAAGTAATATTTCGTTTGATGATGGAGGTTAAGTTTTCAAAAACGCTTCTATGACTCTATAGATACACTTCTCTGATTTTTTACTCAGAAGAAAACTTAAGATGCTTATAAATCCAAGTCACGGTTACTCACCTGATTTTTTACATGTGGATGGAAAAGATCCATCCCTGCAATAGCAAGCAAATTCACTTGAGCTTGGGTTATAACCACAATGCCCACCAGAGTGTTGGCATTCATCACACAAGCTATTGTTTGCATCCCACTCCGCGCCAAAACCATTGTCAAGAACGGCCTTAAGATTTTCCACTGTTGAGTTTGTTTCTAGAACTTTAGCTTCTGACTCCAAAATCGGAACAACTACTCTAGATTTGCATGCTCCCAGTATTTCACCAGACTCAGAATTTTCAAGCATGCTCTCCGTCAAAAAATAGTTAATCATTTGAGTTCCATTTACACTACAATTAAACCAAGGGGAAAAGCTATCTGATTGAGGAAATGAAGGACAATCATAGTAGAGAGTCAGGTTCTGAGAATCTGAACCATAATCAAAGAAAGTGCAACCTATACTGATGTTCCTGAGGCTAGTAGGACAGATGTTGTTCCAGTAGTCAGTTCTTACAAGTTTGAGTCTATGATCCGAATCATTGACTTCAAGAACTCTATAGCTCTCCGACATGAAGGTAAGCGTTGCTACTTCACCTGTGCATTGAAGGTTAAACGCAGGGTGGCCACAATATGGGGGTCTACTATATCCCCAGAAAGGATAACTCAGGTTTTTAAGATTTCCACAATGAAATGGAGAGCTGCATTTCAGATAATGCACATCTTCAGAGCAAGATGTTGGAATTTGATTTAGGGTGATGGTTATGGCCAAAAATGAGAAAAAGGTGCCTTGAAGAAGTTGCATCTTCATAAAAAGAAAAGCTCGGTAGAGAAGAGAGACAGAGGATTTGACAATGAAATAGATAAATCGAGAAGAGAGATTACAATTGAGGTTAAACATGTGCTTGGTGAGTTTTGAAATGCATCAGTACTATTGATGCAAATGTAAATTTAGGTCACCTATTAACCTTTGACCAGACACCAAATATTTTTATTTTCAGTTAAAAATTGCCAAATTGGTATTACCTAACTCTGATTAAACATTAAAGAAAGTTTATGGGTTGGTGCTCTGTGTCTAACCGCTCAGACTAGTTATGACCAAACTTCATCCCTAACTACTCCAAACAACTCCAGCTTACTCGTTTATCTTGTATACATATTAAAAATCAAAAGAGGTTTGACACGTTCAATCAAAGAATATAAATAAATAAATAAATAATAATAATAATAATAAAACCTGATGGTTAGGTGAAAAACTACTTGTGAAATGGTCAACAGGAGAATTTATCAGGAGTTTGATTTGTTGTGTACATATCTCAAAAGTCAAACATCGACATGCACTTTGTCTGCAAGCAAGCAATTGCTGACTCGGTTCTTCCAATGCTATGGTGTTTTGGGGAAGAATCAACGTCACTTAATCGGCTCCATTGACATGCTAAATGATCTGGAGTAAAATACCTAACACCCCAGCTTTGTTCCATATAAAGTGTTACTCTCCCGTTCCTTGGGTTGGGTGATAAAGGTTAAAGTGATCCAGAAAGATAATTTTTCCCACATTTATCTTCGTTAATAAGAGAATCCCGGTTGAGGTACAACTGGATCTTGAATATGAACTTGTCGTTGGAGTTCACAAAGAAATGTTAGGATCAAATATTGGACCCTTTTCTCATGCTTTTGTTAGGAAAAAGGGTTGTTTTGTGGTTATAATATATAATAACACGCTTCTTCTATCAGAAAGAACCCACATGTATATGTTTATTGTTCACTAGCTAAACTAGAAATGGAAATACAGACATACCTTTGCATGAAGCAGAATGAGGTCCATCCTTGCAGAAACATCGGAATTCTCCATCTCCCTCATCAACCCCACACTCTCCACCAGAATCACTGCATTTCTGGCACTCCTCGTAATTTCCCACCCAACTCAACTCAAAACCATACCGTAACGCTTCGCTTATTCTTTTATCACGTACAAGTGAAGCGTTGGTTTCAAAAATCGGAATCACCACAACGATGCAATCCCCCGTGTACGAAGGCATAGGTAGGGGAGTGTAGAAGACAAATTTGTCAGCACCACAACTTTCAGTACCAAACGATTCCATCAGTATAGAGGGAGGTGAATTGGAAGGGCAATAAAACAGCGTGACGTTACCAAGATCATCATAACGATGATCATATTGAAACTGAGTGTTATCAAAGGTGTTGTTCTTGTAGTCACTCACACAGATACCATCCCAATAATCATCCCTGGCCATTGTTAGTATCTGTGTTGTATTATGCCAATCAAGAATACGGTACTTGGTGTCATTGATGGTTATCTTGGGGACTCTTTGTTCGCACGTGAGCTTCTCTTCACCACAATCACTATTCCTGTTTTCTCCCCAGAAGGGGTACCTGAGGTCTAGGTTGGTATTTCCGCATACGAAAGCGTTACTACAGTTGGTGTAGCGAGCATCATCCTCACAAAGATAGGTTGGAGTATTGGTTGAGATGAAGAAGAAAATGAAGATGAAAGAAGGGTGAAGAAATAGCTTGTTAGGTTTCATTGTTGCAGGAGGAAAAAAGATGTGGGAGGAGAAGGTGCATGCAGGGAGAGCAAAAGGAAGACAAGGATTGAATGAGTAAAGTAGCGCGTAGATTATTATATTGGGAACTCTTAACATTTGGCGTTTCTCTTTCAATGCATATGCAAATTTCAAAGCTTGATGTTTCTAAGAAACCCAAGCGAAACGGCAACTAGGAATATTTATTATGTAAGCATGTTTATTTTGGTGTGTGATAACGTGATCTTAGCTTATGTTAGATGCAGTTGTAGAATAAGGTTGTTATAATGCATACACACTATTTTATGTCTCATATTTTTGTCTCATTTCAAACTTTCCAAAGTCTGCTTCCAGAAGAGTGGACCGCACTAAAGAAATTGAAACCATATTCTACGTGTCCACTTCATTGTTTTTTCTAGTTTTAGTTTAATATTTGTTTTATATATATATTGTAAAGCACTTAAGTAGTCATGCTTTATATTTTATGGGACAATATAGTTTTGTTATTTAGATTCCAAACAACCAAATATAGACAACTATCATTTTGTTAATCAGATTACAAATAAAATTAACCATGTTAGAAACGTAACTCCCGAACTTACTTTTATGGTAAAAAAGAGTAAAAGTTAATTTTCTCTTTTCTTTTCTAAGAGAAATGTGTACTACAATAAAAATGAAAAAGAGAATGTTGGATTTGACTCAATAAAAACATATATACACGAAAAAGAATGAATCCCGAATAGTGATGCAAACATATTAATGACTACACTTTTTTTCACAAAAATAAATTATTTTGCCACTATATATATATATATATATATATATTTCAATTTGACTGCTAAAACCAAAATTCTAGCCTTCGATGCTGCTTTGACGCTGAAAATAAATTATAAAGAATGTTTCAATTCATACTATGAAAAGCATTAGTAATTATTTATTTTGGATAATGACTTATTTCCAAGAGAAAAAAAATATGGGTATAATTATGTCGAATTTGAATAGATATTATTATATATTACTTGTTCTTGTATGCCTGTTTAAAAAAAATACTAAATGTATAACAACTTTTGAATTTTACTTTCATTTCCATTAAAACTAATATAAATTAAAAAATTTCACAAATGAATTAATTTTCTTAACTCATGCAACATAATCTTAAATCTTCCATACATAAGTCATAGTTATGCAATATTGAAAATATAACATTTAATTAAAAAATTGTGTAATATGTTTTAATTGTAATAATGACTATTTAAAAATATTATAACAATAAAGTCTTTAAGATGCCCAATTTCAACAATAATATAATAATAGTAATCATAAGTATGTTGAATAACTTATATTGTATCAAAATGTAATTCTAATTTAATTATAAAAGTTTATCTATATATGTAGTGAAACATATATTATTCACAAAGCTAGCTATAAGAACTAAAATGATAACTTAAGTTTATCTATATATGTAGTGAAACATATATTATTCACAAAGCTAGCTATAAGAACTAAAATGATAACTTCAATTCAAACTACTTTTTTATTAGATTGAATTAAATTTAATATATTGTATTTAAAATATTTCTAACAGGGTTGACCGGGTACTATAGCGTCCTTATCTACACCCTTTCCCATTGAATTTTGTAGGTAAAGTCTCATTTTCAGACCTATTTTTATATATTTATATTAGAAACATCTTTTTATCTATCGTTACCAATAAAACCAGGACATTTATAACAATGATATAATTTTGATGGATCCACTTAACTGGGTCACTACTTTAAAGTATTACTCAAAAAAAGTTAAGAAAGTCCTGTTTTGCATGCTCATTTTCATTTTATTTTAAAAGTACAATTATGTACAATTCTTTTCCTTTTAAATATAAACTGTGTTTTCATTCAAGATTTATATTTTTTTTTGTTTGCTTTTATTGTATAGTCATGCTTGCATGCTATATTTTTTTATTTTTTACTTCTCTTTTATGAGGGCATTTTTTCTGTGTAGTAAAATTTACATGTATTATAGTTTTGTTAATTTCTTTTATCTAACTATTTTTTTAATTTTTTAATAAAATATATAAAATTCATTTAATGTAATTGAAAGGGATTTGGTAAGAAGTTATTTTTTATTTATTTAATATTATTGATTTTAGAATAAATTTATTTTTTTGCACAATGTAATTTTTTAATAGATTATGCTTTTTATGAATTTAATGATTTTTAAAAAAATTAAAATGAAATGGATTCCTATGTAGATGTCCAATCTCATAAAAAAAATAATTATAGAAATCAAAAGCAGAAGAAAGCATTTGAGTAACCAAAAACCCTAGTTATCTCATTAGAAATTAATATTGAATAAGTTCTACTTCATATCTAAACTATAAATATGTTTACCAACTCATGAATGAGTTAGGTTTAAAGATTGTGAAGAGGAAACAATAGAAGCATGCTTTTCCGCTTCTTTGATGGTTCCATAGCAAACAACTTCCACGGAGAAATCAACAAGAATACGAGGATGAAAAAAATATTAATAAATATTGATAAATAAGGATGAACTTATAAATATTTTTAAGAAAATCCCCAATATGTACAACTTACAAATATTAATAAATAAGGATGAAAAAAATCTTCTAAAATCTATAAATTAAATTAAAAAATATAATAAATATTTTAAGATTTACTTTATTTTATTATTTTCATTTTTATAATATAATGTAAACTAATTGAGTATTATACGAAAGATAAGAATAAAAAAGTGTAATTAATATAATATTGAACATCAAACTGACAATTAGATAGAGATACGAATCTTAGAAAAATATGAGGCTTATAAAGAAAAGAGAGTACAAGAAATTGTTAAAAAATATCTTTGCACATGACTTTCAGTAAAGAGAACGTTACACTGCGAAAGAGATGATATTGCCTAGAAAGAGAATTTTAAGTTTAATTATTTATTTTTTAAAAAGGCTAAGGCTGAATATTATTTAGTTTTTTCTCTGGTCATGGCATTTGAGACTTCCAAGTAGCATAATTAGTCAAGATGCAAACTTCAAAAAATTATTCAAATTATCAAAGTTATCTTCTTAACTTATGGCCCTTTCAGATTTTCAGAAAATGTATTATACTATTACAATTAGAAATAAAATAGTCATAATCAACGCAAGAATTAGTGGCAATACATTTTTCATGTTTGATCGAGAAAATTGAGGCTCTCACTTAGAATTGCTGAATGGTTTCACCAATCAATTTCTCAATGTCGTGATGGCAAGCGAGGATCAGAGAAAGATACAAGTTTTTCATCCTTCTCTTTCCTCCCTATTTCCTTTCTCTACCATTTCCAAATACATTCATTTGGAACTCTATTCCCCTAAAGGCCTCAACATGTCGTGTGAAACAATAGATAAGCATGTCATTAGCTTAAGACTTCAGAGCT
Source organism: Lablab purpureus (assembly GCA_030347555.1). NCBI lineage: Eukaryota > Viridiplantae > Streptophyta > Magnoliopsida > Fabales > Fabaceae > Lablab > Lablab purpureus. The sequence continues at coordinate 23,750,953 of CM059254.1, forward strand.
ACCTAGGACTAAGGAACAAGGAATGAGACAAAACATATAGTTTGACCCGCACCATAAACAGCCTTGACATCAGGCTGAGGGTTTTTAATTCGTCAATTCAAACTTGGAAGGATTAATTAAGACAAATTAAGTGATATGTTCACATTAGATGAACATTTGGTCTCAAAATTAACGAGTTCTTCATCAACCACAAAGCAGAAAAAATAACTTTCAATGAACGTACCTGAAGACGCTTTGACATCTGGTGAGAAATTAGGACAAGGTCCATCTCTGCAGTGACAGGTTGTTTGCGGTGAAGACCCTTCAATACCACATACTCCCCCTGATCTTTTACAATTCTCACATTCTTCAATACCAAATATCCATCTCACCACAAACCCGTCTGTGATTGCCTTGTGTACTTTCATGAAATCATTAATCTCCTCAAATGATAGAGAAACTGGAACAACCACACTTGTTTTGCAAAACACAGGAGGAAGTGACCCAAGCTGAGGATAAACGTTTTCCCCCAAAGGTCCATCATTACAAGGAAAATAGGTGAGAGGCAAAGAATTTGAAGGAGTACAACCATAGGAAAGGGTAAGATTCTCATAGGGTGGCTCATGAACGTAGAGCTGCGTATCAAGGCTGGTGCTGCCATGTTTTGGTTGGCATAAGTCTGCAAGGTAATCCTCTCTGGTGATTTTCAAAGTACGGCTGTCTGGGTTGGCTTCCAGAACCCGGTACTGGACATCCTTAATGGTTATGTGGCTGATTTCATGTTCGCAGCTGAGTTGCATCAGAGGGTGGCCACACTCTTTTGGGCGGTTCTTTCCCCAGAATGGAAAACCGATGTTTGTTATTTTCCCACAACTTATCAGATTAGCGCAATTGCTGTAAGCATCGTTGGAGCTTAAACATGAAGGTATATTAATGAGTATGAGGAAGATAATTGAGTGATGAAGTATAGTGATAGGAGGGAGGTGAAGACGGTGGGAAGCCATTGGGAGAGCGGAAAGAAAAGTCAGCAACAATGTTTGAAGGAGAGAATGTAACTAAAAAGAAGGAAATAGTATTTAAGATATAGAAATTGCTTTCTAAGACATAGGCACTAACTGTGACTTGTGGAAAAGTTTGGATGGTTAAGTTGACTTACGCAAATCTTAAGTATAAACTTTAACGTAACTTTAATTAGTATGTATGTGTTCCCTAGAAACAAAGTTTGCCCTAGGTCCAGCAACCATAAATCCACCTTGGCTTTGATCTAGGAGAGAGACTCTTCATGTTGTACTGAGTAAGTACCTAATTTGTAGGTCTGTTTAAACATTGGTGTGCGTGGGTTCACAAGTTGTTCTAAACATACATTGACTCGCCTTTTTTTCTTTTATTAAAAACTTTACCCTCAAGCATGATCATTATTTTTTAATTTACTTTTATTCTATCCTCCCCTTCATTATTCTTTTTTATTTTACTTTTAATTTTATTTGTTGTAATATTTAAATTTATTATTATGCAATTCAACGTCCCTAACCAAATTGTTAATGAACTGGAATCTTTAAATTTTATAAGTTGAACTCTGGATATCAATTAGAAAAATGTTTTATACCAGTAAAATATCAGCAAGAACTAAATAAATATTCGAATGCTAATAATATTTTAACGCTCAAATCAATAAAAATATATAAAAAAATATTGAGTGAATTTCAGTTCAACCTTTTGTAGTGAATATATTATTATACAATATGTTTATGCAATCCTTATATTTTAGGGAAAAAAGAGATTAATAGCGATATAAAAATTATATTTTATGAGATATGTTTAATTTATTATATTAGACATATAAGATAAGACATTTGACTAATGTGAGTAGATACATAAATCCTTTAAAATCAAAATCTAAATAAAATATATAGTTATGCAAGTGGACTAACACATAGTTATAGTTGAGACATGACTTAGTGTGAAGTTTGAGTTTATAATAATGTTTACATCTTGTTGTCTCTCTAAAGGTACTTTTTTCATTGTTTTATTTTTTTCTCTTTTTCCACTCCTCTTATATATATAAACTAAATAAAAGGATGTAAAATGCTCTTTAATAAAAGTTGAATCTTTTATCAATAAAATTATTAGATAAGATAAAATAGGTTTATTTAATATTTTCAATCCACGAACCTATATTTTAAATTAAAATTTAAAAAAATTAGTTTAAAAAGTTAAATCTTTTTTTATATTATTTAAAATATATAAATATGAAATAATATTGTAAGTTAAATTATTAATAATTATAAATTAAATTTTAATTATTAATTATAATAGAGTGATTTAATATGTATAAATAATAATTATCTTAATTTATTCCATTAAAAATAGTAATTAATTAATTAAAGATTTAAAAAGTATTTATATAATTAGATGTGTATTAAAAATTGATATCAAAATAAAAAAAAATTGCTAAGTACATCATGACTCTGTCTCATCTCATCCTAATTAGAAGGAAAAACCGGCAGAACTATCCTAAAATTTATAAAATTATTGTATAAGATATTAAAATTTATACAGTGGAATAAATTTGACATTTGTATCTTACATCATAATAACATTTTTCAAAATGCATAATACAAATAAAAAAGGTAAAATCTTACAAATATTTTAGAAAAATATATGTGTCTAGAAAAAAATCTAGCAAGAGCACAAAATAAGTTATAATTAATTTTTTATAACAAATGTATTATTATTTATTATACAGATTTATGCATTTTTTATTTATAAAACAAAACGTACTAAAAATAATATAATAATTATTTTTTAAAGTTATGAACTAAGTTACGGTCTATCTTTTACATATTGTCAACTAGTTCATTAATAATAACTTACTTATAAGATATTTAAATTATATATTAAATATATCATATACGAAGTATATATAAGAATTTCATAATATAATATGTGGAGTTTTCATTAAAATAATAGAGTAAATTAAATATTTATACGAAAGTCTTTTACCTTTTAAACATTGAATTTTTGTTAAAAAATTGAACTAATTAAAACATTGATTTAAGAAAATTGAAATAAAAGATAATTAAGTGAGGTAAAATAATTACCGATAAAATAAATTATTTAAAGTTGTTTGTATAAATATTTTCTTTAATTTTTAAAAAATATTCTTTTTATTAAAAAGTAATATTTTTGTCAATTATTAAACACTTTTTGTAAGAAAGACTCTAACTATAACTCTCTTTTTCCCCTTCTTGATTATGAGTTGCAGGAAGTGAGAAAGGAATTTTTCAATGCTGTGGATATGAGGAATATGGGTTCGGTGGTGACATAAAAGAATGGAAGAATTTTTTTCATCAGTAATGAATTACAGATATAAAAAGGTTTACTCCAATCTTTTATAGAGATATTTACATGTCGGGTTATGGTACTAAGCTTACTTAATACACGAGACATCTAATCTGTAAAATCAATTTTAGAACCCAACACAGCAAAATATAGCCTACAAGTCTCCTATCAGTTCTAAGCACATGCCACCTGCTATTCCACTTCATATATATTATCAGCACATGAAAGAAATTGGCAGCAACAAAAGTGGACTAAGATGCTCAATATTAAGCTATAACATTTCTCCCTGTTAAAATTTTTCCTCACAGCTCACTTATAAGCAGTATTACACTGCATATGCCACTTCCATTGTGTTCCCTTCCTTGAAGGTTCTGCTGCAGCCATTCATGTCACCTCACGACTTTTGCTTTCTACATCTGAGAATATATGCATTACCTCTAATCTGAAAACAGATTATTGCAGTGAAGCAGTTCAGCTGCACAGATCCATGTGTTTGTATTTGTCGGGAGTTTGAGATTTATATTAGAAAGAAATGAGTAACATAAACTCAATTTTAATATTTTGGATTGGAAGAGTTTTCAATTCTTTTATGTAGATTAGTTCGTAATTCATTGTTGTAATCTTGCTCGACATATCCTTCCAAAAGGCCAAAAGGAATATCAGTTTGTTCTACTATGCCTCCAAATTCCTAAATTTTGCCCTTATATTTTAGAGATTTTAGCACAAAATTGGACGTTGACACAGGTTCGAATATGAGAACATGACTTTTGGATATTTGTTTTCTTATCCAGATACATTAATTCATTTGGGAAATGTAGAAAATCTCTTCAACATCAATCTTACTATTCCTAAAAGTTATGTTATTTCTTTGTTTCTAAACGTTTCAATTAATCGCCACCCAAGAGCATTTCTACATCCTATTTTTCTTACAGTTCAAAATCTGCAAGTCAAACTGTTGAACATGGATTTTGGCTGAGAAATTATGTGTTACTTATCCCAGTACAACGACTACACATGTCTCAAACAGATGATTTACTATTTCTTCGTTACAATCACACATCACGCATAACATGTTCACTACCTCAACCCCTCTTTTGTGAAGATTATCCTTCATAGCTACTTTATTACGAAGCATTCTCCAACAAAAGAGATGAATTGATGGTGGCACTTTTGTTTTCCGAAGTGTTTCAAAAGTTTATTATCTTTCCCAATGATTTCATTGTGTAATCTTCTATATGCAGCTTTACTTTCACACTACATCCTTGCATTATGTCATCTTTTCAAAGCCATTTGTCTTTCCTATTCCTGACTAGGATTATTCTTCTAATTGTTCCAGTACATTTACCTATGATTTCTCCCATTCGAAGCATTGTCTTCTCCAAGACACTTTCCATTCTCATGTGTTCTTGTTCTAAAACCCACACTCTTGTAATTTGGCTTCTTTGCAACAAGTTGTAAAGCCTTGGGTATCAGTCTTTCATCTTCTAACCAACAATCTTCCCAAAATCTACACTCCTATTGTATGCTCGTTTGGAACTAGTTGTCTTTTAGTTGTCCTCCACAAACTTTTCTGAGGTCTCTCCACCATGATACATGCATCTGCCCTTGGTTTATTGATGTCAATGATCCATACTTTGAGTCTATTATCTCCTTCCATAAACTTTGATTCTCCTGACCTAGTCTCCACTTCCATTGTCTCAGTAAAGCTTCATTGAATAACTTCAAAATTTTCACTCCATGTCCTCATTGTTCCTCTGATTTGCATATTGTTTCTGTTAAATTATGATGCAAATTTTTAGATAGTTCCAAAATATTCTATAAAGTTCTAGAAAATCCTAAAAACTTCTAGAAAATCCTAGAAACTTCTAGATAGTCTTAGAAACTACTAGAAGTAATAACTACTACAATTATGAAGAATAATCTAGAAAAGAAGCATAGAGATGTACTATGTAGAATAATCTTTATGCATCTAGAATATTCAAGCTCTAGAAAAATCTAGATCAATGTAAAGAGGTGCCTCATGCCTATATATATGTGTGTGATGGCATCTCACATGTAAGGAAATTCTCAAGTAACTCAACAAAGTTATTTTCCATCAAATCTATTACTACCTTATTCAAAACTCCTCCATACTATCAATTATTTTCAATCTACCTTCTACTTCATTGCTACTCAACCCACTAAACCTATCCACCTCTACTAAAATTCTAACAGTGGTACCAGAGCTACGTTCGGTCATCTACTGGGCGTAGATATAATACTCAACTATTTCTAGAAAAACTTCCTACTATACATCATACCAATCTCAATAATCTTCTAGCCAATGGCTAATACCAATTCTTCTTCCTCTATTTTGGTACCTATCTTTACAGGAGAAAACTATGACTATTGGAACATTAAAATGAAGACATTTTTTTGCTCTCAAGATTTATGGGAGATTGTAGAAGATGGCTTCATTGTTCCATCAAACATCACAACACTAACAGCAGCTCAAAAGAAGGAGTATAAGGAGAGCAAGCAAAAGGATTCGAAGGTCTTATATTTTCTACAACAAGCAGTGGTGGATGCAATCTTTCCAAGAATAATGGATGCCACAAGTGCTAAAGAGGCATGGAGCACACTACAGGAGGAGTTTCAAGGAAGTGTAAAGGTACGCACCATTAAACTTCAAACTCTAAGACGTGAGTTTGAGTTATTAAATATGAAGGAGTCTGAGACCATTAAAGATTATTATTCTAGGATAAAAGAAATAGTCAGTCAAATGAGAGCATGTGGGGAAAATATTCTTGATAAGAAAATTGTTGAGAAAATTCTAATCTCTATTCCCCATAAATATGATGCAATCGTGACAACGATTTAACAAATCAAGGATCTGTCTACCTTATCAGTGACAAAATTAATAGGCTCTCTTGAAGCATATGAGCAAAGATTGAAAAGGTATAATGATGACTCTGTTGAAAATGCCTTTCAATCAAAACTCAAGTTAAGATCTCAGAATAAAGAAAGTGGACAAAAGAAAAATGGAGAAATTTCTAGAAATAGAGAAAACTCTAGAAGTTTCTCCAAGTTCAATCAAGAAAAATATCCTCCTTGTGGCATCTGCAAGATCACTTGGAGAAAGATTGTTGGCATCGCGGAAAGTCACAATGCCAACACTGCAAGAAATTCGGACATGTGGAGAGGAACTATCGCAACAAAAACAAGTATCAAGCAAATTTTGTTGAAGAGCATGACCTTCAACAACATCTTTTCTATGCTACTAGAGATTCCAATGATGAAAAAAGCGGAAGTTGGTACTTGGATAGTGGATGCAGTAATCACATGGCCAAAGATGAGAGCATCTTCAAGGATATCGACAACTCTGTTAAAGTACAAGTTCGATTGGGAAATGGCACCCTAGTGGAGTCAAAAGGAAGAGGCACTGTTGTGGTGCAAACAAAGAAAGGTACGAGACTTATAAAAGATGTCTTACTCGTTCCTAATCTTAAAGAAAATCTCTTGAGCATTGGTCAAATGATGGAGAAAGGGTACACTCTTCACTTTAAAGGAGATACTTGTCAAATATATGACAGCAAAAGACGAGAGATTGGTGAAGTTAAAATGGAGAAAAGAAATAGAAGTTTTCCGATAAACTTCAAATATACTACTGATATTGCCATGAAAGTCCAAGTTGATGATTCATGGCTTTGGCATCGAAGATTTGGTCATTTCAACACCCAAGCTCTGAAGCTCTTGCATAAGAAGAATATGATGAGAGAATTACCATACTTGAAAGAAACTAATGGAGCTTGTGAAGGATGTCTTCTCGGAAAGCACACAGGTTACCATTCTCAACCGACAAAGCATGGAGAGCGAAAGACTTGTTGGAGCTTATCCACACAAACATTTGTGGACCGATGAGGACACCATCACTAACTAACAACAGGTACTTCATCCTTTTCATTGATGATTTTTCTAGAATGACCTGGGTTTATTTCATTAAAGAAAAATCAGAAGTTTTTGGAATATTCAAGAAGTTTAAATCTCTCGTCGAGAAACAAAGTGGGAGACATATAAAAGTATTAAGAAGTGATCGAGGAAAAGAATATAACTCACACGAGTTCGATAAGTTTTGTGAAGACGAAGGAATTGAGCGACAACTTACAGTTGCATATTCTCCACAACAAAATGGTGTATCAGAAAGGAAGAATCGCACAGTTATGGAGATGGCTAGATCAATGCTAAAAGAGAAAGGCTTGCCTAATACATTTTGGGCAGAAGCAGTATACACTGCCGTCTACATACTCAATAGATGTCCAACTAAAGCAGTCAAAGATAAAACTCCAATTGAAGCTTGGAGCGGACAAAAACCATCAGCTAAGCACTTACGAGTTTTTGGATCTATTTGTTACATACATGTACCAGATAAGAAAAGGCACAAATTAGAAAACAAGACTATACGAGGAATCTTCTTGGGATATAGCACACAATCAAAAGGCTATAGAGTTTACAACCTACAGACAAAGAAGCTCGCCATCAGCAAAGATGTTGAAGTTGATGAAAGTGCTTCTTGGAATTGGGAGAAAGGAGAAATCACGAGAAACAACATCTTTGTTCCAATACAACAATCTCAAGAAGAAGTTCAAGAAGTGTCAGAAGATCCAGGTATGCTTCCTTCACCTACACAACAAGATTTCTCACCAGATTCTACTCCTAGACGAGTAAGATCTTTGGCGGATATATATGAAACATGCAACATGGCAATGCTTGAGCCTGAATGCTACGAAGAAGCATCAAAGAAACAAGCAACAGTAGCACAATCAACAGCTAAAGCAGAGTATGTGGCAGCTGCAGAAACTACAAGTCAAGCAATATGGCTTAGACGAATACTTGAAGAAATGGGAGAACAACAAGATGACTCCACCATCATCTACTGCGATAACAAGTCAGCTATAGCCATGGTAAAGAATCCAGTCCATCATCAAAGAACAAAGCTCACAGTTATTAAATATCACTTCATCAGAGAGGCAGAAACAACTAAACAAATTCAATTGAAGTACTGTTCGACAGAAGATCAAGTTGCAGACATATTTACAAAGACACTACCAAGAGTCAAATTTGAACAATTACGATCTATGCTTGGAGTTACTGAAATTTGCATCAAGGAGGAGTGTTAAATTATGATGCAAATTTCTAGATAGTTCCAAAATATTCTAGAAAGTTCTAAAAAATCCTAGAAACTTCTAGAAAATCCTAGAAAGTTCTAGATAGTCTTAGAAACTACTAGAAATAATAACTACTACAATTATGAAGAATAATCTAGAAAAGAAGCATAGAGATGTACTATGTAGAATAATCTTTATGCATCTAGAATATTCAAGCTCTAGAAAAATCTAGATCAATGTAAAGAGGTGCCTCATGCCTATATATATGTGTGTGATGGCATCTCACATGTAAGGAAATTATCAAGTAACTCAACAAAGTTATTTTCCATCAAATCTACTACTACCTTATTCAAAACTCCTCCATACTATCAACTATTTTCAATCTACCTTCTACTACATTGCTACTCAACCCACTAAACCTATCCACCTCTACTAAAATTCTAACAGTTTCCCGCTTGTCCCACGCTTTCTTCTTACCTTCATTGCTCAACCCCACACAAATTATGTCTACATTTTTTTAATCTCTTTCTCCACCTTTACTGACATTTCAGCGAGAGATAGAACAATGGTAGTGTAGTGATGATTGATTTTATTGATGTTACTCTCCCTGCGAAAGAGATATGTTTTTCCTTTCTATTTGACCAACTTTTTCTTAATTTTTTTAACATTCCTTGTCAAAAGGAAGATCTTCTATGGTTTACCCCCACAGGTATTCCTAAGTCTATGAAAGTGACCTTCGTAATGTTATAGTTTAAAATTTGTTCATATTTAAAAATATTGTTGACTTCTACCTCTAACCCTTTTATTTGAGAATGCAAGACTTGAAATCTTAGTTTCTTATATAACTAGTACTAAAGTGTGGGATTAGAAAAGCTAACACAATAGCTTTGGATAAGTGTTATAAAGCATTAAATCCACGAAAACCCCAACAACCACTTAATTGTTAACAAAAACAATTGAAAATATTTGTTATGCTTCAAAAATTCTGATTTAAATTTAATATTATGAATGACTAAACAGAAAGCCTATACAGAAATTTTAATTTCCTTATCATATCTCAGACATAATATATTAAAATAAAAATAATGAAAAAATTATTAATATAACTAGTTTATATTAATTCACCAGTGTACAAATTACATTAATTCTTAATAAAGATGTTACATCACATACTATTCTTAAAATTGAGCTTCTCCAAGAATATTTTTTTCTAATATTCTCCAAACTAAAATAACAAACATTTGCCCACTAGTTACTAGTTCTAAAGAGCAATACCTAAAAACAAGAAAATAAAATATTATCGAGGTAGAAATTCACTTACAGACATTTTATTAGTAGAGAATGAGATGCGGTTATTGATAGATTCTTGAGAAAACGTTGTTGGATTCAAGCTTTCATTCAAGAAAAATGCTGGTTCTTGTGGATTTGGTAACTCATTAAAATAACTACTAAGGTAAGATAGAACAATGGTCATTGTAGGTCTAATCTTAGGATTATTTTGAACACATAGTAAACCAATTTGAATACACTTGGTAACTTCTACTTCTGAATAATTTTCTTTAATATTTGGATCTAATATGCCTAACAATGTTTGATTCCTCCATTGTCTCCATACCTATAAAATTTATCAAAGTAAAAATTTAATGTTATAATCATTAGTGAACATTGAAATATATAATCAATATTATAAATAAATAAATTGTTGGATTATTATACTCACATAACTTAAGAGACCTTCAGCAACACGATGTGGCTCATAAGAACTCAAATTCTTTTTTCCAGTAATAATCTCTAGAACCATGACTCCAAAACTAAAAACATCTGATTTTTCTGAAAATTGTCCAAGCATTGCATATTCTGGAGGCATATATCCACTATAAAAAAATATTAATTAGACTAAAACATACCTCTATAAAGGTAAGAAATGGAATAATAAGAAAAAAATCTTTAAACTTACAATGTCCCAACAATTCTATTTGTAGCCACTTGATCTTGATTCATTTCAACAATTCTAGCTAAACCAAAATCTGAAATTTTTGGAATCATATTTTCATCTAATAAAACATTACTTGGTTTGAGATCGCGATGTATAACTTTGAGTCGAGAAAGTTCATGTAAATAAAAAATTCCTCGCGCAATCCCTTTAATAATATTATAACGTTCAATCCAGTTTAATAACTTTGATCGTCCAACATCTGCATGTTAAAGTTGAAAAAGTACTAGAGTAAATCATATTTTGCAATTTGAAAAAACACACACATACATACATAAGAAATAAATATTAACTATTTAAAGTGTTTAAGGATAGCAAATGTCATACCAAATAAAAAGTAGTCAAGACTCTTGTTTGGCACGTATTCATATATAAGAATTTTATTTTGTTCTTCAAGACAAAAACCAATGAATGTCACAAGATTTCTGTGTTGAAGTTTGGCTATAACTGAAACTTCATTTTTAAACTCAGTTGCACCTTGAATAGAATTTTTGGAGAGTCTTTTGACTGCTATATGTTGTCCATCACAAAGAATCCCCTGAAAATTAAATTACTATTTGTAAGAAAAATAAAAACTTAAAAGTAATTAACATTTTCTCTCACCTTATAAACTTCTCCAAATCCACCTTTTCCAATCTTATTCTCATCTGAAAAGTTGTTTGTTGCTGCTTTAAGTGTAGCCAAATTGAATTGCAAGGGCTCTAAAGTGAGACTTTCCTTTCCAACTGAGTTATAAACATTATTGAATTGTAAAACTAGTTAAGTTGTCAAACATATTGAAGCTTGAAAAGATTAAAATGTTTCTTTAATGATACTTACAATTTTCTCTTAGAAGACTCTTAATGCTCTTTTTTGGTTTTCTCTTTATCAGATATAGAAGACTCTTTTTTGGTTTTCTCTTTATCAGATAGTAGCACAAAAAGAAGAATGGTATAGAAACAATTGCGGGTACAATAATGAAGATCCATCTTTGCAATGATATTTTTCCTTTTCCTGCAAGACAATGAAGAGGAGTAGTAACAGTCAATAAATCATGACGTTATAATATGCTGATAATAATATGATAAATGGCTTGCTTCCTCCAAATAGTATTGGATTCTAATCCATGTTTTTAGTATGTTACTTTCATCCATTACCAAGTGCACTATTTGAATAGTTAAGGTCAATTTAATTGAGCTTTTTGACAAAAGTAGATGAAAAAGTTAATTTTTACACTAAAAAAATCATAAAATATAAATTACTTACGTTTATTTTATAAATTAGAAATTGTTAGTTTTCATATATGTTTTATCATCATCCGATAAGTTTTTGAACATATGTTTGAATGAGCCTCCAAATTATTGATTATAACAATAATGTCTTTCTTAATTGCCAATTTTTTTTACTCTTTTCAAGGGAAACTTAATTAGCTTTTTTCTTACTTAAACTTTGTTATTCCTCAAGTTTTGAAAAGAGTTAGTAAATAATAATTTCAAATTCAGCATACAATATTTATTGTACGATTTCATTGTAAAAATCCTTTGGAGAGAACCTTGAAGAAAAGATACAATAAGCAAGAGCTAACCAAGCTAGTTTCAAATACAAAAGAATGGAATATTATCTCAAATTTGTTTAGTGGTTGATAAATAAAAAAAGGTCATGTTTGAAATCATGAAATTTTTCGTCTTTCAATTTAAAATAAGTTTGAGATCTAAAATATTTAAAAAAACTCTTTTATATATGACATTTAGATACAGGTGTCAAGATTAGATTCATTTTGATGGATTGACCTAAAAAATCTCAGAATCAGACTAGACTAAACTAAAACAATGTAGTCTAATTTAAATTGGGTAATTTTTTTATTATCCAGATGAATTTATGCAATTATCAATTTTTAAAAAAAATAGTTATATTTTAAAAATTAAATATAATATTACTTATATTATAGTTTTATATCAAATTAATATATCTAAAAATTTAAATTATTTTTATTAATATGATTTAAAGTTTAAAAATATATATTTCATATTTCAATATTTTAGTTTTAAAATTTTAATTTTTAAAATGGATAAAAACTTTAGGATATAATTATAGTAAACCTAAATGTAAGAACTCATTTATTTTAGTACTTGACAGGCGTTTAACACATCTCTAATATATTGATTTAATTCAGGATTTAAATATAAATAAATGTCTCTAAGATATTTATGTGTTTAAAATAAAGTTTTATTACCTTTTTCTTCATCAGTAGAAAGAGTTTAAAAGATGCAGTTACAAGTACCGCACGTATGGGTCCCTGACAACGGTTGCATAAGTAAATCTTTTTTGAAAATTTTATAAAAAATTCAAAATATTTATTGGTGTGGGTTGAGGGTATGGTATATGTAGTTTTCCATTTTTAAAATTAAAATGAATAGTTAGTGGACCCCTTGAAAGGGATGAATATAAGTGTAGTCAAAGAAGGCAACCCATATTTTAAAGGGGAGAAATAATAAATGCCACCATTTGTTATTTTTCTATATTTATCTTCTTAATTATTACATGAATTGCTTATTATATTTATATGACTCTTTTTTTCCAAGTCTCATTCTTAATCTATGGTCAAATAACATATATGAGATCACCTTTAAATGCTACTTCTATTTCATATCTACCATTTTATCTGCAGTGTATATGAAAAAAATCAGTCAACGTTAAGAAGGTGATGCAGTAACGCTTCAAGTACGTCACTGAAAATCAAAGAATGATATTTTACGGCTTAGTCCCTGCTTCTTCGTTAAGTTGAAGAGGCGGGCATTCTCATTCATATCCAGACTTTCCTGACAATACCTTTTTAAATATTATATTATAATTCTTAAGTGGGAAGTTCTTGCTCTCTTTTTCCCTTATCTTTAATAGCTGTCGTGTGAACCAATAGATGAACCTTTCATTAGCTTAAGACTTCAGAGCTGCCTACCACTATAAGGGACAAGGAATTAGACCAAACATTTACTTTTGATCCACATCATAAAGAACCTCGATATCAGGCTGAGGATTATACTGGAACTAAATCAACCAATTAAACAAGGGTTTTAATTCGTCACTTCAAACTTCAAAGGATTACTTAAGACCAATTAAGTGATATATTCACATTAGATTAATATTTGGTTTCAAAATTAACTTAGTTCCTCATCAAACACAAAGCAGAAAATTTAATTTCCAATCAACTTAGACCTACCTGAAGATGCTTTGACATCTGGTGAGAAATTAGGACAAGGTCCATCTCTGCAGTGACAGGTTGTTTGCGGTGAAGACCCTTCAATACCACATACTCCCCCTGATCTTTTACAATTCTCACATTCTTCAATACCAAATATCCATCTCACCACAAACCCGTCTGTGATTGCCTTGTGTACTTTCATGAAATCATTAATCTCCACAAATGATAGAGGAACTGGAACAACCACACTTGTTTTGCAAAACACAGGAGGAACTGACCCAAGCTGAGGATAAACGTTTTCCCCCAAAGGTCCATCATTACAAGGAAAATAGGTGAGAGGCAAAGAATTTGAAGGAGTACAACCATAGGAAAGGGTAAGATTCTTATAGGGTGGCTCATGAACGTAGAGCAGCTGCGTATCAAGGCTGGTGCTGCCATGTTTTGGTTGGCATAAGTCTGCAAGGTAATCCTCTCTGGTGATTTTCAAAGTACGGCTATCTGGGTTGGCTTCCAGAACCCGGTACTGGACATCCTTAATGGTTATGTGGCTGATTTCATGTTCGCAGCTGAGTTGCATCAGAGGGTGGCCACACTCTTTTGGGCGGTTCTTTCCCCAGAATGGAAAACCGATGTTTGTTATTTTCCCACAACTTATCAGATTAGCGCAATTGCTGTAAAGCATCGTTGGAGCTTAAACATGAAGGTATATTAATGAGTATGAGGAAGATAATTGAGTGATGAAGTATAGTGATAAGAGGGAGGTGAAGACGGTGGAAAGCCATTGGGAGAGTGGAATGGGGAAATGATTGAAGGAGAGAATGTGACTCAAAAGAAGGAAATAATGTTTAAGATATAGAAATTGCTTTCTAAGCAATAGGCAGTAACTGTGACTTGTGGAAAAGTTTGGATGGTTAAGTTGACTTCGCAGATTTGAAGTATAAAAGTTAAAATAACTTCAACTAGCTTTCCTTAATCAATTTTTGTGTGGAAGTATGCCCTTATTTTATGAAGAAAGAAAGCTGCCCTTGATTTTCCTGTTACTTAATTTTATTACGCTAATTAATTAGTATGTATGTTCCCTGGAAACAAACTTTGTCCCAGATCACCAACCATAAATCCTATGCTATTTCTTCTTTTATTTATGCCCACTCCAGTTGATTAGTACCTTTTGTTTCCTAATTAATCCTGCAAAGGAAAAACAATCCACCTTGGCTTTGATCCCAGAGACTCTTCATGTTGTACTGAGTACCTAATTTGTAGGTCCATTTAAACAGTGGTGTGCATGGGATCAAAAGTTGGTGCAAACATATATTGCTCTTTTTTTTCTTTGATGGGATTTCACTAGAAATATTTGACACTACTCAAACACCTCACTTGATCATTCCTTTTTTATTTTTATTAATTTTAATTTTATTTGTTACAAAATCTTTAAAATTACTAATGCGTAATTAAATATCAATAATTGATTGTAATTGTTCTTGTGGACACCATTTTATTATAAATATTCTATTAATATTCATTACCTTTCTATATTTTTACGTTCCTAGTACGTCAATTACTTATTATATTTGTATTTCTCTTTGTTTTCTCTTTCTTGTGTCAAAATAACATATGTGATCACCTTTAAATGCTACTCAAGGGTAAGAAAGGTGATGTAGTAATTTTTGAGGAATTCACTGAAAAATTAAAGAACGATAATTTACAGCTTAGTTCATAACCACTTTCCACGTTGGTTCTGAAGATCATTTTACGACGGTCTAAAAATCGACATTGAAAAAGACAACATTAAAAGTAATATTTTTAACGTCGATTCAAATTGAACTAACCTTGAAAATCACAACACTTTTCCCATCTTTAATAACAGACAGAAAAAGAAAACGGATTGGGGTGTAACATTGTTCAACAAAATATTTCCTTTGAATCCGGGATAAGCTTTTAAAAAAGACTTTCTGTCACTCTACAGATATACAAGTCTAAAGGAAATGTTGCGAAGGCTAAAATTCTCAACAGGAACAAACAGGAATAATAGACATGCTAGAAGACACAAGAGTGTGATTTGTTGTGTACATAACCCAAAAGTCAAACATCACCATGCGCTTGTGTGCAAGCAAGCAAGCAATTGCTGACTCGGTTCTTCCAATGCTATGGTGTTTTGGGGAACGTCACTTAATCGGCACCATTGACATGCTAAATGATCTGGAGTAAAATACCTAACACCCCGTTTTGTTCCATATAAATTGTTATTCTCCCATTCCCTGTCTGGGTTGGGTGATAAAGGTTAAAGTGATCCAGAAAGATAATTTTTCCCACATTTATCTTTGTTAATAAGAGAATCCCGGTTGAGGTACAACTGGATCTTGAATATGAACTTGTCGTTGGAGTTCACAAAGAAATGTTAGGATCAAATATTGGACCCTTTTCTCATGCTTTTGTTAGGAAAAAGGGTTGTTTTGTGGTTATAATATATAATAACACGCTTCTTCTATCAGAAAGAACCCACATGTATATGTTTATTGTTCACTAGCTAAACTAGAAATGGAAATACAGACATACCTTTGCATGAAGCAGAATGAGGTCCATCCTTGCAGAAACATCGGAATTCTCCATCTCCCTCATCAACCCCACACTCTCCACCAGAATCACTGCATTTCTGGCACTCCTCGTAATTTCCCACCCAACTCAACTCAAAACCATACCGTAACGCTTCGCTTATTCTTTTGTCACGTACAAGTGAAGCGTTGGTTTCAAAAATCGGAATCACCACAACGATGCAATCCCCCGCGTACGAAGGCATAGGTAGGGAGTGTAGAAGACAAATTTGTCAGCACCACAACTTTCAGTACCAAACGATTCCATCAGTATAGAGGGAGGTGAATTGGAAGGGCAATAAAACAGCGTGACGTTACCAAGATCATCATAACGATGATCATATTGAAACTGAGTGTTATCAAAGGTGTTGTTCTTGTAGTCACTCACACAGATACCATCCCAATAATCATCCCTGGCCATTGTTAGTATCTGTGTTGTATTATGCCAATCAAGAATACGGTACTTGGTGTCATTGATGGTTATCTTGGGGACTCTTTGTTCGCACGTGAGCTTCTCTTCACCACAATCACTATTCCTGTTTTCTCCCCAGAAGGGGTACCTGAGGTCTAGGTTGGTATTTCCGCATACGAAAGCGTTACTACAGTTGGTGTAGCGAGCATCATCCTCACAAAGATAGGTTGGAGTATTGGTTGAGATGAAGAAGAAAATGAAGATGAAAGAAGGGTGAAGAAATAGCTTGTTAGGTTTCATTGTTGCAGGATGAAAAAAGATGTGGAGGAGCAGGGAGATCAAAAGACTGAATCAGTGAATCAGTATATGAAGTATATTATATTGGGAAGGAAGTTAACTCTCTAAGCAGTGAGCGTTTCACTTTCAATGTATGCTTAGTTTCAACACTGATGTTTCCAGGAAGCCCCACCGAAACTGGAACTTTGAATTTTGGAAAGAACACAGATTCAGTTGTGGAAAGCTAGATAATATTATGCGAATTTTATTAGTTTGTGTATCATTAAAAACTTTAGGTATGAGCTGAAATTATTTTCAAGATTAAGGTTTGAACTAAAATTATTTTAAATAATTTATATTTTTCTATATGTAAAATTTAAACAAAGCCCTTTAAAACATCAAACCATGCGTGCTAAAAACTAAAAATCCCACCTACCTTGGATGAAAATCAAAACACGTTAGGCGAGTTTTTTTACTTTCTTACTAGATTTTTTTATCTGTAATCTCATTGAATACTAATTTTAATTTTCGATACACTTTTATTTGTTGATAAAAATAATTTCAAATAAGATTTATTATAAATTAAAATTTAAATAAAATTGGTATACTTAATACTATTATTATCCATCATAGTCCAAATTAATTTTGCGACTCATTCAAAGCATACGCAACTTGTCTTTTCCACCAAAAAGAAAAAAAAAAACACGTCTTCTGCGCAAGTAGCGCGTAATTCCAAAAATGTTGGTGCCCCACCAAGTTCGAGATATAGGTGTTTTTTTTACGTGATACGCTCATAAGTTGAAAAAAAATTGTATAAAATGTGATGAGATGATATAAAATTAACTATTCCTTAAATAAATTTAAGAGGCAAATTTTATTAAGGATTTTATAAACTTTTAAATAAAAGTAAAAAATATTATAAAGTCTGAATAAAATTAAATTAACAGTTCCGAGCATGATTGGCTAATAACATTCTAATGTATAAATTTGGCTATCATAAGTCAACGGATATATTGTAAGTTGTGCAAAGTGACTTAAAGCATGAAAAAGGCTTAAAATTTGGTGATCACTTGATAGAATTGTCAAGAGTTACGGGTTTTATTCGAATAAAAAATTCAAAAACGTTATAATATTGACTAAAGTCAATTCCGTTTACTTACTCCTATTTTTAAACGAGTTTGAATAGGGTTAGTTTATTTAACTTATTCAAACACACAAAAATGTACAAGTATATTTGACATTTTAATAATATTTTTTGTGTCAAATATTTTTAATGGTTAATTAGATTTTTTAATGATAATCTTAATTAGATGATAAATTATATACTTAATTTGGATCACTTTTATATTCTGTTCTGTTTTTCCATTTGTGATTTTGAATGGCGAATTATTTAAATCTTTTTTAAATCAAATTGCTAAATACCTTTTATTATTATTGATTTGTACTTGAACAATTTGAGTTATTAAAGGCTTGATAAAAAAAAATGTCATGCGTTATTGATTTATTTATTTTAAATGCAGTAAATCATCTCTCTAATAAATATATCAATGAGTTTGATTTGGTTTGTTTTTAAATTTAATATATATTTAATGTATAATATATAATTGAGTGAGTTATGACACTCATACTATTTAAACTTCACTATTAATTTGTGGGATATTTTGTCTTTTTAACGTCTTTATAAAATATGAAATTCCAATGTATCCGTGCTTAAAAAAGAGATAAAATACTTGTTTTTATTTTTATAATTGGGAAATTGATTGTTCTCTTCACCGACAAAAACAAAAAAAATTTCCATACAAAATAATGCTAATTCTTTCCTAAAAAGAAAAGATTATTAGCAAAGTAATAGTAATTATGTTATTTTGAACATATTGCTTGAACTTATGAATATAATAATTTTAGCATAATAATTGGATATTAAAATTAATTTGAATAAGGCTAAATTCAAAAAAATAAAAGAGAGACGTCAAGTTCTACTGATCAATATTTATAATTTTTTTAATCAGAAATTACACTAAAATAAGACACAATGACAGTAGTTTTTAAATACAAAAAATGAAGCTTTTATTTCCTTAATCCTGCCCTTAACCTTTGGCTCTTGAAACTTTTTCCCAAGGCTAGTGGCTATCTGTTCTTTACAGAGGTGATTCATTAATGTATCCAAGATGTAAGGAATTGAATATCAGACTCAAACAAAAGGAAATAAAAAGAGAAACCTTAATTTCCTCTAACAGTCATTTAGTTCCACAGGGAGCACATCTAACTAATTAACAAGCAACAAACCAACAAACAAACAAGTTTGCTGAGTTGCATGGTCAATTAACGAAAGGGAACAAAATGGTGAAGTGATCAAGTTATTCACTGACAAGCCCATGTATCTTTGTGTCCAATACTTCTGAACAAATCTGCCCCATTGTGTGATAGAAAGACAAAATCTCTGACAACTGTTCCACTGACATTTTCCCCATCACTCCTCTTGCCATCTTTTCTCTTTCCTCATTCAGCTTCAGTCTCTCTATGTATGATCCTGCGTTTCTAACCGTTGCACCCATTTGCTTTAGCCTATTCTCTTGCTGCATACTCAAGGCTGTGTTCGACTGCTCATGTATATATACATTAATCAATACACACACACAAAAAAACTGATGACTATCATATTCCTTAACACAAAAATGATACATGTATAAGAGAGAAAAAGAATGTGACTGAGAAAGATATAAACAAACGACCGTTCATGAGGTTTTATATCTTCTATTATTTGAACGGCAATTAGATGATAATCATAGTAGCATATTAATTGTGAAAAATAGTTTAATTATCCTGGTTGTGCAAGTTAATAAGTACCTCAAGAAACTGTGCCCCGACTTCAAGTTCTGAGTCTTTGGTGGAATTGGTTCCACGACCAGCGTTGTAGAGGTTTTTGGCAAGTGAGAAACTACGCACTATAATCTTCCTCTTGTTTTCCATTTCCTTATTAAGCTTAACAGGCTTTTGGACGGATGTTAAGCTGTTCAACTTCTTCTGATAGGCAACAACTGCCTTTACAAATTCCTGCAAGTTTCCATGAAATTGCAAATGTTAACTCAACTATAGCCAATGTATCAATAACATTAAAATAGATCTCGATAAAAAAATCATATATTTTCAAACCTTATAAGCAAAGGGACATCCTGGGTAATCAAACTCATCCGAATCAGGCTTCCTCATACGCTCAGGGTGAAATTGCAATCCCATAATGAACTTACCCTCTTCTGGATTATAAGCATCAGGGTCATAAAACCCTTCAATCAAACCATCAGGTGCAAAGGCCATTGGCACAAAACGTTGTGCCAATCTCTTGACCCCTTGATGGTGATAGCTATTAACCCAAATATCCATTTTTCCATCTTCCAAGGAATCCTTAAACCAATGATGCAAAGGGGTGTCTTCAACCACTTCCACATCGTGCCTATGCCCATCATAATCGTCATAGTTTATGTGCATCACCCTTTTGCTCTCGGGACACTTGACTGAAAGCTCTTTCCCTATGTCCTGGTAAAGGGTACCCCCACATGCAACATTAAGGATCTGTGAGCCCCTGCAGATTCCCAAATAGGGAATATTCCTCTCCAGGCATAGCTTCGCGAGGCTCAACTCAATCGAGTCTTTCTCTTTATCAATGGCCGTGTCACTCACGTGGAGCCTTCTAATCTCTTCCAATTCCTCCTGTGAAAGACCCGATGTATCTTCTTCATACCAAGAGGGATCAATGTCTTCCCCTTCACACAGAAGCACGCCATGGATTGGCTCAAAGCTATCCAACAACATGTGCACCCCGGAAACACGAGGAACAATCACAGGCACAGCACCATACTCTACTATAAGATCCAGGTGATACTCACCTGAAAAAAAAATCATATAATAACATGTGTTATCGAAAAGGGTCATATTAATTTCACTCAAATGATTGAAAAATAATTAAGGAATCGCAATATTTGCAGTGCAAACTATACAGATCAAACTATATCATTCGGCTACTAAAGTTTCGAGAATAACTTTTTGACCACCTCCAATTGCACTAAAGTAGATTTGAATGAAACACTAAAGAAAAAGGAGGAAAGACAACATACCGACGAAATCAACGAACTTGTTCTTGCGAACGCTTCGTCTAGAGACAATGAGAACACGAGGAAGAATGACGGAGAGATCGGTGGACATTGGTGTGGCGATGGAGATTTGATGAGGGCTGTATGATTCGTATATTGTGTAAGATAAGATGAGGCTTTTATGGGGGCACTCTATTTATAAACGACGGTATAGGATATGGATAAGGATTCGGATTCGGATTCGGATTAGGGATTGAAATTGATGATTAATGAGCGATGATGAAACCGCGGATTTTGTGAGTTACAGCTGACAGGGGCTGGAAGGGATATATACTGAGGGAAACAACGTTAGAGTCGCAAAGGAACAGAAAAACAAGCAAACTTTTTCGTGCCTCCGCGTTTCATCAACGTTTTCACAGCTTTCAATTTCGATTTGTTCTTTTCATGTTTTTAATAGTTAGTTTTTACCCACGTTTTTTTTAAATAAAAATTCTATTGGTTGACTGTTGACTTAAATTTTGGAGTCTGTGCATTTGATAAAGGCTAAAATAGATCCTCATTTTGTAAAATATACTCAATATTTTGAATGATATTTTTATTAACTCATGAATGGTTACATTGGTCTGGTCTATGGATAGATAATATAAAATAATAATAATAATAATATATCATACTCTTCTGAATGATTCATCCCTGTATTGTTATTTTAACAGAACCCTTATATTATCTGTACATTATATAAAATATTATTTGTAGTCCACGTTGATAATTTTTTAATTATATTTCTTTTAAACAAGTGAGTGGAAAAGAGTTTAGCCGACTTCAAAGTTAATGGATGCTGTAGACATGGTGCCTAGATACATCTGGGAAACGATATGGAAATTACTTTTTCAACACATCAAATCCTTTGAACTTAGGGTCATTCTACTATTTAATTCTTGAGATGCTTTCGGCTAATAAGAATAACATTATCTTAAATTAGTAACATAATCTCTATTTTGCATTTATTTACAAAATCAAAAGCTAAATAAGTATTAGGGTAAGTTGGACAATTAGTAAATTTAGACTTGATCATTCTAAAGATTCATTAAAACATTGTAAATAATGAAAATCTCAGTATATATGGTTACATTCGTGCATTTTATTATTTTACATTTTTTTCCAATTTAAGTTCTTGTAGATACACTTTTATATATATGAAGCCTACATACAAAATAATTTAACTTTTACCAACTTTTAACAAAAATAAATGAGTATAGTATAGGGGTGAGGGGCAGAGTATATATGCAAGACACTTGGTTACTATTTTACTAAAAGAACAGAAACGTGGCACTTAGGTGGGTCAAAATAGGATTTGGATAATTGAATTGGGATTATGAGTCATTATAATAATATATGAGGTGATTATTAACATTAATTAATATATTATGGAGAGATAGATGAGAATTTGTAGAACTTATCCAATAACATGCTGTTTTTTTAAGTCTTTTCTCTCTTTATTATTATTATAATATGCCATTTGAGTAAATGCTTTCAGTTCAGAGCTTAACAATATTGACCATGATTCAATTAAGAGAGAAAGAAACAAAGAGGATAATCTATGATTATGTTAGCAATTAGGAGTGCAACTAGAAATACCATACAATTTGCTTCGTCACTGCCTACGCAATATCTTCATCCACTTAGTCATTAACTTCATATGAAAGTTCCTAATTAAAGATTTATTTGTAATCGTTTTGACAATCATAATATAAAATAATAAATTTAGATACGCAAAATAGGATAAGATGTCTTTATACAATATTCTTTTTATAAGCAAATGTTTGACACTCGATAGGAACTTCAAAGTAAAAATAAATTATTAAAAATGTATTTACTATATTCAAAGTTTTAATATATTTACAAACTAATTTCCACTTAAATAATTATATTAATGATTACTCCCTCTAATCTTAACTACTATTAAAATACTATAGCAAGCAATTAGACTCTCTAATCTAATACTTTATTAAAAAATATTAAATAAAATAATAATACTGTTGGTTATTTATCATTATTAGTTAGATGTTTTTTTATTTCTATTTTATTCTTAAATCTATACAAAATACACTAATTCATTCTACAAGTAGATGGCATCTCTAGAAAAAGAAGAAGCTCTGAGATAATATAATTTAAAACAATATAAGTAGCATACTAGCATTTGACATCTCATACTACAAAAAAAAAACAATATATAATTTATAAAGAATATTAAATTATTTATATTAGTCTAAATTTGGTTTGATTTGAAACTAAACCATTATCGCAAAGATTGTGAATTATAACTATGATATGATATATTATAACACCATTTAATATAAATCTAAATAAGTCTTAAGCACTTAATGCATTCTATTTTTAGGCTTTGATGACTTGTCTTTTATGAAAAATAATAATTAAGGTAAGTTATTTTAATTCAAAAAATAATAATTTTTATGGACTTTTTTTAATTAGCAATCAAACATGATTTCAATTTAAATGTGTTAAATTAATTTAAAAAAACAAATAAATTTATGACAAAAATTGATTTAAGCGAAAATATTTTTATAAAACACTTGGTATGTGAAAAACATAATTTTAAGAAAACAAAATCCAGTAATCATTAAGAGACACTAATTCTTTGAAAGATAATTATTAGCTAATCACGAAGATAACAAAACAATCAAATCAATATTTTAAGACATTTTAGAATAAATCTTAGCAAAAAGAGCATTAAATGGTAGATTGCAATGACTAAGAATAGTTTAACTTGAAATACAACGAAAGAAATGAAAAACAAAAAGGCAAGAAACTTAAATTAATAATCCGAAAATAAATAATAAGAAAGATAAATTATGACAGATAGAAAAATATATAAGAGATTGAAGAGACGGTTGATAAAAAACATAGTTACGAATATTTTTTATTTGTTCTAAAAATCACACACATATATATATATAATATTTTTTTTACACATTTTATATTTCTATTTCATTCCTAATTGTATTTTAAAATAAAAATCAAAATATTTCCATAATAATTTATAATAGAGATTTTGTATATAAATTTATTTTTTAAATAATTTATATTTTAATTTTATTCTAATTATATTTTAAAATATGAAAAATAATTTTAATATCTTTATAACTATTTATAAATAACTACAAATTCTTAAATTTATGTAAATATTATTATTAAAAAAATTAAAATGCCTCTTCCATATATATATATATATATATCACTTTTTACACTTCTTCTCCTAGACACTTAAAAATATATTGGTCGGAAATTTATTTAATACTGCTTCCTTCTCGTTGGATAATTTTCCATGGATAATTAATATATCTAACATATAGTAGAACAAAAGCTAATAAGTATATATCATTTTTCAATTTAAATTGTATCATACATGTTTCATTTTAATTATACACATTTTTATCTAATGGATATTGAAACACTAAAAGTAGTGCAAATAATGAAAAGACACTAAAGTAGAATATTTAGTTAAAAAAGTTATTATAAATATTCGGTGTAAAATTTAATTATAAATATAAGAACTAAGAAAATGTATTTAACAATATGAGTAATTTAACCCAAATAAAATATAATATTTTATTATTTAAGTTAAAAATTTAAAATAAAAAATGTAATTATTTAAATTTTATTTTATAAAAATTATGATTTTCTAAAATACCGAAAAATGAATAAAATAAAAGGTAAAAATGAATCTAGTCAACATAAAATATTAGTAAGATTAATTTCATTTTTCTATAAGATAGTTTTATTTTAAAATTACGCTCTCGTCCCTTATTTGATGGTTTACAATTATAAAACCACTTCTAGGCTCATTAACAAAATAGAATAAAAATTGAGTGTCTGAGCCCGGGTTCGAACCGGGGACCTCTAGTGTGTGAGACTAGCGTGATAACCAACTACACCACCCAGACAACTTCAGGTTTATGAACTTATTTAGCATTATTTTTAATAAGATTTTATCAGATCTTTTATCGAAAATATAAACTAAAAAATTATATCTCTAGTATTTGTTTTTAAAGACTTAAAATTGATAAAAACCATTAATTTATAAATTTTTTATATCTAGAAACCTGATTAAAAAACTGACAGTATCAAATATCCAATCAAGACAATTTAATTGAAGAACCTGCTGTTTAATAATCTAATTAGAGTGTAAGTGTAATCTGTGAATATATTAGGAAGTGTCAATATAATTTGCTGTTATTTTTTTCATTCCCAGTTTCCCTTCCCACGGTATTTTGTTCCCACCTCGACTCTTCTCCAAAACCATCGAACAGAACATTTAATTTAACAAGCATGAATATGATTCTGCTGTTTACTTTTATTTAGTATATAAAAGCCTTAACCATGAGAAAAAAAAGATAATGAATTTAAGATTATTCTGATGTTTACTATTTCTTAACAAGAATTGACCTCAAAGACTAGGCCTCTCTAGGATAGAATTATAATCTAAATTCTCTCTTAATCCATGATGAAGTCTGTTATAAAGTGTATTTATCTGCACGATTAAATCGTCTACCCAACATATAAGAAAGTTAAACACATTATTAAATTATGTTTAAGGACAAAATTGGTGAAGAAGGGGAGAAGAGTAGAGAATATATATGCCACTCTGAACATCATTATTTCTTTATTTATAATTTGAAGAAAGACATAGATGATTCCCTGGTGAATACAACATGCATACTAGTAGTGCATACGTACGCCATATTCAACTCTAGAACTCTTAACACATGGAAAGACAGCAAAGTATACTCCTGCTATAATATCACACAAACTCAGAGCGACATAGTATATAAGCTTAATTTATACACCCAAAGCATGAATATAAAACATCTTGATTCAGACAAACATTCAACAGGAATTGACTTGATTACCACATCATATTAAAATGATGTGACAAAAAAGGGGTGAAATTGTGTTGAATGGTGTCTGTGTGAAGATGGTTTACATGAAGGAGAGTGTGTATAAATTAAACTGTGTTTTGTGTCTGTGTATTTAGCAAGTTGGGAAGGGGATCCCACAAGATTTAACGACCTGTTTGGCACCAGGAGAGTTAACATACTGCCTGAGGGATGGGTTTTTGAGGTAACCACATAAGCATGGCTTTTGCTCCTTCAGCTTCGCACAGCAAGCAGGTGAGGGTTTAGTGTTGGAAGTGATTGCTGAAAGACATGGGCTCAACTCGGTGGGAGTGCAACTTAGAGCCTCAGCCACAGGTCCCACCTCGATCAGAATAAGTGCCACAAGCACCACTGCACACATAAAGGACTTTTTTCTCATCATCTTGGGATCTAAACAACAAGAAGAAGAAGGTTAATCTGATAATGCTAACTCAGTGACTAACTCACACACTGAAAAAGGTGGCAGTGAAAGGTTTTTATAAGGAGTGAAGAGTGAGTGAGTGGGTATGGTTAGTGGTTTGGTTCAATTAATAATAATGGGTTTATGGGTGGGGAAGTAAATGGGAGATATCCCCACAGCATTAATGGGAGGGGCGTTGGGATGATAGTTCTCAGAATTATTTTTGCATTAACAGCACCGAAAATCTTGTGGCATTAAGTAGTGGTATGTGTACAGTGAGAGGACTTTCATGGACTTAATTTCAATGCAGTGGGCCCTACATGTTTCATAAGGGTCATTCATTTACCAACCTACTGGTACTAAGAAAATCACTCACATATAGTTTATCACAAGATGGGTGTAGAAGCACTTCTTTGTGGTGGTATTCCAATCCCTTAAGATACTATTATTTTGGGTAATATTGACACCCTAATAAATTCATACATTACATGATCACTGTTTTTAAGGACCACATTTTGGTTAAAGACATATTGTTAGGTTGTTTTTATCACTATTTTATCTTAGGTTGACAAATGACATTGTCGTTGTGTGTCAAAATAAAGAAGAGATTTCAAATTACTCCTACTTCTTACTTATAGAATAAGAACTTGTTGTGTATAGCTAAAAGTCTTACGTCCAGTTAAAGTTATAAGGCTTTCTTTCTTTCTTTTTTAGGGTGGAAAAGAATAAATTTTAAAAAAATAGAATTAAAAGTGGATTAAGAGAAAGTGAGTCAGAAAGAAGGGAGAGTTTATGAAAGCTTTATGAGTTGATTAATATAATAAATAAAAATTATTTTTTAATTAAATTTTTTTATAATAATTTTATTTTTTAAATTTTAGTCATGAATAATATTTTAGTTTATTATTATTAAATAAATTTATTTTATTATTAACTGTAATTTTTATTTAATATTATTATTTAAAATTATATTTTATTATTAATATGATTATTTATTTAATATTTATTATTATATAAATTTATTTTTATTATTAAATTCTTAATTTAAAATATATTATATTAAAATATAATTAATTTTTTGATTTTATTTTTATTTTATTATTTTTTCATGTTTATATTATACTATTTTTTATGAAAAACTATACATATATTAACTTTCCTCTCTTCAATTTTATGAGAAAAGTCTGATAAATAAAACATATTTGGTTTTTCAGATTTTTGAATCTTTTATGCATTGGTTTTCTAACTTTCTTAAGAAACTTTCCCTCTTTACATTTCTTCACCCGAAAAAAACAATGCCTAAATAAATATTGTAAAAGATAAACATGTAATAATCATCAAATTTAATGCAATAAAAATAATGACTAATAAAGTTAAAAACCCTATTAGCAATTATAGTATTAAAGATTATATGTACTATATTAAAATATTATAAAGAGTTTTTTCTTTCTTTCTTATTACCTAAAAGTATCTTTTAGTTTTTTAATAACACCATTTAGACACTAGTTAATATATGTTTTTATTAAATTACTAGTGAGTTGAAGAGGAATAAATAATATTTTAAACATATATGATAGCTTTATATTAGCGTTTTTAGACACTTGGAATTTTTTTAATTTTGTGAGGAAGAATCCTTTTTAGTTTATTGGATTTTCTCAAAGTTTAATTAATTTATTAGAGATAAAAGTAATAGTTAATACCATGTATATAATGGATTTTCAATTCATTAATATATATAATAACATATCAACATATACTTCGTTTCACTACTACCAAATTCTGTTTTTTAAATAAAATATCAAGTCTGTGTGGTGTGAATAGAAAAACATATATTTCGACACCTCATTAAAAAAGTAGTGAATATTTTTTTTCGCAAAAAATAGTTGATAAGAAAGTTGTGATTATTTTGTAGCCTATAATATACATTAACATATTTGACTTAATAAATCGTAATTATGTTAAGTAAGAAATATTCTTACCTGAATACCATAAGGGTCTATACTTGTTAAATAATGTTTAGTCTACTTAAATATTCATAATGAACTAATAAAACTGATAAACACTTTGTGAGTGTTTCATATGTTTTATATACTTTTTTTCATTTATAGTCATCAAGTGTTTTTCTTTTAATTCAGAGTCACTCATTAAAAGTTGTTGAAAAATATTCAAACAGAATTTATTTGTAATTCTTTTAACAACAATTTCAATTCTTAACTTATCCAATTATTGAAGCTAACAAAACTTCAATTTCGGCATATAAAAAAATTAAAAGACAATTCACATATAACATTTTATATCAGTGCATATTTAATGAGAAGAGATAGCATTTTAAATACAATAAAACACTTTTAAATTGATCTAATCAGCCCTTCAATTTTTTTAAAAATCGTTATATTAATATTTTTCACACTTAAAGTTAACAAAATTAAAACAAATTGTTTGGAAATAGAAAAGTATACATATTATAGTTTAATAAATGTAAGTGTATTTATGAAGAAGAGAGGGAAGTTGTTAGCAGGTAGGTGTTGCTGTGAGGATTAGTTACAGATACAGTGTGATTCCTACAAAGGTATTCAATTTTAATAATCTAACATGAATACGTGTGCCATGCCTGGGACCTGGGCCCACTGGAATTTTCTTATAATAATAAGTTATATATTTAGATAATTTTATTTTTCAAGTTAGTATAGATAAATAAGTGAGTTAATTGTAAATATATTTAATTATAAGATAAAGAAAAATATATAAAAGAGTATTATAAAAATACAAGGTAAAAAAGTTTAATAAGATAAATTTTATAAATTAAATAATAATGTGATAAAAGTAATTACTTTTAGTTCAATTTTGGATGAGAAAGATGTGAATGTTATTTTGAATTGATGATAATTGTTAATTAGTAATAAAATAGAGCACCAAAATATGAGATGATATAATTATAGATGTAATTTGATGATTTTGATTTAATGTTGTGAAATTCAGTTGATTGAGTCTAATGGGTGATTATGGATTTGAGTTTGGGTATGGTGACAATAGTTCACTCAGTATATTTTAAAGTTATATAAAACTATTACCTCTTTAGAAAATACTATTTAACAACAATTGCTATGCTAAAGCAAAACATAAATTTATTTTATTATACTATGTAAATAATTAAATAAAAAATTAGATAAAATGATATTTTATAAAAACTTTGTATGAAATGATTGAAGATCTAACCGCACCTATAAACAGATTTCGGAAAGATTATTAAAATAAATTAAAAAAGTTAATTTAATTTATAAACATATGATATCTTAAACTTTTTATCATGTATAACAATAGAGTGGTAACAACTTCATTATCATATCTTTGTAACCTCTTATTTACAGGTGTATAAAGTATGAAATTAGAATTTGTTCCTAAAACAAGTGTATAACAAGTCTTTTAGTGAGACCTAGAAGACAATCCTACTCTCAGTTATATACCCTATATTAGAACATGCTCATATATGTGTTCCAAAACAACACAACAATAAGTTAATAGAAAACAAAATCCATAAAATATAAACATTTGAAAAGCATTATATATATATATTAAAAACCAAATGTGTCATCAATATTCAAAACTTCAATATCCCAGTACCTCCCACAAAATCCTGAACACTTACATGCAAAGCTTAAGTTGCAAGAGTGTTAAAAAAGAATAGCTAAACTTATCCTATAGTTAGATTAAAGCTAACAAGAAAAAAAAAATACTAATTTATATAACTGAGGTAATAAAATATTTCAAATTAAAATGATTAGATTCACATAACTAATATATCCTTTATCTAATATAAATAAGGTAAACTATATTTTTTTCACTCTTTCGTTCCATAAATTACTTTAATATTGTATTTTTATTAACTAAATTCTATTTAACTTAGAGCTTATTATTTACTTTTTCCATCTTAATTTATTATATTATAATAATTAATAATTATAAAGTAAAATTTTAATATATCATAAACAAAGATTTTACCTCTAAAGATAAAAATAAAAAAAATAGAATTAATAATTATAGTATATTAAAATTACATATGATATTAAAAGTAATTATTGCTCTTATATTTTATCCGTACACAATTTAAAACTCATATAAAATAATTAACTTAAATATACTGTAAATTATTGTAGATATTGTACAATCTAAAGAAATTAATTGTCTTAGTTTATAATATTAGTTGTTGTTTTAATTATATTAATTAATTTTTAGCTTACTGCTACGTCTTAAAATATATACAAACTGAACTTTTAATATATATAATATTATTATAAAATTGATTTTTAAGTACATAAGGGTTTTAATTAAATCTAGTTGTTAAATAGTATTTAAAACCAGTCAACATGATTAAGATTTCTAAACATAATTGAGTTTCAACTGCATTCTAATTTGTATATTTAGACTATGTTTAATTTCTAATTTATTAATTTTAAAACTTTGCTTGACGAAAGTAAACATATTTATTCCATTAATTAACTTGTAACATTTTAGTTACATTATTGTACCGTTTGAAATGATAAACATTGTTTTTTCATCCTTGTTATTATGTTAATTCCTATTATTTATTGTCTTTCTTCATGCTTGTTTCGGAGGCTAAACCGACAGTAAATCACATTACCAAATTCGGTTGTCCAAACCTAAACGCAATTATCATTAGGATCAGCTTAGCAACGAGAGCCATAAGTTCTACTGACCATAATGTCGTACAACAAAACTAAACAAATGAAATTGTTTCTAAACTTCTGGATTAACAGCCAAGGATACGCCGACAGAACCACTTGAGTTCTTACAATGTTCTTTCTCTATTCATATAAGAAATTAAGAGTTGTCTCCCAATCCATGAAATATCAGTATAAAATCAAACATACGGCATACGATAATTTCATTGAATAATTCACAAATCTACCGAGCTCCTCATTCAAACCTCCCCTGTCCCCGACACATGGCCTAATAAATTAATAATAGATCATTACACAGCAAAAATACGACAAAACTGCAGTAAAATATTTATCTATATTTTCCTCTTCTATCTGAAGAAAAAACACTGTAAAAGAAGATTTTATATATATATACATATATATATATATATATATATATATATAAATGACTATAATATTTAGGAAACAACAGTGGCCAATCTTACCTGTTGGGACAAATCTTCGTTGTTGTTTGTAAATATGGGAAACAGCAGTGACCTTCACCATGCAGAAATACATCTTATAGATTGTGACCTTCCTCTGGGGCTTTTGCCTTGCCACGAAGCATCTCGCTAAAATTTCCCATCATGATCCGCTTGAATCTAGTGTCTTCTACTGGCGATGGTGAAGCTGCTTTGGGAGACGCGGTAGCTTCTGATGGTAGCTCTGCGGTTTCTTTCTTTCCCAGCAACCCACCCTCACCGAAGAAGCTGGTGACTGATGAAGGAAGGCCAATATGAGCCCCCATCACCTTACTAATAGTCTCAAAAGTTCCTCCTGATCTTTCCTTCATAATAATTTCAAGGGCTTCTTTGTGTGCTGGATCCAGTGAATCTGGGTCTTTCAAGAGATTCTGTATAGTAGGCAGGAAGTAATCCCGAACACTGTTTGCAGGAAGATCTACAAGAGAAGAAAAAAAAAATGTAAAGAATCAGCTAAACAATTTTTCCATGGAAAATTAAAAGTCGTATGCTGACTCTGGCTTAGGGGTGTATATGAGTCCGCTTCAAAGAAGTTTTGGCTTGACTTGTAGAAAACAAAGTTGCTTCCCTTGTCTCTATATTAATTATATTTCTCATATCATATCTATGCTTAACTTTTATTTTCTCATTTCGTCAATAAATGGGTAAGGATATAAAAAGAAGAAAAAAATTAATAATTCATTCATTTTTGTAAAATGACAATCAAAACAGAACAATTTTTCTTTTTATAAATTGTCAAAGAAAACAGGACAAAGGGAATGTATGAAAAATATCAAGTAATCTTGAAATAATTTTGAGTATCTTAGAGATTATCTTTATACCTAAAACACTATAGTTTCAACAATAAAAATAGCTAATTAGTGTTCATGAACACAAGATTAGTATAGTTTTTAAATGAAACCTGTAGCATCCAGAGCTCGGATTGCCTCACAAAATGCATTGGCTCGCTCCCGTCGACGCATCAAATCACTTGCTGAATTTGGCATTGCTGTAAGTTGGGAAATCTTGGACAAAAGATGTATGTCAAGTTAAAGAGAAACAGTAAAAATTCAGAGATATTGAAAGACAACAATATGTGAGTAACTAAGTAAATGAGACAATGGTTGACATAATTTAAGGTTAAGGATATAATCTCTAAGTCTTTCAGTTGTATGTGGTACTGCAACCACCAAAGCGCGAATAACAGCAATAGTAGCTTCATGGGAACCATCTTCAAGAAAAGCATCCATTTGAACACGTATCTTGTCAACAATCTGGAAGATATTTTATTTGATCAGCAATTTGAAAATGAAGCACACCATCATAATTTAATCAGAAACCAGGGAGAAATATTAGTAACGGTTACCATCTCATTTTTGAATTGTTGAGCCACAGCACCAAATGCATCTATGCTAGCATACTTAACATTCAGGTTTTGGTCAGATCCAAGAGTAACTAGGGCGGGCAAAACATGAGTTGAAGCAACCTTTGCATCAATATATGGCACCTATCAATGAATACCGCTGTGTTAGTTTTGGCATTTATGAAATGCAACTAGGAACTAAGAAAGCAATAAGCTTACAATAACTTTCAGCAGCTTAGCGGCGTTTATTTTCATGCTCGCGTTTGAGCTGACAACCATTTCCCATAGTATATTAACTATCATACCATGGTTTTCTTCATATATGCTGCATTACAGAGAATGCTCATTATGAGTATTGGAGAAAAATACAGTAAAGTTTAGAATGTTTACGGTGCTAAAATCATACCAAATGAAGCGGATAGCATTAATAATCTCAGGAATGTGCTTGGTTGATGGATTCTGCATGGAATTATCTTCAAGTAGCAGCTTCCTCAAATATTCAGCTAATTGTTCACGTTTTCCAGGAGCACTCAAAACCCCAGCCAATAGAAGTGGAAGGACACACATTGTGGAGAGCCTAGCGGCAACAGCAGATCTTGGTCTTAAACCTACAAGTGAGAAGTTAAATACACAGTAATTATATAAAAAAAATCACAGAAATATTGAAGTATCGATTACCTTTAACTTTTGAATGGATGGAAGTAGGTAAAAATGTCAAATCGGCATCATCTCCAACTGCTATTAAGAATACTGGTAGCATTATGCACGTCGTATAGGAATCCCCAAAACATTCAGAAACAGATAACAGAAACTGCATTCAAATGAGTTAGTTATGTAAGCAAAAGCTCAGAAATAACTATAATCAAACTTTGACCAGAAGTCTTACAAAATAAATTATAAAACTTCAAAAGATAGGCAAGTGACCTTTGAAATTCGACTTCTTAAATTGTCTTCTTTTTGAGGTAACAGGCAAGCCAGCTGTATCAAATTAGGAAAGCACTCAACATGGATCCACTCAAAGGAATCCCATTCAACTTGCCCCCTAACAAGAATGGAAATCATTCAGGATCATTAACAGTTTAGACAGTGCAGTCATACAAAGTTTATCCTTCAGTGTATGGAAATGTTCTAGGCATGTCCTGCAGAATGCATAATTGCATATACATTTCAACATGAATCACTAGATGGTAGGATGTGACCTAAAGACTATAGGTCATTGGCATAAACCATTCTTGCTAAGCTTACCTAGCGTACAATTTAAGTAAAGCAGTAGATAGCACAGGTTGGGTCGTTTCTGGAGTTGATGAAAAGGGGCATGTCTCAATTACTTTCTTGTGCACCAAAGCAAGCAATTCTGTCAGCATTCTCAATAGAACATCTATATTCCAGCGTTCTCTTTCACCCAAGACACGGAGATTTGACTCAACAGATCCTTCAACCCCAGAAAGAGGTGGGCAACGCTGCAGATTGAGGCAATGATTTCCACTTTAGAAAAATAGTATTCATCAAGGGAGCAGTGACAGTACAAAGTCAAACAAATACCAGGGCAGAGTTTATAATATGAGAAAGCAAAACTCTCCAAACATGATCTAATTTGTTCCCCCATTTCAAAACTGCAGGAACCAATTCCTTGAGAGCCCTTTCCACCACCACTCCTGATGGGTCGCACATCAATTGGAACATCATATCCTCCACCTATCAACAGAAAAAATATACACTTGGAGCAACTTTTAATCTTTATTATAATTATTATTCTTTTTTTTTGTCATATTATGGTAAGGGTAAAAGGCTCCATTCCCTAGACCATGTCTTGTCAACCTGTTCTAGAGCTTACATTGTAGCCAAGTCTCAAGTCAGAAACCTTCTCCATGATTGCCTCGAAGCAAATATAGTGAGGCTGACCTTGAAATATTTATCCATGTTTGGGAAAAGTGGAAGAAGCATGGCCAGATTACGAGCAGCAGCCTCACGAACTACACTGGCAGAATCTTCTATTAGTTGCTGAATAATGGATAAAATAAGAGAATCTCGAATCTCTGGCCGTACAAAATCTGCAAGCTCTCCACATGATTGAGCAACAAGCAATCTGCGCTCCTCGTACGTGTGACTTATCTAAAAATAATAACATTCAACAAATTGAAAACATTGTTCCAAAATCAGAATGGCAAAGAGAGGTTGAAAGTTGAGGCTACAATATACTTGTTCCCAACACTGCGGAAGCAATTCTGTTTCTGTTCTCATCTCTCCAACATTCTGGGCAAGGCTGACACATGCCTGAAACGGCAACAGGGAAATTTAGTTGCACCCCAAATCATTCATTAGAACAAGTTTAGCTAAAATCACAACATACATCCATTATTATTCGTCTCTGCTGTTCATCAGGACGCTTTATTAAATTAAACAATGTGTGGGTCAAAGAATCTCGAGTGCTGCTCTCTGGGTGACGCTCGATTGCACACATTATTAGGGGAAGAAGCTCCTGCAACCAAAGAAAACTGATGCAGCCAATATAGGACACCAACAAGTGAAGTAAATGTATGGAGAAGCAAACCTCTCGATGGTTGATCAAGACATAAGGAACAATTTTAGGCAAAGCATCTGCAAGTATCTGAATGGTTCCTAACCCCTGTTCAAATACAAACATATATAACAATAAAATAATGAAATTACATAATGACGTAAACAAAGACCTCTTTCGTCAAAATTTAGTTATCCTGACTCTTCCTCATTTTTTTGTATAAAGAGGGAGAAGATTTTTATCTTAATAGTTTGGAGGCACTATAGAACTACCAATGGAAACCAGCAACAGTATTTCTAGTTCACCCTTTTTAACAAGACTAGTCCTGAGTCCCGACTAAAACTTAATATCATTTTTTCAGGCTCACTAATACAGAAAGGTAAACAATATGAAACCAATTAATGATGTTTAGGGATTTCCCCAAGTCAAAAGTACAACGAACTTACCGTCCTTTCAGATATTGCTTCATCATTCACACTATCTGATTTTACCAGTAAGCTGCTATCCTCTACTTGTAGCCCAACATTTTGTTCAGAGAATTCTTTTATATTTTTAACAACACTATCTGTATTTGCAGGATGAAATAACTCAGGCAATGTATCCTCATGTTTATTGACAAACTGATTAAGAGACTGAACAACTGGTGATTGAGCATCTCCATTGCTATCAACACCCAAATCCACATCAACAGTATTAGAGATTTCACCTCGGTCTTCATGAATCTCAATTGCTTTATCATCAGTCTGCAAACTTCCATTTTCAGAACCAACAAAATTTCCAGCTTCAGGAGCTTTTATATTCTTTTCCTTCAACCATTCATTTTCCATCTGCAATTTCTTAATTTCTTCCTTACACTTCTCCAGAGATTCAGATTGAACATTATTAGCGTCACTGACTACAAGATTATTTCCCAAGTGAGCAATATGCATTTTCAGGGAAGTGATCTCAGCTCTGCAATCATTGAGTTCCTTCCTTTGGTGCTCCAAGGATTGCTTCAAAACTTGCACCTAAAAGTTAAATTAGTATATAAATGTCATATATTTGAAAATATAGATATTGTTTGTAAGCTTCTTTTAAATATAAGAAGGTATTACCTGGTTCTCTTTCTCTTTAAGATCCTTCTGCATTGCATCCAAGGACTTAGTTAATGTTACAATTTGAGCATCCGCCAAATCTTTGTTCTTCAACAAGTTCCCCTTTTCTTGATTCAGCCTCTTATTTTCATTCAGCAATGTTTCATTTTCTCTAAGTAGGGAAAATTTTTCCTGCATTAGCATCCATGTTTGATTCAGCACAAACAGCGACTCGTAATGAACATTATAGGATTAATTTGGTAAAAATATTTCCTAAATCACCAAAAGAACAACTAAAAATCAATTCAAAACAACCGATGCATCCAAAATATGAAGAAAATAAATTTCACTTACTAAGAGCAGAAATTCTTAAATTAAATCCTATTGGAAAGGAAATACTTCCGATAAAAAAACTCTTGTTTTTATAGAAATAGTTTTTTGAGAAAAGAAAAGAGACTACAAAAGGAAGATCTGAGGCTTTCTCTATTAATCCACAGCAAACTCAGTTCCTATCAAAATCACAGAAAGATTTGAAGATAATGATCAATTCAACTTGAAAACCAAACATCTAGTTAGCTGAGAAGTTACTCCAACCATTGATGAATTTTTGAAAACCTAACAGCATTTGCGATAGTTGGTTGATGACAAATAACGTATAGAATTCATGTATTAAAGAAAACCCTGCAATGTTTGAAGCCAAAGGTTTTGAAAGGCCTGATTATAGTTTCAAAACTCAGACTGATCATCAAGATAAAGTACACGAGTTGTAAACACAAGCCCGACTTATACTAATTTTAACCATAAACTAATAATACCAACACTCACTCAAACACCAATCATCAGCAGAAAGAAACTAACATAATGATAGAAGGAAAAGGCACATATAAAACCTACAAATTCATAGTACATGATATAAAACCCACAAAACTTAAGATTAAGAAGTCAAGCAGAGCAAAGCCATAAAATATGTCAGACAATTCTCTGCACTGTTCTTCCTTGACTAAAATCTCAGCACTAGTTTAGGTAGTCTGCAATGAGAAACATTCTGATACAATCAAGATAAAAATTTACCTCAGCAGCCTCTGATGTTGATGAAAGATAGTGATAATAATAATGACGTAAGGCATCAGGTACACATGCCGATGTGTTGTGCCAACTGTCCAAATCCTGGTCTGGAACCTACAGCAACAGTTACAACAGATCAAAATAGTGCCCCCAGGCCAAAAAAATGGGGCATACTGACTTTACATAAACATGTCCACCAAATATATATAGAAAGCATTCTCATTGATTCCCTATAAAACATTTTGTTCTTTCTTTCTCCCTCTTTGCTCTCTAAATTCAACAAGATCTTTTTACATATAGCACAATTTCATAATATCAATCCTATATTATTATTCAGAGTCTCTCCTCTCCTTTTCCATTAAGTCTTTGAAGGAATATTAACTGTTGGATGATTGTTAGACAAATCAGAACAATAATCTCCTTTAGCTTCCTTTTTAGTTTCCTGGGGGAAACAGCACAGAGAAAGCAGGACATTCAATAAAAAGGAGATAAAATAAGGAAAACATTTTATCATAAGTAGAAGAAAATAAAACTGAGAGAACTATAGAAATACAAAACGGGACCCATAAATATCAATGAAAGTGAAACCTTCTATTCAGATAGCTAGATGTTTGAAGTTACTTTGGGTTTCTTTATTTTCCCTTATACAGCACACGGATAAGACTGCTCCCCTCTGATTTTTATACCCGTTGGTTAAGATTTATATGGAAAAATTAAGGGTAGATCATCATTTTAATTCATGATGTGACTGAGACTAATTTCTCATGCCTCATCCCGCCTCAAGTATAAGATAGTATCTTATGGCTGCCTCCTCAACAAGAGGCGCCTTCGACTATATGAGGTGCTAGCCCACAAAACTGCCTCACCTTAGTGTTGAGGCAGACACCTTAGATAATACTACTATCTAATAGTCTAGAATAACTACTTTATATTTGAGTGGTTCATGATCCATAATGAAGCTACTACAGCCGCTGCCAGGGTAACCACTTTATTTCCCAATACAAGCAAAAAAGTTAAAGGACAAAAAAGTTCAAAACTGAATCCTACAAAAAGATAACAAGAAAAAACATATTGGGGAAATCATAAAACCACAGAAAGGGAGAAAAAAAGCCAATACAGAAGTACCAACCTCTTCATAAAATGTCATTGCAGTAAGACGGTAACCAGCTAAGAGCAAATACTCCTTTACAGCACAGTTAAGATCTTGACGTTCTGTCTCTTTTAATGGACCCAAATCAGTGAAGGAAGATTTCTTCTTTTGTTCAATTTTCTGCCCATCACTCACTGAAACATCTCCACTTAACTTTGCAGCTGCGTCAAAAAATAAAAGCATGTAAGAATATATTATCATGTTTTATGTGTGTAAAGAAGTTACAACCGGAGAAAATCTTAAGTATTTCAAGATGTACTATTTTTTAATAAAAAGAAGAATTTCCAAAAGAGGAGAAATAAAGAAGAGCTGGATGGAGCATGTAAGATATCCTCCAAGAGAGCCACATAGCATTATTAGACAAAATGTAGTGGGTGTCAACAAACTATAAATGGGTTTGCTTCTGCAAAATATTGATTTAGGGTTTAGGGTTTATATTAACCGAGATTAAAATAACTGATACTCAGCAATGTAGCAGTATTATTTGCAACAAATATACATGTAGGGAAACTACAATCAGTCTAGTGATTACTTCATTTCTTCTTCCAAAACTTGCACCAGTACACTATTATTTGTTCCAGAAGTCATATACGACCTTTTAAATGTAGACTACCATTCTTACACAATTTGAATGAATGTTTTTAAGTAACTTCCTTGAATACTCTCTCCATGCCAGAATCATGTTATTAGAGACAGATGGTGAAAAGCAAAAAAAAATGTCATAAGTGAAGGCCTTCAACACAATCATACATATTAATGTAAGGAATGTATGATATTGAAGGCCAATTCAATAACAAAAGTAAGTAACAAATAATCAAAATATCTTGAAAAACAAGAAAAATACCATTTAGTTCAAGGTTTTCTGCCTTCTTCTGCAACTCACTTTTGAGTTTTAAGATGTCTTCTTGAGCCAAACGCAATTCATAATCACTGATAGCTAACTTTTCTACTGCTGCTTCTTTCTCTTCCAGCAAAGTTTGAGCATCAGCCACTGCATAGCAAGAACGAAAATGAAGAACTGAGAATATATCATAACTCAAAAGTAATAGATAAATTACACATGCCTTAAGGAGCTCAACTCCCCATAGATTGCACGACAGACAAAAGCAAAGCCCATATCAACGAAACCAGAAGTGTATATTGCATAAGGTGACCCAGTACATTTGATATATCACTTTAATCCGTACCTAAATGTCACATGTACTTGAGAACGGTTTAATTTATGATTCTAATCTCTCTCAAAAAAGACCGCAAACATTCTTAACTTATACTTTTGTTTCCTCCATTCCAAACTGAAACTCAGTTCTAATCAACCAGGCATATTATAGTTTCCAGTTTTAAAGATCTGTTCTAATTTTCAAATTTAATGCAAAATTCCGTCTGCACAATGCACAAAATACCGATCATTCACTAGTATAAGCATAATAATTCATTCATACATACATAATTACATATATTCCTATAGTTTACCAGAACCAGAACGAGCCGGCAATTAGAAAACGCAAATTGGAGCAGTGAAGGTGTGTGCCTTACAGAATTCATTTAGAGGAAATTGCGAAAAAAAGCGAGCAAATTGAAAAGAGCGAAAAACGACCTCGGAGAGAGCTGAGGCGAGAGATGAGATCGGGAGGGAAGAGAGAGGGATCGGAGAAGTGTTGTTTGAGGCGAATGGCCTGGTCGTCGCGGCCGTCGTCGAGAAGCTCGTGAAGAAGCTCGAATGCGGTGAGAACGTAGTTCTCCTCCAACAGAAAGTTCACCACGCAATTGCACAGCGACGATCTTTCCACGTCCATTTTCTCCTTCTTTCTAAATCCTCAGACCAAAGCCCTCACTGAATCGCTCACTCTCTGATCAGAGGCCATTCAATGCAAGACCAGACTGTGACTCAGATCGTCTCCTGCTTTCAACTCTCAACACTTTGCTACCTCCGTGGCGTCTCAAGTGTTTTTTATTTTTTATTTTTCTTTAAATAAATTGCTGAACTCCTGCGTAAGTGTGATAATGTTAGCTATGGACTGATAAAGAAACAAATAATGTTACCTATGTCTGAAATAACTATCTTTCATCCTCGCATCAAATTTAAGTTTTAATTTCATTTCTAAACTTCAAAAGTTTCACTTCAATGTGTTCAGGCGATTTTATTTAGAATATTGGTCCTTTCTCCTACGTTTACTTGCACAGATCAAAATTAACATTGTAATTTTTTTTATCACTCTGCAATTATGTTTATTTTGATTGAACATTTTTCTCTATACACCCTCTATTCTCTTGAAAAATGGTTAGCTCTGCTAAGATTTTTTGAGTTCTAACGAGTAAGGATATGGACTTGTTGAAAAAAAAAAGTATTACAAAATATAAACCATTGGGTTTTGAAGGCTTTTGATGGAAAACGCGTGGACCAAGATGGCACATAAAAAACAAGAAAAACGTTAAAGCTTAAACAAACTTATGGTTCGTATTTTATCTGTCTCATTATTATAATTTTAATCTTTTAAAAAATAGATTGATTGATATAGTGATAAATAAAATTTTAATTATACAATAATTTTCATCGCTTAAGCTTAAGAGTTGTGCAATAATAAATAAAATTCTGATCTTATCTTATAATAAATCTTATCAAGGGCTAATTAAAAAAATTTGACACTCAAAAGATGTAAGCTTCATATAGTATAATTATGCAAAGATTTATAACAATCAAACAAAAATACGAGTTCAAAATATATATTAAAAGTAAATGAATTCTAAATCAAATAAGTTTGCTAGATATTATCAAACTAAGATAATAAGAAATAAAATATGGACCTTAGTTCATAAAAGCAATTATAAGTCTGATACTTATAAATAGGACTCTTAAAACAATTATAATTAAAGGGTCGTTACCTCTCTTTATCAGAATAATTGATGATATTTCCAATTTTAAGCACCTGTAATTTGTTTGCTTAGATAAAATATTGAATTAATTTCTTCCCTCTGCTTGATTCAGGTTAAACAGGAATAATTATTAATCAGACATATGTTCTCTACGAAAATATTAATCTATCACTATTGTATAGATTAGAAGTTCAGAACCATTACAATGATGACATTTATTTCTCACTGTATATTTTGTTGGTGTCAACACACAACACACTGTAGTTAAAAGAAAGACAAACTTGGCGACCTGAACAAGTGGTCATTGTCTAAACTACGTAAAGTCCTTTACCATTTCTATGGTAGATTTTTATTTATGAAGTTAGTGTACAGCATAATTTACATAGATTGGGTTACTAAGATATTATAAATAATGATATTATACACAATTTATTTCCAATATTACTAGGTGTGTTGTGTTGGATGAGACAAGTCACCTTTAAATACTAATATTTAGACCAAGTTTGATGGTGTTGCATTTGAAGATGTGGCCAATACTTGGCCAATGATTTATTGTGGCAAGGCTAATAAAGTATTACTTAGTATGTAGCAAGGAACGAGTTTAGAAAGTGTGTGTGATTGATTGAAACAAGACATCCTAAAGCTATGCCATGACAAAAAGTAAAACTGTTTTGTTGCTGATTGTTGTTTTGTTCAGCTTCAATGCGGTTTAATGGTTTTGACGGCATTCATTTAAATCTTATGTTCATTTTCTGCCGTTCCTACTTGCAAGAAGAACCCTTTTGAAGTATATGTCAACTTTGTTTTTTATTAACTTTTGTTAAAAGAATTTTCGATATACTTCTTTCCTATCAAGGTTTTATCCATTTTTTTTACTAGTCCCGAATTTGATAGTTTATTAAAATATTCAAGCTTAGTTCTAGTCAATTCAACACTTTTAGAATCTACTATTCAGAACATATTGAACTGGCCCATTAGAAAAAGTAGTTAAATTTTAACTCTTTTTAAGTCATTGTAGATGATACAATCCTAACAGAATCTTAATGAAATACAACGTCGTTAATATAGGCATCTTAGTAAATTTCTTAAACAAAACTCTTATTTGTTAAGACACAATTTTGCCTTTTTTTTACTAGCAGAAAGTTTACTACCACTATGATATAGCAGACAAACGAGTGAAGATGAAAAGTTGGTGGTCCCTATACATATTTGAAAAAACAAAAAAATGGGACCTGAAAATGTAACCAGAAAAATCTATAAAGAAATAAGAAAGCGACAAGAAGCGATGTGTCCAATTCCAATACCAGCCAGTCATCGATACTCCCTCCCTCTTCTTGTAACATACGTTCTTTGTTTTTGCCATTTGAGCACAGAATTCTCAACCACAACATTTGCCTTACTTTTTAGTTTTTCACCAAACCAACCAACTAGCACGGCCTCAGGTAAGCACTTGCTTTCTTTGCAATGTTTTTCTATATCACTGTTTAGATGTCACATAGTGACTCCTAGTTTTGGTAAAGAAAACATTTGTTTTATGTGGGTGTTTCTTAAATTCAAACTAGTACGTTGGAATAAACTAAAAATGAACAGTTTTGATTATCTGAATTAAGCATATAGTGTTGCCAAAATTTGCTAATACCTTGGCAATAGCAGATGGATGGTGCAGAGCTTGGTCGCAAAAGTGTTGGGTCAGTTAAAGCTGCTGTTAACTTCTATGATGATAAGGTATGTTCAGCTCCAGAGAACAGAAGTTACCCTCTCAAGTATTTGCAATTTGTGAATTATCGAGGCATTCTTCTATTAATTTTTTTTTTCTCTTTCATTTTTTCTTCACATGATTCTCAGAAATCCTCTTCAAGAACAAGGGAACTCCACCGAGCAAGATGGGATATTGGAAGGTACAAAGAGAGTAAATGGACTGCAGAGTCTGCAAAAGCTCGAGCGGAATCTGAGCTTTCGAATGCAAAGACGACAGTGAAACATCTTTCTTCTATGATTGAGGAGTCAAGTTTCAATGCAAAAACACAAATGAGAGATCTAGAAAGACTAGAGAAAAGGGGGAAGGACCAACATGGGGCAATGGTTGTCGCAAAGAGGAATGAAAATTATGAGTATGCACAAGTCATGAGAGAGTTGGAATATCTCAAAAAGGAACTGTTCAAGCTTAAGCTTGATGTGGCTTCTGTATTGGAAGAAAAATCACGTGCAG
The DNA here is from genome assembly GCA_030347555.1 of Lablab purpureus. NCBI lineage: Eukaryota > Viridiplantae > Streptophyta > Magnoliopsida > Fabales > Fabaceae > Lablab > Lablab purpureus. The sequence goes on from CM059254.1 coordinate 23,794,739, forward strand.
AGAAGGAAATCGAAGAGTCAAACTCGAAGATGCTCTCGTGTTTAACAACTGCAGGAGAACTCAGAAAGGAGATTGAGGAGGCCAATGAGGAACAAGTACTTGCTGAACTGGCCAGGATCGAGGCTTTGAAAGAACTGGCAGATATTGAAGCCCGGAGAGAACAGGAAGAAAATGAGTTTTCATTGAAATTGGAAAGCGCAAGGAAGAAGTTGAAGGATGTCATTGAAGAGATTGATGAGTCAAAGGAGCTTGAAATTAAATTGGCTATAACATTATCAGATGTTGATGTCTTGCAGAATGAGTTGAAGTCAGCTAAAGAAATGGAGAAAAGGGTTCGAGGAGATGGGAGTGTGAAGCACTTGGAAGAAAGTTTCAGGAAAGGGGAGGAATCAGAAGAAGACTCTATAGTTTTAGAGACTATAACAGAAGAATTAGAGGCGGCAAGGAAAGAATTAGCTTTAGTTAAAGAAGAAGGTTTTCAGTTTATGGCCTCTATGGATGTCATAAGAAATGAGCTTAGGCATGTCACAGCTGAGACAGATAGATTAAGGAAGAAGGAAGGGAAAGTGGATTCAACAGTTCAAATTCTCAGTTCAAAGATTTTGAGAGCAAAGTCTAAATTGGAAGCTGTGTCTGCTGCAGAGGAAAAGGCCAGATCCATAGTCACGAGTCTGTCTTATACTCTTGAAAAACTCAAGACAGAAACAGAAGAAGCAAAAAAGGAAAATGAGCATATAAGCCAAGAGGTTACAGCCACCAAGGAAGAGATTCAAAAAGTTGAGTTTGAAATAGACATGACTGAGGAAAGATTGCAAGGTGTCATGCAAGAGCTAGAAGTAGCCAAAGCTTCTGAAGCTCTGGCCCTAGAGAAGCTCAAAACTCTTACTGAGACAACCATGAGAGAAAGATCTTTAACAGCACAGCATAGTTCCTTGATTACCATCTCAAAATTTGAGTATGAGTATCTAAAAAATCATGCAGCCTCAGCAGAAGTAATTGCTGATAAAAAAGTAGCAGCAGCTGAGGCATGGATCGAAGCTCTGAAGGCCAGTGAGAAGGAAATACTGATAGAAACAAAAATAGCTCAGAGAGAACTTAAAGAAACAAAACTGGAGCAAGAGCTGGAGGTTTCCACCAGAGAGAAGTTGCTTTCAAGAAGAGTTAGTAGTGAGGAGTTTGACAATTGGACAAGAAAACGAGAGAAGAGTTCATCCAAGAACTTCTCGAGAGCCATGTCTAGAAAGAGCATCAAACTCAATGGCACTATAACACCTGCAAGGGGAGCAAGGTTTCAGAAGAATGCTTCACCTGCAGTTCGGCTTATCAGTCCTTTTACTATTAAGAAGAGAAAGAAGGTAATACCAAATTTGACAAAGCTTTTTAGAGGCAAGAGAAGCACCAGGGATACATAGTGAAATAAAAAATAGAAACAGTGATAATGATGGCTCTTCATATTTATCACTGCTACAATTTAGAATCAGAGAAGAGTATTTGTCTATCAGTGACTGCCATGTGTAATTCACATCACAGAACCCATTTTCTCACTGTGTCCCTTCTTCTCTATTCACAGTATCATTCCCACATGGCTTAAGTATTTCTCATCATTGTTCTATCCATATCAAGGATAAAGGATTTTACTGCTAAATTATTTTGAAATGGTAGGAAATAATTGTTGATGGGTGCGTGTATGATGATATTTGGAATGCTAGACTCCTTAGTCACAAGAATATTACATATTATCATTGATGTACAATAAAATTACATGTGTGTGACAGTTGAAAGTTGAAATTCACCAACAAATTTGATCAGAAAATAATTCTAACACAACAAAATTCGAAAAATTACAAATTGTCAATTGAGGTGTTTATCATTGATTAAAATTTATTAAAAAAATACAAATTTATGAGTGATGCTCGTCTAATAAAAAGCGTGACTCACAAATCATCCTTTCCAGCAATATTCTACAAATAGCAGTTCAGAAGAGTACATTGCTATCAATTTTTTTTTTATAATTAAGAGAAAAAAGTGAATGAATGAAATAAATCCAATTGCTATAGAAAAGAAAAAAACTAAACAATTCAAAATTGGTCTGTTAATAATTTTTAAACCCATCTTAATATGCCTCTTTGCTTATTCACTTTTTAATTAATTTATTATAATTCTTTAAAATTTAAGTGACCCACCACTGAATGTAATTTCTCTGGTCCCCAGAAGTTGAATAAAGATGTTCTCATCTATCGTTCAAAAAGTGTTTGCATTGATTGTTGAAAATGAAGAGTGGGTGAAGAAATGTATGAGGTTTCATTGAAAAAAGTTGCTTTTAATAAATTTAATAATCTGCTTTGTTCATCTGTAAATTTATGTAAATTAACTAATTTTCAAAATAAGGAAAATCACATCTAAGAAATCTTGATATCAAACACATAATTAAGGGTGGCAAGAAACTTAACTTCTTTATATAATTTTATTGATTGTAACAAATAAAATAATATATCTGAAAACCAAATTTTTTATTAACTCTAATAATAGAAAATCATAAAAATGAATTCCCTCTATTAACCAATATTTGAGCTTTCCTAATGGAAATTCATTCTTCTATCTTCCTTAACTTTCATTGATAAGGTAACTTTTATAGGTTAAGAAGAGACTCTTTAAAAAAGTATGTACTTAGTACTATGCTAAGTAACAATGACTGAGGGATCATAATTATCTTTAAGATGAATAAAAACATCTAGTTACAAAGTTTCACAGTTACAAAGAAGAATATAAACAGACAATTACATGTTTCAATCTCCAAAAAGAAGATTAATTAACATAATTGGAGATTCCTTGGTACAAATTTATTTAAACACAAAAATGCAATAATTTAGGAGCCACAATAACTTCTCACTGCCTTCCTTCTCTTGTCTTTTTCATCACATCTGGTTTAGTGCATACCAGTGATTAAGTTGCATAACGTGAATGAGAATGACCTAAACGAGTTTCTCTCTCACTTCATCTTTTCCCGTGTGGACACAAGTTTAAATTGAAATTCCCCACTCCTTTTCCATTGCATATGCTATTATTCTCTGCAACCCCGTCACTTTCTTCTTCTTTTTAAGCTCTTATTTGATATCCCCAATCTTGCTGTCTATTTCTTTGAATGGTTTTTCGTTGCTTCAGAAAATGGCATCTTGGTGGGATTTAAGACCCTTCTTTGGTTTTCAGTCTATGAGAACCCGCTTTCAGGTCAGCGCTTTGAGTTCTTTCAACTCTGTTCTTCTTCCCTGTCATACACACGCTTATTCTATTGTATGTTGAATGTTGTTCAAACATTAAAGTTATGCTTTTGAAGCTTTATTTATGGTATTTAAGTTATGGATGGATGGATGGATGGATCTCTATGATAATCGATATTCTGTACCATTTAATTGATGCCCAAGATAAAGGTAATGTTCATCTTTGCGAAGCTTTTATCCTCCCTTCTCTTGATCAAAAATTAAGTTATATGCACACGTTGTTCTTGTTTTTTACTTCCAATTTAAGTTGTGACATAGTGTTTTCTTCCAAAGCAGAACATTTATAGATTTAGATATATTTTTTTATCTACTATTTATATGTACTATTTGTGGTTACAAACCTTTTCCATGTTTGTATTAATGTTTGTTTGCCTTTTTGGAAAGTTTTTGCCCTGTTTATTGCTGGACATACAGGCTGATATTTTATAGTAAACCGGGTAAAAAAACGTCAAACATCTTTTTTAGTCATGTCAATTCTTTTAATTTATTGCGACTGATTTGATAAATGAATGCTTGGTTTCAGCTCGTAACTCTTGAACTTACCTCTCTCTTTCATGTTAACCAATGGTTTACCCTCTCTTAATCCCTTTATTTTCCTTAGGATGGTTTTGGTTCGTTTATATTTAAGCAAGCTGTATAATCTGTTTTTGAGTGGCTGGCTTGACTTTGAAGCTTACTATTGCAGATTAAATTCAATTTTTTTGTGTTGATTTTCTAGAATCCTAAGCTTGCGGCTCTTTGTGTTTGATTGATGTTCACATTCTTGTGATGGTCAAACACTGTTGCATATATGTAACCGGAGATGTTGACATTCCTCCTGAATAGATTTAACATTTCAGTGATATTTAAGATGTTTATTTGTTACTCGTAGGATTTTCCAGGTTTCTAATTTGGATGTTTTTGCAGCTGTGTTTAACTTTAATGCATATCCCTTGTGTCTATGAAAACACAAAAAAAAGATGCCAAAAGGTTTTAGAGAAACAGAGCAAATCAGGGTATTTTCATGGTATTTGTCCCTGATAATGCTTTCTTTGGAGTTACCTAGGATTTATCAAGCAGAAGGCTGGGAATCTCTGCTGTTACTGGTGCTCACTTTTCATCCATTAATTTTCCATTGATAGACAAAAAGAATGAAGAGGTATAAGATTTTTCTTGAATAACTAAAAGGGACTTTTCGGGCTAGACCATTACAATATTGGCTCTAAGAAGATATTATGAACATGTAAGAATAGGAATAGTGGTTCTTATATGTCTGTATATCTGGCATTTAACAGCCTCTTCTCGGTACAGCATTCTGTCTGCAGTTTAAAACTGCTTCAAATGACCAGCTTGTAGTTGAATCAGGCTGCTTATGATGCTTTTTGAGCTCCCTGCGATAGAGATATAAGTTACGCAAAATGCTTTTTGATTTTATAAGAGAAGGAATTCCCCCATCTAATTACACCATATATTTATACTGTATTTTCTTGCGTAACTTGCATGCTTTCCTGATGAACTGATTGACTTCTGTCTTTTTTTTTTTAAAATGCTCTAATTCACATAATTTTGATGCACATGTATATCAACTGGGTTGTCAATTTCATTACACTTGACCCTTGAATTATCAATAGTATATGAAGATACACAGAATGTAAATTTACTAGGGATGACTCTTGCTATAATTGATTGTTTGCTTTATTACATATTAAATGTAAAGAATTGAATATCACCTTTTCTGACCACACCTAATCTCAATTGTGGTTTTTGTGAGCTGTAGGATTTCAGAGCGAGGGAAGTCCAACTTGGTTCACACACTGTGAGCTCTCATGGATATGCAATTGCGAGAACACACAAACATGATTGGCTCATTCTCGTGCTCCTCGTGTTGATTGTTTTTGGTCTGTATGTTATCCATCCTTTCAATCGCTTTGTTGGGAAGGATATGATGACTGATCTCAGATATCCCCTGAAGAGTAATACAGTTCCTGTTTGGTCCATTCCCGTAAGTAAACTGCTTCAGAAATATAACGTGAATTCTTTTCCTTCAATAACAACATTAACAAGATTATCCTGTCATTTACTATCTTGTCATGGTTAGATGTATGCAGTTTTATTGCCTATAGTGATCTTTCTTGTTGTCTATATCCGAAGAAGAGATGTCTATGATCTTCATCATGCTGTGCTAGGTATTAATCTTTAAATACTCCTCATTCATTTAATTACTAACAAGCACATTCTGTTTGCTAAGGAGATTGTTTGCTGGCCCAGGTCTATTGTTCTCCATTTTAATAACAGCAGTAATTACCGAGGCAATAAAAAATGCAGTAGGTCGACCTCGACCTGACTTCTTCTGGCGATGTTTTCCAGATGGAAAGGATGTATGTTTTCTTTAAATTTTTGGCTTTCAATTCATATTTATGAATTATGTTTACTCTAAGTTATGCCTTCTTATTAGGTTTATGATAAATGGGGAGATGTCATGTGTCATGGTGAAAAAGATGTCGTAAAGGAAGGATATAAGAGTTTCCCCAGCGGCCATACTTCATGTAGGTAGCATTTATTTCATGTGCTGTTTTACTGATGTTTAGAAAAAGACTGGTTTTGCCGTGCTCATAACTTTGATGTTTAAATAGAAATGAATGGTGGAATTAGTTTAGCTCATTCAAGGCACGTGTTCTCAAATTTCCGTAGTTAACTTTATATAGTTTTAATTTATTTACAGGGTCATTTTCTGGTCTGGGATTTTTATCATTGTACCTATCTGGGAAAATAAAAGCATTTGATCGCAGAGGTCATGTTGCAAAACTCTGCATTGTTTTTCTGCCACTACTTTTTGCATCACTTGTTGGCATTTCTCGAGTCGATGACTACTGGCACCACTGGCAGGATGTGTTTGCTGGAGGCCTTTTAGGTTGGTCCACCCTTAGTATCTCAGTTTTAAATTAAGCCTCAAGAACTACTTAGCTACTCACTGAATAACATTTCTTCTTTCAGGGCTTACCGTGGCTACATTTTGCTATTTGCAGTTTTTTCCGCCTCCTTATCATTCTGAAGGTTTGCTTCAACGCAGATTCTATTAGAGAGCTCACCTTAAATAATTTCCTGTTAAAAATTAGCCCAAGTTGATATGTTTGTTTCCTTTGACAAGTATGCTGTCAAACTTTTTGATGTTTTAGATATATTGTTTTTCTGTGCAGGCTGGGGTCCTTATGCATATTTTAGGATGTTGGAAGAATCAAGACAAATGACCCAAGTTCCTAATGTTCCAAATTCTGGTCATGCACAGTTATCAGAGATTCAGGCCGAGAGTGAGGAGGGACAAGGTTGCCATGGGTGTATGGGGCTATCTTTATCACGGGATCATAATGCAACACCGAATGACGTTGAATCTGGAAGGGGATAAAGTGTGTACATCTAATGATCTTTGTTCTTTTGTAAATGAGATGCTTGTGCATATCCTAGAGTTTTAACCAGTATAGAACTACCACATTTTGCTGAAAAATTGTTTTACTGGATTAGTCAGTAGTTTCTGTAAACTTTGAAGAATATTTTATTTGTAAGAGTTGAGACAAATCCGAAATCTCTTGAAATGTTTCTCCTGGATTACCAATGCTAAAATGTAATAATAAAATCTGTTTGTTTTTATAGTCTTATATAAAATTTAATATTAGTTCTCTTCAAAACATTTTTTGAAACGATAGAGCAAGAGTTAGGCACTCATTCTACATAAAAACTTGCAAGTACTTTTTGTTTAACGTTGTACTTAAATGATTGTGCCTATATTTCACTGTTTGTTAGATAATAAAAAACACAATCTTATAACCATAACATAAGCTACACTTTTGTTCAACTTTCCCCAGTGGGAATGAAGTAAAATTATTTGAAGCAAACTTGGACCATTAAATACGAGCCGTGTATTACAAAAGTTGATTCCATGTAAGTAGAAAATGTTGACTTTGATTATGTGATTGCTAATTCATGAATTAAACCATATCAAATAAAGCATCTGATATTATAAATATTATACGCAGTCAATGAAAGGCGTGAAATTTTCAAGGATGAACAGTAAGCATAGGAGGAAGAAAAATAACGAGAATGGAAATAATATAATCAAATCTGAATAACAATCGTTTTGTGGGGATCTGAAAATTTTTTGTTGGACTTTCTAGACTTACGAGTTCGGAAATTAAAATCGTATCCAATGCCTTGGCCGAAACCGAAGCCAACACCAACTCCACAACCCATTCCAAGGCCGAAAACGAGGTGGAGGTGGTTGAAGGGCCAGCCTCCGAACCCCAACCCACCAACCAAACCCAAACCTATTCCGGCGCCGCATCCGATGCCAGCTCCGAAGCCAGGACCAAACGCTGATGTTTGAGCTTTGGGGGGTTTGTTGTTGTTTCCTAGGAACTTTGTAACCGAGAATTGTCTTTGGTTATTGTTGTTGTTGTGGTTGTTGGCATTCCAAGTCCAGAAAGATTCGGCATCAGCTTTGGTTTCCATTTCTTTGCGTCGCTTCGCTCTGCACAGTGTTCCCTTGCTGCAGCTGTAGTTGGATAGGCTTTTCTAAGTTGTAGGTTTGGGTATGAACCTTTGTTTCTACACCACGGGCCCAACATGCCTACAAATCACTTTAACATTTCATTTTAGGTTTTCTAAAAAGAAAAATTGTCTTTCATCCTTCAAAATTTAAAACTATTATTTTTACAACACCTTATAAAATAAATAAATAAATTTTGATTTCCACATGCGATTATTTGGACCTTAATGTAAAATTGAGGACATACAGTGATGGGCTTGGGATTTATTTATCCCAAAAAAAATCTTAGAATTACATGGGATAAAGTTCATGGGAAGCAACTAAAGTCTTAGAAATCTCAAAAATGATTCTGGCCTCAAATTCATCACTTGCATGACTCTTAGACACTTCACGAGCCTTTGGAATCCGTTTGGCGCCAAAAATCTTATCACTGTTTATAGCACCTATTTTCCCTGCCATCCTCAACATAAAGTTCATATAAACATTCTTCAGCTTTGTCAACATCTTCAACGGTGATCTCATCACCCACCTAAGCTTTGGAGTTGCTCTCATCCTCCAATGCCTACGTGGCCCTCTCAATTGGATGATCGCCATCTTCCTTCTTCCGGTGGCGGCGCCACCCTGGAGACGCCGGTAGCGCTGCCGTCTCAAGTACCTCTTTATGCCACCGTAGGTTGCCTTAGGAAATGGTAACTCCATATTTTCTTGCTCTGAATAGCTTCGATTTGAAGATGAGAGTGTTTGAACTTGTCTTAGCAATTGAGCAAATATATAAGTGAGAAATTCACACTCTAAAAATGTAACATTTCTTATGATAAAACCATTGTTAGTGGAAAACATAAATACATATGTTGGTAAAGTCATAAACTATATAACAATATGATATCAGCACGTACGATTTTTTTTATATTATATATATGGCTGCTTCTGATAAATAAAGTCAAGAAATTATCTTTGACCAGAGTTGGTGCTGTGATGTGTGTGAGACAACAATGATGACCAACACAGTGTATAGCTTCGTATCTTCCTTCGAATATTATGTAGGAAAAATGTTTTTTAATACTTGGAACGAAGGAGAAAAGGCAAAGCCATTTTCGTTCTCATTGTGGTCACTTTGAGTTTCTGCTTAATTTTTAAAATATTTGATGGTTAAATGTTATTAGAGATGCCAGTCAAGTCAAGTGCACTTAATTATATTCTGATGTCTGCTTATAAAAACAAAAATGCTTACATTTATTTATTTTTAATTTCTAATTCATTTAGGAATATGTAATTGGAGATCCAAAAATGCTTCAACAAGATTCCTTCACAGAAATTCAAAGATATAATCAATTCTCTTGAGTAAATTGTAATTTAAACCAGAGATAATTTATCGTACCTTTGATTTTCCTTATATGGCTTAAGAAAACAAGAATTGAAGAAGATGGTGAACTAAAATACCAAAGGAAATCCTTCATTACTTCTAAAAACTCAAATTTCCAATTATGAAACACTAAAAAATATAAGCTTAAAACTCTACTATTCTCTAATAGTCAAAACATGCATGTTTTCTTTGGAAAAAAAAAAGACAGAATTTTGAAAGAAGGAAGAAGAATAAAAATTTACTCAAGAGTTAACTCTAGTATTGATGCTCTACACTTTCTCTCAATTATCTTCATGACAACAATTTTACTAATGGAGAAAAAATGAGAGTCAAAAGAGGAAGAAGAAAGCTTTGTTTTTGCGAATTTAAAGAGAAGAAAAAAAGTAAAAGGAAAAATATAGAAAGAAAATAACTAATTTTTTTGGAATATTAAAAAGAGATCTTCAAATAATTAAGCACAATTCTTTAATTACTAATTTCACCTCTCCTTGTAAAATTTACTTCCTACATATATATAAGATGTCAAAATGGATTATCTAGCCCAATAGACCACTCAATAAATTTGGATTGGTCCTCTCCACCTTACTTTAAAAGGCTACCATTTTTGGATATGGTCTAGCCTATGTTGAGTAAATGGTTCATTTTTTATTTTTTTAAATATATTAAATTAAAAACTTATATATTTTAAAATTTAAGTGATATTAATAAAGTTAGTTTTAATTTTAAATATAATTGTTTGATATAAAATTATAATGCACATATATCTTTTAATAAAATATAATACTTTTAATTTTTGTAAATATAATTATTATTTTATTAAATAGGTTGTTCTATAAGTCTACATACACACTTAATCCATCTAAGTTGATTTAAGTTACGGGTTAAACAAATTGGACAAAAATGACCACGTTCAATATTTTAGGCCACAACTTTTTTTTACTTGGAATGACAAGTTGTATTAATTTTTTAAGTTGATTTATCATATCAAAACTATTTTGACGATTTTATATATATTTTCTAAATCTTTTAGTTATACACAATATGTTATTATCAATATTATCCATGTTCTCATATCTTACCATTAGAATAAATTCATCTAATATGTTTAAATTTGATTCATCATCAATCTACAAAATTAACCTATAAATGTTTAAATTTGATTCATCATCAATCTATAAAATTAACCTATAAAATACTAGGTAAGATGTAACGATTTATAATTTGTAGAGTTTAAAATTTAAAATTTAGGATTTAAATTTATAATTTAAAATAGAGTATAAATCTTTTTTTCACTTCATTAAATAATAAGTTGATGATTTGATGAATAAGAAGATATATTCAAATTGATAAATATAGTTAAAAAAATAAAATATATAAAAGTTATTTTACAAATTATTAAAATATTACTTATTTAGCTTAGCGAAATAAAATTTATAAAATAAACTAACGAATATATATTTTAAATTTTTTAACATTGATAAATTAAAAAAATAACTTAAACTTTAAAAAAATTATCACTCATTCATTCTCACAATCAAGTTTTATTCCAAAATAACCAGAAATGATAGAATGTAAGTTTTCATTTTATTTTATATTTAGGAATCTTAATTTATCTCAAACACAATTTATCACTTATAAATTAATTTAAAACTAAAACAAAACTAGTTTTCTTATTTTAATTTTCCTTGTACCATAAGAAATTAGACCTAACGAAAGAAGTTGAAGTACATAAGCACAAGAACCTCTTAATCAACTTAAGGTTAAAATCCTGATTATAAACATCATAGTAAAACTTAAGTTCATAAACTCTATTTATCTCAAAATTCTTTCAAACTCATACATGCATGAGCTTCTCACTCTAGAAGGAGGAAGAAAAGTAGAAGCTTACCTCTAGAAGGAAGAGAGTTTATCTATGAAACTTAGACAGAAGGAGGAGAAATGGAAGAAGAAAGAAGAAATAAGGAGTGATTGTTCTTATTTTATTTTGAAAGAAAGAGAAAATAAAGGTTACTATTGACACTCCACGTTCATGTGCGCATTAATCTTAATTTTATCATGTCCTTGTCTTTTAAAACTAAACTATTTCAATCAATCTCAATTATCATGTGAGAACATGCCTTCATTCATGTCATTTTAACACCAAATGCCACTTCTCATCCCTAGTTTCACATTAACTTTTTTTATTTAAAAGAAAACTAATGATTTAAGATATTTAAAACATAAAAACATTAATTATTTCTTTATTTTTAGTCTTATATTTTTTATGAAATCATTTGAGTTTTATATACAACTAAACAAGTCAGAATAATTTTTTAGTTCATTTCTTTCTTTCTTTTTCTTTTTATTCTTTTATTTATCTCAATTTCAATTCTTACATAAAAAGGCAGAAGTTTCACTCTCTTAATTATATTTTAATTTAATTAAAAACGTTTATTCTCAAAATTGAAAACTCAAATCTCGCAGATCAAATTGCTCTGACATTTTAATTCTAACTTCTAAGAACATATTCTGTTTAAAAGTTTATGAAAATATGTTAGTTATTATTTTTTCTAAGGTATTCATGATCTGTATTAGCTCCAGGTTTAAGATATTAGATTTGATTTCATTTAACTAATTTGCCCCATTTTGAAGTTTTTGTTACGAGTTTAAGTTTAACTTTTGCTGGAAAAAAAAACGAGTTTAATTTTTAACAATTTAGACTTGATATGTTAGAATGAGATGGGATTATATCTTCAGTTTCTTAATTCAATCTAATGTCTTATAGTTTTTTAAAGTATATTTTAATAGTTATATAATAACGTAGTATTAATATTGATATTTATTTGAAATATATTGTAAAGTATATTAATTAGCATATCCTTTTAATTTTATGATTTAATATATTATGTTCACTTTACAATCGATATCAACAAATTATACATTGATGTAATCTTATTATATATAGCATATCTGAATTAAATTGACTTCAAATATAAATAAAAAAAACTATCAAAATTTCAAATCATCAGTGACAAAAAAAATCTACTATTTGATGTTGAATGAGACAAACATGTTTTGAAATGAACTCATTCTACTTAGAACTTTCCTTTAAAATTTTTTTAATATATATATTTTTTTACTGGATACTATCTAAAATTAAATAAATATACAAAAATAAAACTTTTATTTCGGAATAAATTCAACTACATATTCAAACACAATTGTTTTATGAAAAAAAATTCAAAGAACAACTCTAACAAAATCTTTTAATTTCTTATTTAATAGATTTAACTTTATCTATAAAATATATTAAATGTACAAAAAATGGCTATTATTTTAGGAAGAATGTTTATTTCTATGCGTTACTATATTTTTATATTGTATGAAAATTTCGCAGCGGATATTTTATGGAACTTTATAAATTTATGAAAAAACTTGTAAAAATAAATCTCACTCAATATGAAAAATTCTAATAACAATAGAAAATTTGTAAAAAGAAACAAAATATTCTTCTTTTATGTTAGATTTATTTATCCATAATGTTAAAATAATATAAAAAAATTAATATAATGATTTTTTTTTCATACACGTCTTTTTGAATGAAATGAAACATTTTTATATTTAAATTAATAACAACAAAATATATTTAATTTTTCTTATTTTCGCTTATCGTGACATATAATATATAGGAGACTTATGTGTAGCTTATACAAGATGTAAGCAAAAAAAGTCTTACTTTTGAAAATGGTGTTCCTGCAGCAGAAAACACCATCAGTATGAATGAACTAATGAAAAAGATGGCGGCTTTTCAAGTTTTCAACAACAACAAAACTTATTAAAAAAATATGTATTAATTAAGTAACCATATATACATATCCAAACTTCTAGATGCAGTCTTTTTCTATTTATTTATTTAGTATAAAGTATACATATCCATACTTTTCTTAATTTGATTCCATTTCCACGTTATTCCAATCCTTTTGTTGCACGCATAATCCTACATGAATCAAAACTAAATTCATGCATTAATAAATTCTATTATTTCTCTTTGCTTTTATTCTACTCAATTCTATATTTGTTACACCAATTAATATCATATTATATATATGATTTTTTAAATACTAAATATAGCTTAACCAAATAATTAATCCGCAACTTCAATTTTTCCTAGGTCTAACTTTTTTCTAAGGTCATATAATTAAATATTAATAACAATTTTTTATCGTAATTTTATTATTAATAAGGATATATATATATATATACAACTTTTATTTATTTAAAATGGATAATTAATTACATATATATATGTGATTAGCAATTTTTTAACAGAATTCAATATCGACAATTAGTAGTAGTGTTGAATATGTCTTAAGGTGATTTCATTATATAGTAGAAGGAGGAAAATCATTTATTGACAAAAACATATATTATTAAGGAAATTACGTTGTTCAATGTTCATGTTGACTTCCATTATCACACACCCACCATTTTCTGGTCAAATTGTAGTTTCTTGACTTTGTCTTCTGAAAGCCGATCAATCCCTTTAAATACCACAACAAGGTGCAATTTCTAACACAGATTTAAATCATCACTTTCGTAAGAGAAGAGAATATCATCTTCACTTCCTCCTCCTTCTTCAACCTTTGCAACACCAACATGGAAACGGATTCACTGTTGCCCAAGCCAACATATGGTGGCATAAAGAGGTACTTTAGAAGGCGGCGCTATCAACGCCTCGACAGCGGCGGTGCCGCCACCCTCACCGGTGAAAGGAAAACGAAGATGATTAGGTCAAGAAGAAGCCCACGCAGGCAATGGAGGATGAAGGCTGTTCCAAAATTGACATGGATGGTTAGGTCACCTCTGAAGATGTTAACAAAGCTCAAAAGTGCTTACATGAACTTCATGTTGAGATCTATGAACACCGACAACATGTTTGGTAACAAAAAGATTCCAAAGATTGATCGTCAAATGTCCAAGGATCAGAAGAGTGATGCTTTTGAGGCTAGACTCATTTTTGAGATTTCCAAGGCCCTGGTTGCGTCTCATGAATTATATCCCATGCAATAATTGTTTATTTTCTTTTTCTTTTTCTATCCTTCTTCTTCTTTGTTTATATTTTTCCATTTTTTTTTCTTCCTAAATTTCTTGGGTGATCACAAAAAGTGCAGAAGAATCACCGACAAGTTGCATTTTATTTGATGTTATTTGACTCTCCATCGTTGGTTGCTTCGAATATCTAACTTCTGCTTATTTCTTTTGTATCATGTTAATCTTGATGTATATTGATTAAATTATGAATATTGTTAAATTAATATAAAATCTTACAGATATCATTTATATAATAAAATCATTGAATGAATAGCATATTTTGTTATTAAACTATTTAATGTAAGATTATTCGATAAAATGAAAGCATATTTAACCGATGTAAACTTAACTTTTCACAGTTAGTTGGATTATGGAAGTTAATTTCGCTTTAATATATTATCTATTTATCTAAAAAAATAAAATAATTGAAATTAACTAGCTTCTCTCATGTAATATTTATTCACTTCACATGTCAGAAAAAAATAGTTATACTGGTGCACTATCAAAGTTGAGAGTAGTTTTATGTGAATTATCTAACTTATTTATTTATAGAAGCTAGTTTTTGATTTAATAACCTTTATCTTAGAAAAAATAGTTAAATATAGTTTTAATAATAATAAATCAGAAAAATATTCATATGATACGGTATAACTTTTTTTATATTTTTCGTGAGCATGAAATGGTTGATTCCATGTCCACGTACTTGGGTTTGAAATATACATTTCAGAATCGTCAGATACAATTTGATTATTCATTTCATTTGACCAGAACATTAAAACAACGAACTTACTAAAAAAATAACACCCTTTGTTAAATTTTTCTAAAAAAAATAATTTATTTTTTATAAAGAAATTAAGAAATAAATATAATAAAGATTTGAATTCCTTGCCGTTGCACGTGCACAACCACACCCATGCAAGATTTGGGTCAACTGTTTTTGTTGACTTTTTACCTCGGAGCAAAGCCCTTTGAAATTAAAATAGTCTAACACAAAATTCTTTAAATGAGAAAAATTGTAAGACGTGGTTTAGAAAAGATAGCTTTTAAAGTGAACGTAGAATTAATAGAAATTTTATTCCTCATGTTTTTATAAATATTTATCTCCTTAAAACTGTATTACATATATTTTAAGATTTTTGAGATATTTTTTTTCATTGAGCCTATTCTATTTAAAATGTGATTGAGACTATAAGTATATGCTCAGATAATTAGGGGATTATCATATTAACAATTCTATGACTAGTAAACTTAGATAAGATACAGGTAAAATTGTTGGATAATCATTGAATTATGATGATAAAGGTAATTTGATAGTCAGAAATTTCTTGAGAATTATGATACATACAAGTTTCAAAATGGACTTCTTCAATACTAATATTTTGAAAGATGTTAATTTGTAATTACTTTTTTCAGTAACATTTGTTGTGGTAAGAAATATATATTTGTAGAAAATAATATTATGAATATATATATATATATATTTCCTTTATTTTTTAAATCATAATTTATTTTGGTTGGTTTATCCTTAATATAACTTATGTATGTTATAACTACATGATCATAGAGTGAAAAATAGGTGCAAGTTTGAAAAATAATCTAGAAACCGGTTAAAAGGTTTTTTTATAGGTTTGAGAAACATAATTTATATCTATGTTTAACTAATTGTTTGGATAATATTTACTCTCTTTATATATAAGAATATATATATATATTAATGAATAATTTACCAATGAGAAAAATAATAAGATTTGGATTGATTTGTTCAACTGAAAAGCTAACTGGATTCAGCTATTGGGAAACCCATTAAAAAGATGTAAGTTTAGTTAAAATTAATAAATTTGCTAGTAAAATATACTTTGATTTAATTTTTTAAAAACTATTTAATGTGAAAAAAAAAATAACATGTTCCTGAGATAAATTAGCATGAAGTTTATCCATGTGAACCACCGAATTTGAATTTGAATTTGAGTTTCAGGAATGTGTAAGTGAACATAAAAAAAAAGAGTTTTATTTTATTGTTCATATTAATCTTTACTGATTCAAACAAATTATCTCAGGTACATGATATTGTGGTCCTATACACAAAAATCCACATACAAAAATTATTATTTATTACATTGTACAAGTAGTATTAAAATATTTATTCAATTATCAGTTTACTTGACCATAATTAGAGTAAAGAAAAGTGAATAATTACTTCGTGTATTAATGACTGATTTAATTTTCAAAATATTAAAATACTTATTCAATTATCAGTTATTTGACCATAATTAGAGTTATGAACAGTAAATAATTACTTCATGTATTAATGACTGATTTGATTTTCAAAATATTAAATTTTGAAATTAATGATTAATGTAGATTAACACAAGCTTTTTAAAGATATAAAGTGTGATTATCTCCCTTGACACAACTAAAATATCGACATTTATAATTGAGAAAAATTTTAATACTCTCAAAATAAATAAATTTAGTGTTATCGGTTTTATTTGGCAAAACTTTTCAGCTAGTTTTATTTTTTTTACTTGATGAAAACCTTTTTTAATCTTACTAATAATAATTGATAAATATTTTTTTGTAATAGTTTCTAATGTTGTTTTAGACACTACTTAAAATAACATTAAAATGTCAATTCTAATTTTTTATATTTATTTAAATATTTATTAAAAATCTTTGTTATTTTAAAAAAACAAGATAAGTTATTCATTTTTTAAATTTATTTTCTTTTAGCTTCTCATTTTTTACATATTGTATTATTCATTTTAACTATCATATTTATTTATAATATTTATTTCATTAGTGTTATATTTCAAGAAATTGATAAGAGTAGATTATTTTTTTATTTTTTTGAAATTTTTTTATGTTTAGCTACTTATTTTTAACCACTGCACTAATTAATATAAATAAAATATTACACCCACTTAATTATGCATTATTTTTACTTAACTTTATTGAAAGTATTAATATAAATAAAATATTACACCAACTTAATTAGGCATTATTTTTACTTAACTTTATTGAAAGTATTTTAAGACATGATATAAATTAATAATATAATAAAAAAATATAGTAATAGAAACTAAAAGAATTATTATTAAGTAATTCATTTATAAATAAAATAATTTCAAGAACTAAAGAATCATTTTAAAAAATAATTATAAACACTTTAAAATGTATTTTAACCATAAAATAAAAAAATATTATATAAAATATCATCTTTTGTATATTTTTTATATTTTGAATTACTCAAACCTTTATTTTTTTCTAAACATTTATTATTTAATAAATTAGTTTAATAACAGTAGGCTACTAACTATCAATTTTCAGCAAACGATTAGTTTTTTTAAGTTGTAGCTGATTTTTGAGCTAGTTTTGCGAAACAAAACCATTATCATTTTTAAATAAATCATTAACTTTATTTTCTTTCTAATTTATTCTTAAATTAATTACTCTGTGCATCTTAAATAAAATAATGTATTTATTAAAAGTGTAAAAATATTTTAATGCATGTGAAACAACTTTAAATTTATATATTAATCCTTTAAATGAATCACTGTTGGCAGACTTCAATATTTTAGTGTAGCCCTGACAATAATATTAGATGAGCTTCCACATTCACACTCTGGAAAATAAATATCATTAATATTTTAGCATATAATAAATGCAAATGAAGAAAATATAATTTACATGCATTTAATGTCTATGTCCTTTTTTGAATCCAAAGACTTATATTGATATTTGCTTCGTTTTTTCTTCACTCGAAATCTTTTTTGAAACTTATAATTGTCAATTTTATTTAAAGAACTGTTTCTCTTTAGTATTAGGTTGATAAGTGATTTCAATCTATCAATGAATTTCACTAGCAATTCAGCTTCACCAAACATGTTACCCAATTCTGTGTTGGTACCTTCTTGTTCAATGTCTCGGTATCTCCAAGAAGATAGAGAGGTTAAGTGATTCATTCTACTTCTACTCTTGTTACATGTTTGGATCAACCGTGCTTATTTTCTTGAAAAATGATTTTTCTTTTATCTTCATGATAAATTAAACAGGCAAACAATTCAGTTCCGTCAAATTTGCTTACAAATTCCATGTCTATGTCTCCTTATATGATGCCTCAATTTCGTCAAAACAGAGAGGTTAAGTGATTCCATTCATACTCTATTTACATTTTCCAAACACATGTACTTATTCCTAAAAAAATCACTTATTTTGATGACAAATTAAGCAGAGAAGCAGCAGCAATTCAGTTCCATCAAATTTGCTAGCAAATAATTCCATATCGATTCCCTTTTATCCGTATTGCCAAGAAGATAGAGAGGTTAAGTGATTCCATTTAAACTTCAATTACATGTTTTAGTCACCATTTTATTTTCTAAAAAAATTGAATTATTTTAACAAATTTCGCAGGCGAGCAATTTCATTCCACCATTGGATTTCAATAATAATTTAGCTTCATCGAATATGGTATCAAATTTCATGTCAGATCCCTTTTATTCAATGCCTCAATATAATGAAGAAGATAGACAGGTAAAGTGATTTCTTCTAAACCCCATTTAGTTTGTGTTGTTCACTTTTTACTTGATTTTCACTATGTTTATAGCTCATTTTGGTTTGAACGGTTAATGAGTTTTGTAATTTTTATGTAAGACAAAAAATTTATTTCTTGAATCAATACAGAAGATTGTTTAGACAGATAATATTAACTTAGATTTAAAAATTAAAATTAAGAGATTAAAACAATTTTTAGTCAAAAGATAATTGATGTTTATGCATTATTATTTTAAATAAAAAAGAGAAAAATAGGTTCGTGCTTATTTAAAGAATTGTCTCTTGATAAAGCAGGGAAGTAATTACAATCAAGCAATGGATTTCCATAGTAATTCAATTTCATCAAATCTGGTGTCAAATTCTATGTTAGTGCCCTCTTGTCCTATACTTCATTATCATCGAGAAAAAGATAGAGAGGTAAAGTGATTTCCTTTAAACTCCAATTACTTTGTTTCAACCACATTTGCTAATTTTGTCAGAAAATAACTTTTTATTTATCTTGTCAAATTTAGCGGAGAAACACTTTCAATCTACCATTGGATTTCAATAGTAATTCAGCTTCAACAAATGTGTTATCCAATTCCATGTCAATACCCTCATATCCAATGCCTCAATATTGTCCAGAAACCATACAGGTAAAGTTATTGTCTTTCTACTTCAATCACCACATTTATTTGTTTTAAAGTTAACTACAATTTATTTTGAGAAATTAGTTTTAAATGTGCATACTATTTACTCAGGACTTGCTTTTTTTTTATTGAAAAGGGTAAATTTTGATTTTCTAACAACAGGAAGCAGAGAATTTTTTACTTCTAATTGATCATGTGCCTGTAACACCCTTTTGTGCTCTGCTTTTTTTTTTCCTACTGTTAAACGGGTTGAAGCTTAATCTTACCATATCTTTTTTTCTTCATGTAAGAGCAGGAGGAGAAACTCCGATCCTTCTGGGAAAAGCAGTTGTTGGATATTCAAGCTGCTGAAGGTTTCTAATGACATTTTTAAAAACTAGAATAATCTACTTTTAACATGTCTTTTTATTCTTTTGTATTCAAATGAAATCACATGTAGATTTCAATTAACCACTTGATTTAATGATATGTACTTTCCTACTATGCAATTGGCAGCATTTAAGAGCCAGCACAAGTTGCCGCTAGCTCGAATCAGAAGGATCATGAAAACTGACGCAGATGTGCAGGTTTATAATTCTGATTCTATCTCATTCTCTGTTTAGTGTTTATTTTTAGTTTATAGTTGATATCCATCATTCGAATTTTATACCACTCATTGAGGACAGTTATTTGACATTTTTTTCACCAATTTCATGAATCAGGTGAGAGTGATAAGTGCATTATGATCTTTTAATTAATTGATCAATATTGCTTCTTAAAAGCCATGTCACGTGTTTATAATTGTTACTGCTTTTAAACAACGTTGTTGTCATTACAGTATGTGATTTGAGAAAACATGTGTAGGCAACACCTGATGATGGAATGTTTGTGTGGTAAGCAGATGGTGAGTGCTGAAACTCCCATGCTGATGTCAAAAGCATGTGAGATTTTCATCCAGGAGCTCACTTTTCGTGCCTGGATGCGTGCTGAAGAGAGCAACAAGAGTACTGTGCAGCCATGTGACGTTGCAAAGGTCATTATGCAAAATGATGCCATGCATTTCCTCACTGATATTGTTCCAGATAACCTCCAAAATTTCTGTGCTTACGGTGCTGAGGTATCTCCATTCTTTTCTTCTTCATTTTCAGTTACACCTTCCATTTATATCCATTCAATGACTTCCTTAGTTTACCATTTATGGAAGTAGTGTATCATTATTTAACTCACTAAAACAACTCTTGTCCTGATTGTTCCAGAGACATACCACTAACACATATTTTATTCTTAGTTGAATTTTATTGAAAATCACAAAATTTACAAGTTTCACTTTTATTTAATGAATCTCATTCTTGATTTTGTTGTTATCAGCAGATTTTAGTTGATAGCACAGAATGTATTAAATGAAGAATGTTAAAAGAGTGTCTGTCATAAGTACTATTTTGTTTAGAAAATTAAATATTGGTTGTTTGGTATATAATGGAGTTTTTAAGCTACTATTTAGCACTACAATACAAAAAGATAAGAAGGCCTTAAGTTTCCTCTGTATTATGATTTGTGTGCTTATGATTTAGATTTGGTGTTATTATGATTTAGATTATTTGGTAAACTTACTCGAGTTATTTGTGTGCTTGTGATAGAAGAAAATGATTGTTTAGAGATAGATCATTCTGAGGTAAACAGGCAAATAGGTTATTTTATTCAGTTTTGGAAAATGTGTAATTATGAGTTATGGTATACTTGTTATAGCAGGAAGAGAATGCTGCAGGAAACATTGCAGAAGGAACGCATTCAAGCCAAGCTGCCCTGCCTGACACAGCTGGTTTTATGAGAAATCCTATGAATATGATGAATATGGGCAGTGTAAGTATTAAGTAAATTGGCTTTAATTTTATACATACGTGGCTCAACTTTCTGCCATCTGTTAAATACAAATCAATCTGAGAAAATTGTTTTATTCTTACTCGTGAACGTGTTGATTTGTTTAGTTAAATTAATGGAATTTCCTTTTGTTTGCTTCATAGGACTGGGGGGCAGGAAACCAACTGATTCATCAACCCAACAACATTATGCAGCCTCCCTTTGGTATGCCTTCAGATCAATTGCCTTACAATTTTCATCCCAAGGTAAGAGGAACATTGTTAGTACTATATCATGAACATGGTGTTTCATATACATTTACACCAATACAAAATAAACTTTTATTTTCCTTTTTTCACATATCGATGTCAATGTTAAGATAAATGTCTTGTCATAATGCAGAGAACTTAGGGATGCACCTACAGGGGTGGTGAATGAAGTCATGGTGTGCTTCAAAACTATGTCTTCTCTTAGCAGAACTCGAGCAACAGTTTACATTATTAATTCTCATCAAATTTTATCCACCCCCCTCCTTTTTCTCCTTTACTTGGACATCTTCATGTTTGAACATCCTATATATTTTCTGCTGAGACGATCAATGACCCTTTTGGAATGGTTACATCAAAATTTAATTTCAAGATTGGTTATAAATAACTGACATTTGCATAATTCACTTCATCATAGAGCAGTTTAGTAATTATCATGCACGAAATTACGACCATAAGGGATTTTAACAGGCTTATTTTTGGAGATGCATGCCATAGATTATTTAAGTGAACTTTGCATTACTTGCTCCGTTTTATACAGCGCAATTACAAAGTGAAAATTTGTGGTAGAATCTTACTTGTTTAGAAGTTAGAAAATTGATTCATTATCAAACTTAAGCATATATGCTGGTAACAACAAAACGTAGTTCAAATTAATCTAACAATGCATCTTATTCACATTCAACGGTTTAAAAGCAGTTCCATGATTTCAATCAAAATCAATTTTATGATGCACTAAAAAAGTGGAGAAATTAGGTACATTGGACAGCCTAAAATAACTTGGAAAAGAAAAATAGAAAGTAAAAAAGAAATCCACGGAAAAGAAGACAGCAAAAGAAAGAATCACTTTATGGATAAAGTGGAGGAATTGGAGAACCACGCAGACGTTTAAAGAAGCGATTGCAAACGCAAGTATCCACCATTGGTTCCCTAGTAAAGTGATTTCCTATTCTGGTTATTCACTTTCTTGGATTGGCACCCGTTCACGAGGCATTTGAACAAATTCCTCAACTTTGAATCATATTTATCAGATAATTAAACACTCCATTACACAGTTAAGAGTTGCTTTTAAAAAGGAATCATGTAGACAGCAATATATATATGAGAAAATGCACAATATATCTTTGATAGTAAGTTTGAGGTCACTAATTTTGCATCCCCACTTTTACCTAGATGCTTTATACCAACCATACTTTTGTGTTGGGGAATCTTGAAGCTTTAAGGCTTTAACTTTACTTAAAGTGGTGTTTTGAAGAGCGTGAGTTAGGGGGTGAGGCTTATATAAAGGACTTAGGTTAAGTGGTGAATCAGTAGTTGTGAGATAAAAATGAACAAAGAGCTGGGAATGGGAGATTGAAGCAATCAGAATTTGTGGGAATGGGCTGATTGGGAAGCAATGAAATCTCAATTAATTGTGTCTACATTTTCTTCCCAATTCCGCCCATTCCTATGATTTCTGATGGTTCTTCCCTTTCCTTTAATTTGCTTTTTGCAATGTCTTTTCTCTGTTTCTGCTATTCATTCTTATTTACTTAACTCTGTTTCTGTTATTGATGTTAGATACATGTTTTGACATACTGCACTCAGCAACTTGGAATTGAGTGGTGTGAATTGGTTACTTTCTTTTGAGAAAACAAGATGTGGGAATTTTATTTATATGCAGAATGAGATATTATATAGAGAACTAATGTTTACTTGTGCAGTCCAAATATTATCTCTTATCTATATTATACAATTTAATAATTTATTTTTTGTTTCTTTTGTGGGTTTAATAACTGTGTTTATTTTTCTTTTGCACGGTACATTAAGCAGAATATTTTTAATTTGTTCATTAATTTAAAAATGCCAAATGTAAATCAGCTAATTTTTTTTTTCTCAAAGTTGTTTAGAAAAATAAGGTTTAAATAATTATAAATAATTTTTATATTATATTATTTTATTTTAATAGTAAATTATTTTAAATAATTCTTATCATGTAAACAATCTCATTCGATAGGACTTATACTGTTATCAATGTTATATAAGTTATTTGTTGGAGTGGATTTGTTTAGATAGATGTGTAAGCAATGCTCTTTTGAAGTATTATTTTCAATAAACTTTTTACTGTTAATTTACATTTACTAAAATAATATGTAGAAATTTTATTAATTTTTCTAGGTCTCGCAATTTATTTAATGAGTTTTTCTTTTTTATTTTATATTTTAAATAAATTTTACTCAATAATAATAAATGTTTTAGAAGAAACATATGAAAAAGTGTGCTACTAACACTTCTCTTAATATTATTATTTACGGAAAAGCTTATAAAATATGTATGGTTATTTCTAAATATATCTAAAAAAATCTCTTACATTTGCTTTTTCGTGAATTATAACCATAAATTTTATTTGTATGAAACATCTAAATATTTTGTTATGTATATAATACCTACTTTAAATGAGTCTTTTTATAAAGTATTAACTATTGTATCTGTTAAAAAAATACATAATTAAAACTAATAATATTACTATATTAAATAGAATGTACTTATCAAAAGTATATTAATATATACTCTATATGCATAAATATAAAACAAAAATTTCATTGAAAATCTTAATACTTCTTGATTGTTTTTTCCTACAACAGTTACTAAATAATCTAATTCTATTAATATAGTGTATGCAATATTTATTACATTTTAATATCGTTAAATTGATGAAAATTTTTCTAGGATCGATATAGCACTAGCAGTAGTGAGGGTAGTAAGTATGCATTAGAGTTTTGGTTCTATCTTTGAAGCCACAATGTAAAAAAAAAAAGAACTTTGATAAAATATAATATATTTATTTAAATTGATATAAATTTAAATATATTAAAAAATAATTTCTTTATACATAAATTAGTATATATATTTAAATTAGTTTATCATACCAACTTTAAAATATAAATTTTCTTATGTAGTATATTAACTATTATATTATTAAAAATAAGCATTAATACTATTGGTAATTATATTTTTTAGATATAATGTATTTTTTATTTTTCACTCTTAAAACGTTTTCTTACTAAAGTTAATAAACAATTTAATGCTATTAATGTAATGTGTACCCGTGTATGCAGTATTTGTTAATTAGAATAAACAATTAAGTTTTAATAATATCATCAAATTGATTAAAGGTAATATATTTATTAGATTTGATGATTTTATTATATATGTTTATTAAATTACGACTTTCCAAGTTTTCACATGGATTTATACATATTAAAATTATATTATTAATTGAAAATTAACTATTAAAATTAATATCTACATATATATCTAGAAAAATATTTATCATTGTTTAAAAAATCAGTTTATTGTGTACTATTATTTATTGTACTTTTTAATAAATTATTTATTGTATTATTACTAAACAATTATATAATTAACATTAATAAGGGACTAAAGGTTGTATTTATTAATGAAAATGCAATTTTAAATAGATTTAATATAGAATACATATTCATTAAAAGTTGTATCACTTTTATTTTTATTGACTCTTAATAATGTTTCTTATAAAAGTTAGCAGATAGTTTAATACTATTAAGGTAGTGTGTGATAAAGTTAAATTAAATTTACGTTAATTTTTTTAAAGTGTATTTCGTAAAAGATTTATAAGGATTTAAATAGGTTTAGTTCTGGAAAATTAACAAAATTAAATTTAATTCTTATAAAATATACTCATACTGATTTTAGTTTTATAACTTTTTTATTTTCATTCCACCCAAAATTTTAAATAATTGTCTTAAATTTTGATATTTATTTGAAGATAAATAAATAACATTTATTTTGAATATCTTATAAGAATATTTTATATTACAGATGTAATACTTTGATATTCTAAACTATTTCAATCACATATATATACTTATAACAATTTATTATTTATACACATACAAACTCTTTTCACATACACCAAATTTATTATTTATATAAATACAAACTCTTGTCATATACACCAAACAAAAGATTTACATTTTTAATATTCTTCAGAAGGTTACAGGTGAATTATATATATATATATAAAATAAATGTATAATAAATATATAAATACATATAACATTAGTATGGAGTGTCAATTTGTTTGTGTATTAAGTATAATTACAACAAAATATTACGTATAATAAATATAAAAAGAGTAAATTATCAAGAATTAATATCAAGTGAATCATAATTTAAATACATCAACTTATATAATTTTCATTTCAAATTATTTTTGGATTACAGGGAATTTTGATTCTAAGAATATAAAATAACACATTCAAAGAAATCTGGAGTTCTAACAACTTCATGTATTAATTTATGTAATTTAGATTATTAATGAATTAAATGTATTTTTTTTAATAATAAGTTATACAATTAACATAGATAATTTTATCTAACATAGCATTGATCAATTTAATATATTTTTCATAAAATTATTTAAGTGTGAACTCAAATAGACTAAATATTACATTATTAACACAAACATATATACATGCTACGTAGATAGTTTGAACTAAAATATACATAGTAAATCATTCACATGTTGTTTGAGTAACTTCTTTTTTTTATCTAAATAGGGAATGAATTTTAGCCAGAACTATAATTTATTGCATAAGTGAAAATTACCAATAAAGATAATTGTTGTTGAGAAAAAATAAAAAAATAATAATAATTCATTAGATTTCACAAAACTATACCACAGTCCAAAACTATCACATCTAACCCTCATTTCCGGTTGCAAACATCAACATAATACTTTCTTTAACCTAACTTATATATATCTTTTAAAAAAATTATTATTCAACACTCGAAATCAAGTCAAAGATTCACATTAAAAAGGTTACTTTTAGGCAAATAAATTTTTACATTCTACCCAATTTCTTTACTATGACTATTATAATTCAAATTTATCATTTCAAATCTAATACCAAGTCTAAAACCAATGCAAACATAATATTCAAAAATTTAATTTAAACTATCTAGTTACAATCTCAACAATTTTAATAAAAATCACATTCCCAAAATTCACAATCTAATGCAGTAATTTCCCTTAATTAATGTTTCCTTGTGTTCCAAGTATTCACAAAAGGATTAGAACAACATCAAACTTCTAAAATCCCAAAAGATTATCAGCAAAATAATAAAATACAAATCAAAATATCTTAAATTTTTCCTTATAAGCAATAATAGAAGGATTCCTACAACACCAAACTTCTAGAAACCTAAAGGAATATCACCAAGATAATAAAAGTACAAATTAAAATATGAACTAATTGAAAAAATAATATTTTTAATTAGTTAAATATCTTAAAAAAATTTATTAGGTTAATTTATTTATTTTAATATTTTCTTTAAAAATGAATTAACCTGGCTAGAAAGTTATTATCTAATTGAGATCTATAATTTGTTGAATTAAGGTAATTGTTAATACATCATTTGTGATTGTTTGTGAAAAGAGAACCTTTGAACTATGTTTTGGCCTCTTACTTTATTAAAACATTTCACTCTCTTACTCATTTATATGAATGATGTAAATGTAACGCATCATTATGTTACTTGTACAATATAATTACTTAAATTCTATTTATTACGAATAGTTAATTAAAACAATTTATAGGATGTAGCATGCAAGATAAATTAAGTTAAAATGTTTTTATAAAAAATAAGCGAAATTACGAGACTATCCTCTCCACTTTTGTATTTATTATTTATTTTCAATCGTGTATTTCTATTTTTCTTATGCAGTCCGAAATAAGCCCATATGCAAACACTCGCAGACAGAAAGAGCCCATATCCAAACAACACAGTGCAGAGAAAATAGAGGAGGCCCAGTTAAGAAAATCCGTTTTTAAGTGTATTTAAGGGTATGTCACATGGGAGATTTATAACCTAATCTTTATAATGAATATACGTCTACATCTTTTGAAAGTATTTACAGAAAAAGTTTACTCTCTCCATTTTATTTTCTAAATTACATTTTATTATTAGAATAAATTTATAAGATTATATTGATCTGGAAGAAAATTAACTTATAATCGCTAAATGGTGATAATGTTTAACTAAGAAATAAGATAGATATTTTGGTTTTTTCTTTTTTAGTTTTCATGAATGTCCTAATTACAGTATAACTTTTATTTATTATAATGCTTCTCATTATGAATATCTTTACTTGAGATGCTTTGGGGTTACTTTATTCATATGTCCCTTCATGTCTATCCTGTTAGCATATTCCTAAATAAACATCTACCCATCATTTCTTTTTATTACATTATCAGTTAATCTTTTTTTATTTTTGCATTTAATGCTTTTCATTCTTGGAAAACGGTGTTGTCAATATTTAGTGTAGAACATCAATAAACAATGATTTTAGTTGTAATAAAAAAATTAAATTATCTCATCTTCATTTTTATGTTCCTCTTCTTCTTCTGAAATACACAAAAGAATTGATATTTTTGCAAAAGACATTAATATTTGTTTTCTTCTTTTTATTCAATTGTTTAAAAATGTTACTTAAAAAATTTGTGTTGTACTTAAATAAAGTCTAATATTTTGCCATTAATTGAAATTTCATTATTTAAAATCACATTTTCACAATAATAAATATTATTTTGTGTTATTAATTAAAATGATTAATTTATAAATAATAATTATTTAATATATTTTTTTTAATTTATTTTATTTTATTTTTACAGAAAAAATTAAAATTTTAAAAATACTAATCAAATTATGATTACTTAATTGATTAATTAATTTTAACCAATATAAATATAAATTAAAAATCTAAAATAATAATTTAGTTAAGTTGCTTGAGATTTTGTGGAGTAAAATTAAATATAAATTACATAACAATTATGCGACACTAAAACTTTTATTTTATATTTTCTAATACATTAAACAAATCGTATTTGAAGATGCCTTAAACTTTAATTATTTATCTTTGAAATATTAATGACATTGGATTCGCGGGTAATGTTGGGAAGGATAATATAGAGATGCAGAAGATTGTTTTTGTTTTCTCTGTAGACCGAAGTGATGAATAAAACATGAATTAGAATAGAAAGAGAAGCTAAAGAAAGAAGTGAAGTTGTGTTAATTATGTTATGAAGAGTGGAAAATTAAATAATGTAAAGGTGGAATGAATGAATTGTGGGTTAGTCCATGCTTTTGAATAATTGCTTTCTGCATTATTATCTGTCAGAAACATGGCAGACAATACCTAGATTTTTCCCATTTTGGAGAATACCTTTTCTGCATTCCATATTTGGGAAGAAAACACTACACTACTCTTCAAAATTCTCTTTTCTTTTTCTCACTACAATTTTCACTATTCATCAAATATTTAAATACATATTTTTTATAAAAAAATTATTTACTTTTCTTACTATAATTCAAATAATTTACACAATTATAATCTCTAATCTTGTCCAGTTTAATTATATATACACCTTTATAGGAATATATCAACAAACTGGTTTTTTTTATTTCCTTAGATTTATAAAATTTTAATTTTTAATTACTAAATGTATATATTTGCACCTCGACATAATACTGTGACTGCTTTTCTCAAAACATCACATATCAGGAAAAGAGATTGAAAAATTAAAATGAGAATAAAAATATAAAAGCTTTGCTGAAATAAAAAACGTTAGCATTACTAGATTTATCGTACAAACCAGTGTAAAAAATATTTTTTAAATTTATTCTTATTATAACCTATCTAATAAAAGTCATCATATTAATATTGTTCTTTTGTAATAATCACTTTAACATTATTTAATATAATTTGTAATTAAAAATTAACCGCGTCTGTGTGCGTATTACATTAATAATTAATATATTAAAATTGAACTCTGTAAACGTATGCATTTTGAATACACTTTTGCTTTATCTTGTGATGTGACCGTTGAAAATAAAAAAAATACATCTCTATATATGTGAGAATATCTTCCTATTTATTATATTTTTTCTTAAAAGACATTCAAATGAACCTTATAAATATATAACATTTTTTCAGAAAATAGTTAGTTAAATCTTTATTCACATTTCTATTCTTTCTTTTCTGAAATTTTTTATTGATTATTGAACAGTTTGGTGTTTATAAGTTGGAACTCTCTCTAAATTTTTCAAGACTTTTTTCTTTCCATCTCGAGAGATCAGGCATTAATAAATATATTTTTGCATTATAATAGATGAAAAATCCAAATATTTGCAGTGTAAGGAGAAACTGATAATACTGAACAATAATCAATATAGGAGAGTGGGATACAGTGGCATCAAATAAAGGACAGTGAAACTTGAACAAGTTGACATTGAAAAACAAAGAGGTAGGGAAAATGATGAAGGAAGATGGTGAAGAATGATGGATAGACATGACAAAGGAAGTAATGAAATGAAAGTGAGGCAATGGGGTGCTGACAAGTTAGTCATTCAGAAGTCACATGTCACCGCCCCATACACATCTTTATTATTAACTTCACTTGAAAAAGATGGCATGTTTGTATTCTTCTCTTCATGCATCTTGCCAACTTGCATGAATCCTCTACTCTCTCTCTCTCTCTCTCTCTCTCTCACACTCCTTTCTCCAATTTTTATTGTTATCACCTCTACATAGCCAAATGAGGAAGTTTCCCTTTTGCAGTTTATACCAGCTATTACTGTAATACATCACAATAGCCTTTCACGGTTCAAATTGATCTGTTTTGTATATTTCACGTGTATATATCACTTGTTATTATAATATTACTCATCTGCAACCGCAAATTAATTTGATGGAAAACATAATTGAGTGACAGATCATAGATCTAGAGACCAAAAGAAATCTTCATTCTTCCAAGCATATTACATTATTCTTCAAAAGTGTAGCTGAGAATTTTCCCAAGACTTGAACTAAACTACAAGTGGGCTGTAATATTCTTTGATGCTCATACCACTAATGGCAAAGGACCCAGAGACTGAATAAAATCAATCAATAGATTCCCCCGTGCTATGTCATCCATATCCTGTCTTCCAATAAACTTGCAAAGAAGGCTTATAAGTTGGATAGTACTGTTCAACAGAATACAATCATAACTCCTACATTGACCACATTTTTGCTTATATTTTTAAGAAATTATTTGTTCCTTGTGACTTTGAATATTAAAGTGTTATATAATAAAAAACCAATGTGAAGATATTGCAGTAAGTGTCATATGCCATTAGACATGAGTCATGGGTGTTGCAGAACCGGATCCTGCAAGTAGCCCAATACGAACATCGAAATTATAAAAAAGATATTATATTAAAGATGGATCAAACCTACTAACTCAGTGACAAAAGATAAGTCAAAAAAGAAAATTGTTAAAATCTTATAAGAAATACTTTAACCATATTCCCGTTGGACGTAAGATCATAAATAACACTTTGTTTTTGCATGGCACGTCTAGTACATTCCATAAGGATAACATTGTTTGTCATCTAGCATTTGCCCTTTACGTATATATCATGCTATCACACTGATTTACAGGTCCATTTGACATGACATAATTGACTCACCCCTTGTAGTAATTACAAGGTGATAGATAATATACTGGGAATTAAGTGGGATGTGTGAACGCAAGAAATAAAGTGAAGGGGGAAATGGTTTGTTAATATCAATTTAGTTCTTTTAGGGAAAGAACGGTTGTAAGGGAAGGCATTATGCATTAGTTTTCCCCCTATAAATAGAGCCATTTGAGACACATATTTCCGTGTGAAATAGCTCTAAGGCCTCTTCCTCCTGGTAGATAAGCAAGAAGGAAAGGACTATAACTCTTAATTTCCCTCTCTCAGAAGTTCAAAATCAATCTATTCGGAGTTCTCAATTTGGTTTTCTCTGTCACCTTTTTTTCTCTCTTGAATCTGATGTTCTCTCTTATTCATTTTACATCAACAGGAGAGGTGATGGTGATGCTGTTGACAGAAGATAGAGAGCACAGATTATGAAATGCATGAAAGGGAATTGCATCTTACTCTTTGTGCTCTCTATTCTTCTGTCATCATCCTTCGGCTTTCCTTCCCACTTCTTAATTAGCGTTATCATACACAAACAAGTGCTATATAGTTTTATTAGCTATATTTATTTTCTTCTGGCTCTATATATAGCTAGTATAGTCTAGGGGTATAATTAGTTGATGTGATTTATCTCATTATTATCTTTTCTGTACTTTGATTACTTTATAACTTTCATTATTTCCTTATTTATATACACACGTCACATGAATAACCATACCTTAATTTATAAATGAGAAAAACTAGTACGCTAAACGCGTAGCTGCATTAAATATTTGAAAATGAAAACTTTTGTACTAATCTGTCCTGTGTCGCAATTGTTTCGTGAATATATTGTTTTTTGGTTCCTTGTAAAGGAAAAGGGACCACGTATATGCTTTTCAAGAAGATCATGCCTACCATTACTAATGAAAATATTTGATTGAATCTATTTAGCCATTGAATTTTGTTCTTTAAAATTTGATAATGGACTTTAACTGTTGCAGAAATCCGAAATTACAATTTTAATTTGTTGTTGCCAGATGCATGCTCATTATAATAGAAGATACGTGGATTGAGGTATTGTGATTTTTCTTATTACAATACACTTCTTCTAGCTTGTTCTTGCTGCTGCTTTGGTCATGCTGTTACTGGTCCTGTATATGCATTACAAGCTTTCAAGGAGACTTCTCAAATATACACATCACTGTCGCAAGTAAGAAGCTGGTTTATTTATGGTGAGGAGATAGACTTCAGCATCTGTTAAAATGGCTACATACATATACAATGTCCCCATAAATATAGTTTGCTATTGTAGCCACTCCGCACTGTGAACAATGATTCTGCCACCAAATTATTGTAAAGAGAATTTGTTTTAAATATCCACAAGTCATTAATTAGGTAAAGAGAATTTGTTCCTGCTAATATAAAATCAGGTAATGTTTGTTCCTGCATTAGGGAGAATGGGAGAAAAATGGAGATGTAATAAATTATGCATGTTGTTTATTCCAACATTTTTACTTGTAGCCAATTCCATATGCAGAAGTGTCAAAGTGTTTTGAGTCATTACATATTGGGTTAAAAATAAGTCACTTCAATTCATTAGAGTCAAAAGTTTTGTAATATGATTAGATTCCATTTCAGGTTAATGAGTTGATTCACTTCTCTGGTTTCTATCTTAATTATTTCATCTACTATATAAACTACTTATTAGAGATTTATCCAATAATTCAACTTCTAAATTA
This sequence comes from Lablab purpureus, assembly GCA_030347555.1. Lineage (NCBI taxonomy): Eukaryota > Viridiplantae > Streptophyta > Magnoliopsida > Fabales > Fabaceae > Lablab > Lablab purpureus. The sequence continues at coordinate 23,827,503 of CM059254.1, forward strand.
AATTTAAATCAACAAAAACATTATAAAGATGCATTTAAGAAATACATTGAATTTAAGTTCAAATAAAGTAAAAGCATTATCATAAATTTAAAAATTTAAATAAAAATAAATTATGAATTCGTCCACCACCAATCAAATTTGAACTCTTAATCATGTTTCAATTTTCTTTAACCCAATCAAACTTAAAAGTATGGTATTCAGGTTGACTCACTTCGAAACATATTCACACTTATACTTATATAGATAGATACTTCGTCTACACGTGAATATTTTTTTCATATTTTTGAAAAAGATTGAGTACCATTTATTACTTTTTTTCAATACAATAACTATAATTTTACTCTAAACAAATATTACCACCAACGTAAATTCTTTTATAGACAGTAAAAGCTTTATATTTATTGATTTTTTTAATATATGTAAGAAAAGCTCGAAGGTAATCACACTCTACCAGATTTAGTAATTGACTGTATAATGACATAACATAGACCTACTATGATGTTATTCTTTCTACGAAAAAGAAAAGAAATTAAATTTTCAATAAATTTAAAAAATTAAATTTTTAAAATATTAAGTTAGTTCATGTATAACCTTTACTTATAAAAGTTATTTCATACCATTCCTACAATTTTTTTAAGTTAGTTTCAATTTATAAATAAATATTTTTTTTATATTTTTCTCTTTTTAAAAATGTTTTGTGAAGAAATTCGTCGAAGCATTCTACACTAATATTTTATAAAATACTTCTTAAGGATATTCTAAAATTCTAATATTGAATACCAGTGATTCTTTAAAAACCACGTAACAGTGTAATAAATCTTCACTCACCCATTCGCTGTTAAAAAAATTGTTATGTATAACACAGATAAAAATTTTGCCATCATAACCAATTTGTTTTGAAGATTAAAAACAAATAACATGCACCTGTCATAACAAAGTAAATGCACCTCAATGTAATTGCAGCATCTCAGAAAATGGAAGCCCTGATCCACCTCAAATAGCAGCATGTCATAAATAATTTTCATGATGTATTCAGGTTCCAAAGTCACATATATATGCATACATACAAAGTAACTTTTATCTGTTTTTTACTTCACCAAAATAGAACCAATAGCAAACCAAAATCTGACAAAACTAGGTACCTTCCTTTTTCTTTTACTCTTTATTTTACTCTTCAAATGTATTTAAAATTTTCATACTAATCCACTGTGAGCTTCAATTGACTTCTCAAATATTCTCTCCCTTGCTTTTGTTGCCTGCAGCAATCACCAAATGCAATCATTTAGAGCCACTTCAATTAACAGACATCCATTGGATTCAGCAAGCAAAGCCAACAACTAAAAAACTTGGGGGAGAAAAAAACTATTGACACAAGCAATTTTTTGCAATGAAGAAGGTAAAAATGAACCTCTTTCTGCCAATCTGTTAAGGCAGTTACAACAGCCAGGATAATCACTTGTAGAACAGATCCTGTAAGACTTCCCATCCAGAGTCCCTTGGCATTGAAGTGTAGGACAAAACCCAATAACAATGCCAAAGGAACTCCCACAAGATAATAGGCTCCAAGATTAACATAAGCCCCTATTTGCTGAAACCCTCCACCTCTTGCAACCCCTGCAAAAACAAATCCAATTTTATCTTGTCATAATTTTGCTCCATTCAAGATGCTGGTGATTCAATTATGCTAGAAGAACAAGACTATTGCAGCAAACAGAAACATACCAGAAAGGGCTCCTACTAGATTATCAGCAGTAAAAGACCCACAGAGAACGGGAACAATGTCTTCAACATAATATACAACTTCCTCGTCATTGCTATAAGCATATCCTAATATATGCCTAAAACAAACGAAGAAAGTGCTGACAATCACCCCATCGACAATTCCAAGAATCACAACAACACGAACAATACCTTGAGCTGCGTTTGCATTCCCCGCTCCTAATTCATTGGAAATGCGAGTACTACAAAGCAAAATTCATAAGATCATTATTTGTCAGCAGAGTACTGTGCAGCGTCATTGATCTTCTGAATAGAAATGAAGAAACGAATTTAGATCAAACCTTGCAGAAGCACCGACTGATAAAGGAATGATGTAGTGCAACGTCGTTGTGTTAAGGCTGAAAAAAATTGAAACATGTTAGAAAAACCTCTCATGAGTTATTTAGACAACCAAAAATATTGACAACACACTTTCTACCATTCTTTAATCAAAATTTATTGGAAATCATATTTTAAGTACGTCTCACTAGTTATGTAATGAGCTTTCGTTCGTGATTCTATAATTTCCAATAAATTTTGATCGATAATATAAAGTATATTACATATAATCTTGCAAAGTCCTCCTCTTTAATAACTAATAAAAGGTTATTCCTCTCACCAGATAGAAAGAACTGAGGTTTGGAGTTGTGGATTAGGTAAGAGCCCAGCAACTAATGTAAGTAGCTCAAATGACCACATTTCAAAACTATGAACAATGAAAAAATTAATAAAATCAAATAGGAGATGACAAGGACAGAGTGAACTGGAAAAACCATTGTCCAATATCATAATACATTACCAAAACATTAGTCCAGAAGGAATAGCAAATTGGCAGAACTCTGGAATGCTTAGTAAAGCATTAAAAGAAAAAACAACCTTGGTGTTCTCACATGCTGGTGAATACTTCATATAAATCCCAAGCCAAATGACATTTAACCAATATGAAATTGCAACAGCATATGCTGCACCAGCATGTCCTAGTCCCAATTTGAATACCAGACCCCAACAAATAGGAATATGCAAACACAGAATCGCAATTGAGCTGAAAAGCATGGGAAAGATAATACTCTGACTCTGGAAGTAGCGAATCTGACATTGAAGAACAGCAAAGCCATAAAGTGCAGGGATTAAGCGTATGCAGTATTCGTGAGCTACATGACAGATTTCTGGGTCTTGACCAAACAGCAATAGTATTTTATCCACGAATATCCACAGCAGAGATATGGGAAGACAAACCAAAAGCAAAGTGACAATTGCACAACACGTGTACTTTCCAATCTCTCCAAATTCTTCTGCACCATAGGTTTGGCCACATAAAGTTTCCAACGCACCAGCCATTCCCAACTGCAACCCATTTAATAATCTAGTAAGAGTCATCAAGAATTCAGGGTGGAAATTACTGCAGAACTAGAAAGACTAAACTAGAAAATAAAGGGGGGCTTTCACTTCAACTTTTTGCAGATCCTGATTAAGAGGAAGTTTTATCAGCTAAATCGAACATGAAACAATGTTATATTTGAGGAGAAAAGTTGCTAACAGTACGCACGTAAAACTCTAAATCCGATCAGAGAACATTATAATAGCCTATCTAAAAATCCTTTATACACACATTATTTGCTCGTTTCAATATAAAAAAAAGAAAGGAATCTATCTTCTAAACAAGGAAGGCAACCTCATCTCAGTGATCACATTATCACCTTCACCTGCTAGCTAACTAAGTATATAAAATTTTTTCTTTTGATCAGCTTTGATGAAGGATCCGTGTACTAATGGCTTTTCAAGTGAAACATGATTCATAGTTAACTAAAACAAAAGTGAACAACGATCAAATAAATGGCCTATTACCATACTTATCACAAATGACTTGGCTACATACATGTAAATAGAGAATTTTAATCTAAATTCATAGTGTTGGAGTGTAACATTCACTAATATGTAAATAATTTTTCTTTTAAAAACAACCTTTGCATTTTATTTTAGTAATAAAACATTATATTTTTATGATAATAATAAATATAAATGAAATTTTGAAATAAAATAATATCATATACAGCTATTAAAAGCTTGTACAAATATAGGAAGAGATTAAAATATCATGGTCCTAATCCATTTTTAATATCATTACCTTTATATATTTTAAGAAAATTAAGCATTGACAATTTCTTTTTATAACAAATCACGTATAATTTTATTTTAATAATAAAATATTATACGCATGTAAATAAGCAAATAAAATAGTAAAAAATATTATTATCAAATTTCAATGAGATGTATAATGATGATATGAAATATGATCGTTGTTAAAATATTGAGATCATATGTTTTGATTTCATGATACTGCTGTTCAATATATGATTTGAGATTTTAAACCTAAATCATTCTTACATCTTTTACAAACACTATTTTCTACAAAAGATAGTTTCTACAGCTATAAATATATTTGCTAAATCTAGGAAGTGAAAACCAAATATAGGTAGGTTCATGGGAAAAAAAATAAGGGATGAAAAAAGAATGTACAGTAACACAAAAGCCGGTAACTTCAGCAAAAGAGGTGGCAATGGCAACCCCAGATAAGGAGACAAGTATCCCAAGATGTCCCACCATCATCAGTGACACAACTTCCAGAAGATACTGAGATACAGTGGCAACCACCATTGGAGCTGCCATGGACCATACCCTTTTGAGCTCCACCCAAAATGCATCCTCTAATGCTGCAACTTCACTCTTTCTTAGGAGTGGTGTCGATTCCTCCTTATCCATCATCTCTCTATTGTTTTCTGTTCAAAGCAAAACGCTCATGAAACAGATGCAAAACAATCTGATCAACAACACAGTAGAGTTATATAATTAAGAAAAAGTTCATCCTATAGAGGAAGTAAAGTTCACCCCCACAAACAAACAAATCTCACAAGACAAACCCAAATACAATTTGATTACAGCTACCCAAACATATATAGTTGCATGTACATTTTCTGCTTATGTCTTTAGTTTTGTCTCGTAATTTTAATTACTTTTTTTTAAAATATTATGTATTTCTACTTTAGTTTTGCCACTGCTGTTTATCACTGGAGAGTCAAGTTAAACCTCTTTAAATTGAAAGTACACGACAGTATCTGACTTGGTAAAATTTGTATTTGCATGATTTTTCTATAATTAACAAACAGAAAAATGGGAAAAAAAGTAAAATGAGATAGGTTTAGATAATAATAATAACAAAGAGAAACAGTGATATTAAAAAGACTCGAATGAATGATATAATTCTGCTGAAAAGATGAGTCAATATATATACGTGAGCTAGAAATATTCTAATAAAATAATAGAAAAGGTTAATAACAAATGAACAACGTAAGAGAAAAGAAACCAGCCTACATATCTTAGGCTCTTCAGCCTCTTCAATGAGAAAAGTTAACAAAATGATTTACTAAGCTCCTCGTGAAGTCACATGGTCAATGTCTGTTGTCTCTGATGTACCCACATCACTTATTTAATCCCGAACATCTTTCCTTTTTAAGAGATATTTTTGTTTAAACAGATTTCTTTTCACAAAGAATATATATATATACCTTTAATCGAGATATAGTAAGTAGAGGTATAATAGCTATAGTAATGTTTTACTCTTTTTTTCAATTTATTTTCATATATACATGATTAGAAACAAAACTTACCTTGTTTACGTAGTTATAAGCAAACTCAAGAACAGGTAGCAAGAATGGAACGCATTGAAAATTTGACCATTGAAGGCCATGAGAGAGGGTTGAAGAAAAGAAAATGAATGTATGCCCATTAACTAGGCTTTGAGTGTAGTTATATGGCTTCTAGGTCACTTTACTTATTAAGGGGTGTACCTTGAAGATGACTCAAATCTTTCATCTGCATCATTTCATTTTATTAGGTTCTTTTCAGGAAAGACAACAGAGATTTGACTACAATAAATCTTGAACAAATTTATATAAAAAACTAAGATATTATATTTAATTAAAATTTTTATAATATTTTATTTACTTTTATTCGGTATGGTAACTTCCAACTCACTTTAAACTTCTAATATGACATACATTAACTTTCTCATGCAACAATTTATTATATTTTTAAAAGTTTCCATAACTTCTTCATCTATTACTTTAATTTGTACAAGATTTACATACAGTTTTGTAGAATTTTTTATGTTATTTTCCACTAGAATAATATATGTTGATCTTTTAATATAAATTTCTATTACACAGAATACCGAAATAAAACTTCAATTATAATAAAGTACAACACTAAAAGAATTAAATCTAAATTTTATCTTTTCTAATTTTAACTTTCCTCTCACTCTGTAATTTTTTTGCAAAAAACAAATTATATACAAAGTTATAGATACTTTATTATCTAAAAAACTCATTTAACATTTTATTAATCTTTCTCTCTTTTTTCTTGTCAGACAACAGCAGGTACTTGCTACATCTATGAATTCACGCTCATTTATTTGTCTCTCAGATGTTGGAACATCTGTTTTGCGAAAACCATAATTAAGCAGTGGCGATGTGATTTGATCCATTTTCGTAGGGTGGTTTGGCATCAAATATTCTCTCCCTTGCCATGGTTGCCTGCAAAAAGAATGCATCAACACCAAACATGTATTTCTACAATGCAAAAGAAAAAGCATAATTGGATATAGATAAGGGTATAATGAAATTTATGAATTGTGAACCTGTTTTTTCCAGTTTGTAAGAGCAGTGATAAGGAAAAGGAGAAAGGACTGAAGAATGGAGCCAGTGACTATTCCAATCCAAAGGCCCTTTGCTCTGTAATGTGCAACAAAACCAAGTAGGACACCCACTGGAATTCCAACCAGATAAAAAGCTCCAAGATTCACATAGGCTCCAAGATGTTGCCACCCACTTCCTCTAGCAACCCCTGATTTTTTTTAAGAAAATAGGATAAATTCATGAAACTGTGTACTTTTCAGTCAATTAAAACAAATATCAAAGAAATATTTGAAAGAGTGTGCTAGTACCCCTAAGAAAATCTCTTAAAAAGGTTTTTACTTGAAATAAGATAATTTGATCTTATTTTTAATCAACGGATCTCAACAATCTGAAATATGAGTACTCAAAGGAGAATAACTAACCTGAAAGAACTGCTTGTAAACTGTCAGTAAAAAGGGAGAGACAAAGCAGAGGGGTCATAACAGCCACATAATGAACAACCACATGGTCATCGCTATAGACATAACCCACCACATGTCTGCAACTGTATAGCACTGCACATACAATGAGACCCTCTGTTACTGCAATCAACATCGTTGCAGAAACAGCCACTCGAACTGCTTCTGAATTCCCTGCTCCTAATTCATTCGAAACTCTAGTGCTGTCACATACAATACAATTAATGTATCACTTTTTAGTTACTATGCTTTCATTGCATGCCAATATTATAGTTTGATGAAGTCAGAGACAAACCTAATAGCAGCCCCAAACCCATAGGGTATGGTGAAATGTAGTGTGGACATTGTCAAACTGACAATATAACAGAAAGAAATCAAGTCAGAGTGGTTGCTTTCATCTAAACAATCATGGTTTCTTTTCTGAAATATATCAAATTCAAAACTACCATATAGATAAGACTGATGTCTCCAACTTTGGGCTAGGAAAAACTCCAGCCAGCAAAACAAGTATCTCGCAGGCCCACCATTTAAGACTGTGATCAAGAAAAAAAAAATCGTTCTGAAAAGTGTGATTTTTAAGAATGTATGTGGTTAATTCATAGAATTGAAACTTGAAATTAGAAAAGAGAAAAAAAAAATAGTTACCAAACCATCACTGCTGAAGGAACAGCAAAGCGAAAATACTCTCCAACGCCAAGCAGAGCTTTGTTGGAGAAAGGGATGCGTGTTTTGTCACAAGCTGAGGAATACCTCACAAAGGACAAAAGCAACATCACATTCAACCAAACGCAGAAGCTGAAGGCTATTGCGGCGCCAACATGTCCCAACTCCAATTTAAATACTAGGATCCAACATGTTACTACGTGGAAGCATAGAACTAGAGCAGAGCTTAGAATCAAGGGAAAAATCAAAGTCTGAGTCTGGAAAAATCGTGTGAGGGGTTTGAGAATTGCAGAACCAAATAAAGCAGGTATGAGCCAAATGGCATATTTACGAGCTTGGAGGGATATTAGTGGATCTTGACCTAAGAGTATCAATATTTTGTCCATAAAAGTCCACAGAACAGTGATTGGGATTGAAACCAGAGAAAGGGATATAATGGCAGTGTAAGTGTATAGTCCAAATTTTTCATATTGTTCTGCTCCAAATGCTTGCCCACATAAAGTTTCTAGTCCACCAGCCATCCCTGACTGCAATATTCACACAGATTAATCAAATGACTCATGCACATCATTATATTCGAAACATTTTACTTGAGATGCACTGCACTTGTTTTGTGACAGGAAATAACAGATTTTATCAGATCTTACAATTTTAGTGAATAGTTTAATGAATTTGATTTGAGTGTAAGAGAAAGAGTTTCTCAACAACTTTGCCAACATCTTTTAATTTTCAAGTAACCATGCAACTTATCAAGCAAATTTATACAAATGGTTAAGAAAAAAGAACTGGAAGAAAGCAAGAAATGTCCTTGATATAAGAGTTGGTTCAATTCATTAGATCAAATTATGTTCAAGTGAGTTGTTACTTTTACTATTTTTATAATTTTTCAAAAATTCTGAATAATCCATTTTTAAAAACCTACAATATGTACTTATGCACACATTTAAGAATAGTTGAAATTAACACATTTGAAAATAGGTGAAATTACAACACTCAGCCTCACATGGAGGAGTGTTTATAAGTGAACTACTTTTTACTAAGTTAAAACTAATTAATAATAAGTGAACTTTACTAAGTTATACTTAAATTATTTTCTGACTTTTCTTTTTCTCAATAGATCTTTTAAGTTTTGAATGAGCAGTATTTTTTAGTTTTTATCATTTTTTATCTATAACTTTGATTTCATTATTTTTTTAATTTTAGTTTTCATGTTTTAAAAGTATATATTTTTTGTGAAATATTCAATTTTACATATTTTTATTTATTTTAAAATGACTAAGCAAATCTTATAATTAACATATTCGCTTATTATAAGAAAATCATTTAATTAATTAAAATATATAAAAAAATAAGTGAACGTATGTGAACTTAAAATTTGAAGCAAAATTGTAATTTATTTTTAAATTTATGCAATGAAAGTTTTTTAATAAAATGTTTATTTTTATTTGAATACTAAAAAAGCGTTTAAAAAAAGATGTAAGAGAATACTGATATTATTCTTTATGGTTCCTTCTTGCGACACACAGTAAATATATTAAGCAAATCCAAAACTCTTTTCGAAAAGGCAAAAATCATAATAATAATAATAATAATAATAATAATAATAATAATAATAATAATAATAATAGTAATAATAATAATAATAGTAATATTATTATATTATTAAAGCTGTTGAGATTATTTGTGAGACAGATTCCAAACTTATTTTGTGACCATTTTTTTCTACTGTGTTTCACAACAAAGTCTTTTGGTAAGAGTTTGTATACATTGTATTTATTTATTCGCAGTTAACACCTATTATTAGAATGCGTTTAGAACTATTCTTTATTGCAAAGTTTATTGGAATAAATTAATAATAATTTATAAATACATTATACGACATATTTACAAATAAAAATTATATAAATTCTTAAAAAAAAAGGCATCATTACTGATAAGATGGTAAATATATTAAAATATTAAAAAATAAAATATGTTTCATTTCCTAAAATATGTAAATTTTAATTGTATTCATTCTAAAATAAATAGTTTTAGTCCTTATATTTTTGAAATGCAATTTTTTTTTAAATGCTATCTAAAATAATTTTTTTCTTTCTATAAAGTGCTATCTAAATCACTCAAATGATGGAAAATAGTGTATTTCAAAATTTAAAATGGTCAAAATAATTAGAAAAAACAAATTAAGTTTTGAAGATTCTAAAGAAGTTTTTTACTGATAATTAATTCTTTGTTTGAATGGTATAAAAGAAAGGGGGGAGTGAAAGAAAAAAAAGAAAGAAAGAAAGTGAGTGAGATTTTTGAGATAGAGAATAAATGAATCCACAATTTGTATGTTTATGTGTTCCAATGAAGAGAAGAAAAAAAAAGGATGCAAGTGAATTTTTTTTATACAATTGGGTTCTTATCCCATTTAACTTTTAATTTCAAAGAAAAAACATTTGACTTAAAATTTAATTTTGAAAGAGAAAACATTACCTGAATTAGTACCTTAAGCAATTGTAGTTAATGCATATTTTTGTATGATTAGTGGGTTATGGATTATGCCATACTTATATATAAAAAAAACATATTTATTGTCTGCAAATGGGTTATATATATAACATATAATCTATTATGTGGTAGTTGTGCATTGAACTATATATTTATATCTTTAGGCCTATATACTCAATAATTTGTAATGTATATTGATAATTGATATACAAATATATCTTTTTTACTTAAAAAATATAACTGTATATTTGATAATAGATTGAATACAAAACTAATTGATATACATGTACATGTATAATTTATAACTTAATTTGTAGTTAATAAATTCTAACTTCTAACTTTTAAGTTGATAAACTAGTTTATTATATTATAAGTGTGTGGTCAAATAACTCATAAAACTAATGGTAAATTTAGAATGACATAAAATGATATAATTACATAGGTATGAAAATTATTTTTTTAAACAAAAATATACTAATATGTAATTCTAATTTTAAAATTTTTATTTACTTTTTAAAATTTGTACGTATTTTAATTTGATCAAGTCTTTTTATCTAAGGGGTATTAATCAAATTTAATTTTTATTTATTTTTTATAAATTTAAATTTATTTATTTCTTAATTTTTAAGTTTAATGTTACATTGAATTTATTTTTTATAATTTTTATCATAGAAATACATTAAAAGATGAGAAATAATAATAAAAATTAAATAAATCACAGACTTAAAAGCTAACTAAAATCTCTTAAAATAAGTTACTTTTTATATTGATTAAATTATTTTTATAAAGTCAAATAATATCATAGTTAATTTATTAATATTACAAAAACATATATATGCACTTATCAATTTACTTCATTTCTAACCAAAAGAAGGTGAATTTTAACCTATATGCTTATTTACATGACTATTGGTTTATTTTAAAAATAATAAATATATTAATGTTATTATGTATATCTAAATTAAAATTATATTTATTAGATATTATCAAAATAAAAAATTATAAATTATTTTCATCATAAAAATATTAATACTTTATAAATAGGATATTTGATATGGATAAAATATCCTAAAAGCATCCGATAGAATAATTTTGGTATCGAGATGACATAAATTAAAGTATGAGTGCATCATAACTTATGATTCTCACAAAATTCATCTACTTTTCACGAATGATAATGCAAAGAAAGAGTAAAAGCAGAATGAAGAGGAAATAGAAAAGGTACTTACCAAAACACTAAATCCAGAAACATTGGTGAGAGAGGTTGCAATTGCAGCACTAGAAAGAGAGAGCTGGTTAAGATGGCCAACCATTATGAATGAGACCACTAGCAGAAGATACTGCAACACAGTAGCAACCACCATTGGAGCTGCTATTGTTCCCACCTTCTTCACCTCCTCCCTCATTCCTCTCTTCCATGAACCTTCTTCCATCACTGCCTTATATATTCATCTTCACCATCAACTTTCTCACGCTTTTATAACCCCTCACTTTCAACTCTTTCTCCTCTTCTATATCATCACTTTCACTCACCCACGCAATCTTATCTTAAACACTAATAAACAAACACACCCTTATACAAATAGTAAACAGAATCTGCACCCCTAATGTAGATAGATAGATATATATTTTGAACATCTACAGACCCTGTAAACAGTTCTTAATTGTGTAAACATTCTTTAACCTATATATATCAAAATTTACAATATTTGAACACTATAATAATGCATTCAAACAAACCTACATGTATGCATTATTAAAACCTAAATAAATAACATAGACTGGATCAATGCAATATTGATAGCAGATGCTTCCTTGAGAGTGATGATATATATATATATATATATATATATATATATATATATATATATATATATATATATATATATATATATATATATATATATATATATATATATATATATATATATATATATACATTATGAAATGGAGCATGCAAGCTGGCTAAGATAATATATAGTATTATATATGAATGGGCATGACATGCCTTGCTGAACCCTTTGTGATGTACATGAATTAATAGCAACTTGTAGGACCTTAAGATACCCTTGATAGTCATCTTGATTTGACATGGAATCATATTCTTTTATTGGGACCAATACCAATTATTAATCATGATTATTGTTTTGTTAAATGGTAAGTTTTTTTTTTTAATTTTACATTTACGATTTTGGTTTTCTTAGTGATTTCACTCTTTTGATTTTAATAAACCTGCAATTTTGGTACAATTATCAATTTTTCATATGGTTTTTGTATTTGAGTACAAATTGAAATTTAGATCAAGCATATGGTTTGTAATTAAGGACTGATGTAATATATTAAAATGTAAAAACAAAAGAAAAAAATGTATATGCAGATAAAATCATAGTTTTTTTTTAAAATATAAAGACTGAAATTGCAAAAAAAAAAAGATTACAAAATCATGGGTTAAAAATTAAAAAAAAACTATTATTAATTATAAAACACTGTTAATTATTGGTAATTAAACGAGGATAAAATATTTCTTGGTAAACAAATACGTGTCATTTTAAGATATGGTTTTCTGAATATTCACGTACATTAATATTTTAATTGATAACATAGAGATTCAGTGCAACAAAAAATCTTAATAATAAATTACTTAACTATTTTTTTGTTTATTTTCAGGATTCTTTGTCTGATAGTTCATCCCAAACCTCATTTTTAGATTATTATCACACAGATCACAGTACACAGCGAAAACTTTGGGTTGACCTCTCACTCATAATAATATTAATCCTCTGTTTGCATGTAAGGCCAAACTCCACCGATGGTTTTAATTGCAAGAAAGGTACTTTCATTCAAAATATCTACAAAACCAAGCAGCTATTCTCAGTCCAGAGCATAACACCAAAGAACATGATTGTTAAACTCACAAGTTAACTCATATTAGTAGAATTGTAGAGTTTACCATATTCCTGAACCAATTTAATTAGCTTTCAAACTCACTTTTGGAAATCAAGTAAGACAAGTCTACACGATAATGGTATTTACTTAGCATTGATAGTATATTTAGTTGACATTTTAGTTAGGTAGTTGTTTTTCAAACTCTTTCAATCAGGTTTTAGTATAAGCTGTTTTGAATTCAAAACAAGTTAATTTACACATGTTTCTGAGCTTTCTTGCAACTTATTATTTGTTTTATGACATTTGAGACACAATATTTTAGTTAGACTATGCAAAATAAGTTAAAGTAGGGTTAAAATAACTATGTTTTACATTTTCTTTAAAACAATCCTGCTCAGGAGACAAGGGTATTCACCCTTTACATCCAAAAAATTTTTGTTGTTTAATTTTATAAGTTTTGGCAAAAAGAAATAAAAAAAGGAAAAATTGAGCTACTTTGAAAATAAATGAAATAAGTAGTCATATATGTCTTAACAACAATGTTGTGTCCAAAGATTATGAACATGTCATGTGGCAATTAAATCATATTTATATGAGGTGAATTCATTTTGCACATAAAACTTTCCTTCTTATACATATGGTGGAGAAAGCTCACCAACTCCTACATGACTTCAAAGCTCTAAGGTTCCATTTTCTTCCAACAAGTTGTTCAATGCCCAACTCCTACTAATGATGATTCAATGTTTCATGAATATTTTTTTAAATTTAAATAGAAGACAACAAAAGAAAAGAAAAATGTAGAGAATATAAAACATTGATTGGATTCAAGAACAAAAAAATTCGTCACTTAAAATTTTAGACGTAAGATTTTAGTTTTACAAAATATCTAACTAAAGTAACATTCAGGAAGTTATTGCGAATAACTTTCAAGATTTCAAGAAAAATTGTTGATAAAAAAAATTCAAGAAAATTGCTTTTATATCCTCGTAGCACGAAAACTCAAGGTAAATTAAAAATTTTACGTTAAATAAAAATAAAAGTAAGATAGATAATATACAAGTAAATAGACCTACAAATTTATTTTTTCAAGATTTTAGATTAAATGTTGTGTATTAATATCTAATATATTTTAACTTCAATTCTAAGACTTATAGCAAAAATTTCAATATTGAAAACAAAAATCCAAAATTACATGCAATGTGAGGAGTTATATCATATAATTTTTTTATTTTTTTAGTTGTATTTGTGTTATGGACTCTTCTAAAATTATGTTAAAGTTATAATTACATATTTTTGGCCAAAAGAATTTATCATCACTCATTTTTTTTTTAAAATAGCTTGAAGTCAAGAATTTTAAAGTCGATCCAAGATACATAGAACCTTGTGAAAACTACCATAATTACAATGTAAGAAAATACGATAGAAGTCTCCTCTATCTTCAAGGTCATAATTTTTCTTGTCATTTTTTTTTGCTCCATATGTTAAGGAGTAACTAACTATCCTTCTCGATGGAGTTGAATGTAATGAATTTTTTTTGTATATGTAGCATCTCATTGTAATATATATATATATATATAACTCTTGTGTTCTTTTTTGTTGCTTATTGTTGATTTGATCATCTATGCTTTGAGTTATTGTTAGACATTGGAAAATGACTTTAGAACTTAGAACTCAAGATTGAACAACTTTGGAATATGATATTAGATATAGTATTATATCACTCAATCATTTATTACATGTGTTCTTCAAGTAAACTTTATTTAAATAGAACTAAAAAAATTAATATTTTTATATTAAAATTTGAAACTTATTTGTGATGAATTAGAACAAGTTGTGTTTGTGTGAATGCTTAAATTATACTTGAGATGTGTTTGTGGAGAAACATCCATTAAGTTGAGTTCATGAAATACAATTCTAGTGAACTTTTAATATTTTAAGTACTATAGTTAATTTGTGTAGAACTACAAGTTGAATCTTTGTTTTTCCTATTATCAAATAAATCCATATTTCTTATATGTGATCATATAAATTAATAACAATTCAAATAGATAAAACAAACATTAATATTTTCAAAAACATATTTAAAATTTTCAACTTACATTTAATAAAGAATTAAAATATGCAACTAAATAATAAAAAAATACATAAGTACAAAGTATTCTAAAAAAATTTACAAAGAAAAAAAAGGAACTATATTCTTCTCAATTATTTGTAAATTTATTCTAAATTTAAATTTTAACTAAGAAATATAGAATATTAAGGTAGCTAAGATCAAAATCGAATCACTCTTATTCGATTTAATTTTTCTTTATTTTCTTTCTTATTTATTTTGTAATATCACAAATTAGGTTATCTTGGTTACCTACATAATTTGTGTAATTTTGACCAATCAATACCAAGAAAAATTGTTCTACTTTCCTAAAATTATTGTTATCAATGTTTTGACTCTAATAATATGTGATCTTGCTCTATATTTCTAAGAGGATATTTTTGTCAAAAAAATATAAAAAGGTAAGTTGTAGAAGGAGAAAAAGGAAGTGCGAAAAGCCTATACCGTCTGGTGGGTATGGGTCTACAAGGCCCAAAAGGATAACAAATTCAAGGCCCGTTATTCCTATCAAACCCGGTTTCAAACTGTCGGACCTATTCCTTTGGTTTCGCCACTTCCCAAAGCGCTTCTCTCCGCCTCCTCTCATTCTCGCCGTCGCTGCCAAGTACATGTAAGCTCTCTTTGTCTCTCTGTAGAAGTTTCGTTCATTTATTCATATAAGCTCTAATAGCCTGCGATTGTTATCGGTGAAGTGTCGTTACAGCGTGAACGAGCTGATTGGTTCAGTAGTTCTGTTTACAGAATAAAAAAAATGATAAAGAGGAGGTTCTTCAAGCTCGACCATGGTGATAGAGATGCCTCGGATCCTTCTTCTTCTTCTTCTTCGGACTCCGAGCTTGAAGCCGAAGCAGGAGCCACTGAAGAAGAATCAGAGGATGATGCTACACCAGAAGCGAAACCGAATGATGATGAAGCCGGTTCAACTTCTTCTGGTTGGTTTATTGACAATTCGTTAACTGTATTTTTTGTTTCGCCCTGTAAAATGTGTTTAGTTGTATTAGCACTTACGAGAGATATGTAGAATTGTATTAGCTGACTTTACTTTTTGATTATGAAATAATAGAGTTCACTATTAGAGCGACATATATTAGTGTTTGTTATTTGTTAATGTTACTCACTTTTTTTACACTTTTTTTTGTTTGTATTTTGGCACATTCAGGGTATGCAAGTGAGGATAGTTCTGCGAATGATGTTGATGTCGATTCATCAGGTTGGTTTGCTAGCACACACTTACACAGAATTGTGTTCTACCAATGAGGAAATAAGTCATGCAAAATGTACTCTTTCAGCATATTGATAATATTATAAATGGTATAATGGTAAGTTGGTAGCTATTATTTGTTAGGATATAAGGAGAAGGTGAAGTTAATTAAGATAGTTAAATATTAATGAGGTATTTAGTTAGAGGGGTTAGTTAGATATAAACAGGGGAGGAAGGACGAGAGAGATTTGAATATGTTGTCATTCTAAATTGAGGATTGACTCTTTGTGAAGGGGAAACCCATGGAGGAGATGTTTCTCTCCTATTCATTGTTTTTTTCCTCTTGTTCAATTTAAATCGTTCTCATTTCTATTCCTGGTTCCTAACATCTTGGGCTTTGACCTTGGGACTTTTCCTTTTCACAATATTAAATTCAATGAACAACTTTTCAGGGATATGTACTCAAGAAAAGACCTTTATGAAGAAGATTTAGTTTGCCCCTAGGGTTTGATTTGTGCTTGACTGCTTGAGATTTAAGTCTTGAGCTTTTGCACTCATTCAAAATTCTTGTCATTTTACTTTTGTATGTCAAGTAGATGTCTGTTTATGAGATAATAGCCATCGTTGTATTGGTTTGGTTATATCTGTAACTTCCATGGCTCTATTCCTTGGGAAAGAATCCTTTCATGATTGTTTTAACATTGACGTAAAACATCAGGTATGCTATTCAGTGAAGATGACGCTGGAGCTATAAATGAAAGACACACGCTTTTTAACAAGGAGTTGCTGAGTAAACGCGACCCTGAAAAGTCTAACGTGACTACTGAAAAGAAATCCTTACAGGCAGATGTGCCATCTTACGTCTTAAAACACAAATCAGTATTTAAGTGCAAGATATGTCCCCGAATTACCTGTTTATCTGAAGACACTTTGAGGGATCATCTGCAATCAAAGGTAATGTGCTTTTTCTTTTGGTGGCTTATTATACTTAAAGCAACATTTTTAATGTTCATAGTACTCTAGTTTTGTGAAAAAATTTGTAAACTCCTATCTTATTTTTTCTTTATCAATTATTGCATTTTTTTACATAAATTTGGATGGAAATTAGTTCCGGGTTTAAACTTTGACCTGGGGAAGGAAACAACAATAATTTCACGGCTAATTACATACTCTAGGATAGGACTGCCGCACTTTGGGATCCTTCAACACATTGTTACATATTTTTATACAATCCTCGTAAAAACAAAAGTTGTTCACCATTAAGTGTATGTCTGATGAAATGATGTTGAGCTATTATTGGTGGCAACAGCTTTACATTAGTATAATAATAGAATGAGGATAAATGTTGGTGGAAAGGGAAATTACCACTGGGCTCCTTTAAGTGAGTGACAGTATATATAACTGGGTCAAAATGGCATGGGTTCTCTGCAAAGGATGTGGTGAATGTAAGTGTAATTTATCTAGAGTATTTTTTTTATGGGTTGAAATATTTGTCTTTCTGAACCGAAGAAAAAGAGAAGATGATACTCTAATGAAACACTAGAAAGACAAAATAGTCTAATCTCCTTCACTTCTATAGCTTAGCCACAATGCCATAATAAGTTCAATGGAAGAGAGATGGATTCCTTTTTCCCTGAAAGCCAACGTTTTTTTTTTCTTTTGTGAAACCCAGTAGACTAACGTTATTAGTATTTTGCTCTGGCCTAATATACCAAAAAACAAACTTATAGACGTGGTAATGTCAGAGATTGTTCCCTCTGTAGGTGGAGGACTTGCTTTTAGAATACAATACACTCTTCCTTGTAGGATCAGTTTGAGAAATTCCGAGCATGCCTCTACTTATTAAATAATTATTATTTTTGGATGCACAACAGTATCCCATTAACTGTAATGATAATCCTTACCTAAGTCTCAAGTTTAATGCCCTATAGGATTGAGGATTAGAGGTCCTACTCATGAGGCAGGAAGAGAGTAAAACTAGCATTTCATTCAACTCTCGACAATATGATCAACTTCGAGAAGAAACCTATCAATTTTTTCTTGTCATTATGCAAAGCTTCTTATTGATGGAATGATGACTTTGTAATTACTGTAGAGACATGCTCGATCTGAAAAACTACTTCGTGAGGGTAGACTGAAGGCTATGCTCAACAGTGATGGTGAGATTGAGAATCAAGAGATAGCAGAGATCCCAACTAAAGATACCGAGGTTGGTTCTTCAACATCTCAATTGCAGTCTAATGAAACTCAGCTAAATAAAGAGTTACTTGTTATTGGGAAACTAAATCATTTATGAACTTTTTAGGATAATGCTGAGAAGAATCAGAAAGAGCAGATGCAGCATAAAAAGAGATTGAAAAAGAAGGTAAAGAACACCGGTATTTAATCTAATAAGACAGTTTAAATTGAAAAATTTGAAACTGTAAGGTTTATGGCAATGTTTTTGAATGGCAGAAAAGTGACAGAGCAAACGCTAGGAAAATACTTTCAACGAAAGGACCTGCCAAGAGAAGGCGAAAGAAATGACAAGTCTATTCTTTAGTATATTCAGCATTTTGAAGAGCAAATTTTGCCGCCACTCCCAACTGCCTTTGTGTGCAAAGTCTGCGTAGTCTGATATGTATACTCTGCTGAGTATTTTATTCAGATTATATGAGGTTAAATTTGACTGTGTTTTTTTATCCGAAAATGTTTAATTGTATGTATATTAAACACTAACTGCGATGCCATGCCTCTTAAGAATTTTTTATGTCTTTTTTTCTCGAAATTGCAAGGTGCAGTTATTATTTCCCTACCAGGTATATTTTACTGTAGTAGTTTAGAATTTTTGCACATTACTTTTATTATTAAAAAATAGGTCAGATTTTACTCTTTTGGTAACCGAATTGCGACTTTGTTTTTTCTATTTTTTGTCAGTTTCTCAATAAAAAATGAAAAAGATTTTTTTAAAATATCAATGTTTAGAATGTAATTATCTGGAAACCGAATTGTGATAAAGTACAATGAACTTTTTCATTTAATATTTGCTCCAGCGGCGAGGCTATGCTTGGATCACTTTACATAGGGAGTGACTCGGTTGGAACAAATTGATAAAGAAAAATACAAGGCTGGAGTTATTAAAAAGTTTAAATCTTGATAAAGATATGGGAACATGTCATTTTGATGGACATGGACTAATTAAGTGAATCTCTTATTTTAAACTGATTGTGGATATATGTGAGATCTGGCACAATCAATCAATAGACTATATTTCACCTCACGTTAATAAAATTAATAAGGATTAAATGTGTTATTTATTTTCAAATTGAAAATTATATTTTATTTTTTGGTTCAATTATATATCTATTTCCATTTAATAATTGATAAGAATATTTTACATAATTTTAATAAAGTTTAACGACCAAATACGTGCATAATTTAGCTAAAGAATAAATATAATTTTCAAAATATTTAATTTAATTAATAAACAATTTCTCAACAAGCCTATCGTACAGTTTCCCTCTTCCGAGCATCATTTCATGGCATGAGACAACAATTTTAGCCTGGAAGTGGGAAACAGAAAATGACAAAATGTGCATGTCCTGAGTAATAAGTGGTATATTAGTTTTGGCGCCAGCTACACTCACTATAACTCACAAGCAACTTTGTTCTTAGAAAGCAAATAACATTCCATTTCCGATTCCAGAGCTGAAGATCCTCTTTCTTCTTCCATTACAATCCCTTCTCCCAATGTGATTGATTAATTTTCCAACTTCCATGGATTCTCAAACCCTAGACTCCACCCATCTATTCCTCGCCGCCCTCAAAACCCTTCAACCCGAACCCCCTCCACCACCCTCCACCTCCCTGCCCCCACTCCCCTCCTCCGTCCCTCACTCCAAACTAATCCCCCACACCCGCTTCCTTGTCGACGCCTTCCGCCACGCCGGCCCCCACTCCCACTCCTACTTCCTCTCTCACTTCCACTCCGACCACTACACCGGCCTCTCCGCCTCCTGGTCCCGCGGCGTCATCTTCTGCTCCGCCACTACCGCCTCTCTCCTCCGCCGCATCCTCCGCGTCCCGGCCGCCCTCGTCGTCCCCCTCCCCCTCCGCCAACCGCTCCGCATTGACGGCGCCCAAGTCACCCTCCTCGACGCCAACCACTGTCCCGGCGCCGTCCAGTTCCTCTTCTCCCTCCCCTGCGCCGTTGGCACCCCCGCCCTAAGGTATGTCCACACCGGCGACTTCCGCTTTTCTAATTCCATGGTTTCGGAACCCGCCCTCGCCCCCTTCGTCGGTGCCGATGCGGTGTTTCTAGACACCACATATTGTAACCCTAAGTTCGTTTTCCCCTCGCAAGAGGAATCCATTGATTACGTTGCCAGTGTTGTGGAGAGGATTGAGCGTGAGTGTGGTGATAGTAATGATAAAGTTCTGTTTCTTGTTGCTACTTATGTTATTGGGAAGGAGAAGATTTTGCTTGAGCTTGCACGCAGGTTTAAGAGGAAGATACATGTTGATGCTAGGAAGATGGAGGTTTTGAGGGTTCTTGGGTATGGGGAGAGCGGTGAGTTTACTGAGAATGGGTTGGAGAGTAATATTCATGTTGTTGGGTGGAATGTGTTGGGGGAGACTTGGCCATACTTTAGACCTAATTTTGTTAAGATGAAGGAGGTTATGGCCGAGAGAGGGGGGTCCTACTCCAAGGTTGTGGGCTTTGTTCCAACCGGGTGGACCTATGAGGTGAAGCGCAGTAGGTTTGCAGTCAAGTCCAAGGATTCATTTCAGATTCATCTTGTGCCCTATAGTGAGCACTCGAACTATGAAGAGCTCAGAGAGTATGTGAAGTTTTTGAAGCCAAAGCGGGTTGTTCCGACTGTGGGTTTGGATGTTGAGAAGAGTGACAGTAAACATGCTGACAAAATTAGGAAGCATTTTGCTGGGTTGGTCGATGAGACTGCTAACAAGCACCAGTTTTTAAGGGGTTTTAGCCGTGCTCCCGGTGAAGTGGGTTTCAAGGCTGAGAAGGGTGTTAGTGATGCTCTGGAACCAGGTCAAGGCATGGACAAAGAAGTCATTCCATTTGAGGAGATAGAAGATGATAAAAGTATTGATCCTGATGTGGCTGTGGGTTTGCCTTCTTTTATGGGAGATACTTGTACACAAGATCCTACTTTGCTTAGTGATGAAGAAAAAGAGAAAATAATTCGAGAACTTAGTTGTTGTTTGCCCACATGGGTCACCCGAGACCAGATGCTGGATATGATCAGCATCTCAGGGAGCAATGTTGTTGAAGCTGTTTCTAATTTCTATGAACGTGAAACTGAATTTCATGAGCAAGTGATTTCCTGTCAAACTCCTGTTTCAACGTCCAAGTGCTGCACATTAAATGACACTGATTCGCTTGCAAAACCCAACCTTAATAATACAAACAACACTTCCAAAAATATTGACATTTTTCCGAGTCAGGACTCTAAATTAACTATCCTGAGGCATAAAGTACCTAGTCCCATTTCTCCTGCCAAAAGGAAGAGAAGTAGTGACACTAAGCTAAACAAAAAGGGCAAAGTCAAAGCAAAATCTGAACCAAGTGGTTCAAAGCAGTCCACACTTACAAGATTCTTCAGTAAAGTAATACCCGAGATGCCTGGTGGTACTCAATCTAATAATTCTGAACCAAAGCTTGACAAAAGCTCTGAAGTTGAAGGCTTGTTGCCAACTGATGTTGGACAAGTATACAAGGATGAAATTGATCAATTTTTGCAGATAATAAACGGGAACGAGTCCTTAAAGAAGCATGCCATCACGATAATTAACAAGACAAAAGGAGATGTCAATAAGGCATTGGATATGTATTACTGTAATTCCGGAAATCTTAGTGAAAATGAATTATCAGTTCAAGGGGAGAGCAAAATTGATAGACCTTTAGTAAAGAAGCATGCATCAGAGGAATTGAAAATTATACCTGAGATTTCTGGGAAGAAAGTGTTAAAAGATAATGTAGATGCTACTCAACTCTCTCTACCACCTGAGAAATACAACCCTAAAGAACATGGTTTGTTTTAGCTTTTCTCCCCGGGATATATTGGTTTAGAAGTTGTTCAACCCACCGCTTTTACTTCTATATTTACTTTTCATATTCATATTTGTCTTGTGACCTATGCATACAATTGACATAAATGAGCAGCGTGTTGGAGAGATGGACAGCCTGCACCATATTTACATATTGCACGAACCTTCAACCTGCTTGAGGGTGAGAGAGGAAAGATTAAAGCTACTTCGTTGTTGTGCAATATGTTCAGAAGGTTCACTTATTACTAGTCACACTCTTTGTATTATCCATTGCCACTCTCCTTTTTGTGGAATAATAAAACAGTTTTTCCCGTAATTGGCTAATTGAAGAACATTGTTTGCATGCAATGTTTCTATTACACAGTTTGTTGGCTTTATCTCCAGCAGATGTGCTTCCTGCTGTATATCTATGCACAAACAAAATTGCTCCAGACCATGAAAATAAGGTAGGTTTTCCTGGTCTAAAAAACAATTTGGGCTTATAATCCCTATCATTGATGAGAATGAAACTGCAGCTGAGTAATATAAAAAATAAATGAATAAATCAAAGTAAAACGTGTACCTTTCCTTTCCTTTTGTATATGTGCTGTATCAAGTTTTTGAAGCCTAGGACCTGAGTTCCTTGTAGAACACATTGACACTTTGTTATATATGGCAATTTAGTCCTTCATTGTTGCTTGATGGTGTCTGTTTGTATCAAAACTGGCCATTTTTCATGTCTAGTTTTTCTTTGAATTGCTGTTCCTTTTTCCTCTTCATTTTTTTTGGGATCACAACAAGGAATGTAGCGTTGATTTCAACACCTTATTTATTGATTTATGATAAAAGAGGGGGAGATAGGTACTTCACGCCTCTATATATTTTTTAAAATTAATAAATTCAATAATATAAATGGGTGGTTTGCATGATACAGTTAGAGATATGCATTGTTTGAAGAGTGTAGTAATAAAGAATAAATAGAGAACTCTGGAGTAAGATATAGGGGCAAAATGGAACACAAAAGTGTGTACACCAAAGTTTCATATCCCCTTTATAAATTATAAATAACTTGTGAGCATGTAGGAAACAGGGTCCACGATGTCACTCTGCATGATTTTTCTTCTCCTTGAAGCGAATAGTATTTCTAAATTCTTAATTAAAAAATTAAAATTTACCTCTAAAATCTAAAAGCCAATTTAAAGATCTCTTTATTTATACCATAAAATACCTATCTGTAACGTACATTACTGTTTCTGGTTGTTATTTGTTTAAGTTTGACTGCGAATATAGGAATCTACAGTATTGCAATAAAAGTGTTTATGCACTAACAAAGTTCCTTACATTATATTATTAATGTCAGGAACTAAATATTGGTGGAAGTTTAGTCACTGCAGCACTTGAAGAGGCATGTGGAACAAATCGTTTGAAAATAAGGGAGATGTATAACAAATTTGGTGATCTTGGTTGGATGATTGTTTTCATAGTTTTTTACTGCTTTACTACTAAACCTGTTGCACGTGTGAGGATTTTGAATAACTGAAATACCCTGCAATGATTAAAGGTGATGTTGCTCAAGAATGTCGTCAAACACAGAGATTGCTTGCACCACCTACTCCACTTCTAATTAAGGATGTTTTCTCTGCACTACAAAAGATAAGGTATTAACGGCCATTCTGTTTCGTATGGTAACCTATGATCACACAATGGATATAATATCTCCCTCCCATTTGTCTGTTCTTCAAATGTTTAGTTAAAGTTGGTGCCAGACTTAGGGTCATGGTGAATCCTGTATGTGTTAACTTTAATTAATTTAATATAATTCAAATGTTTGTATTGCACTTTAGTTCGGTAAACTTTTGGTTTTGCTCTACATGCTCTTATGTAGTGTTAATCAGTGTACAAACAGGCAGTGGAAGTACATCTCGGAAGAAAGGCATCATTGTTCATCTCATGCATTCCTGCCGTGGGAAGGAGATGAAGTTTCTTGTTCGGACCTTGGTAAATATCTTAATTTTTTCTGTTGCATAGAAGTTTGATGGGAGGGAAGTTTACCCCATTCAAAAGTCAAGGCACTTACAGTTGCAGATTGTTATATTAGGTATTTATCCTTATTAGATGTGACATAAAGCTTATTAATGGCTTATGGTGGCACTTACAGATTGTTATGGTTAGGTATTTATCCTTATTTTGGATAAATTTCATCAAGGTATGTGTATACTGCTTCAACTGGGTCTATGGAGAAAAAGGTTAAGGAGTGAGGAATTTGAATTTGGGTATTTTCTTATCCCAAAACAGATGAGAATGTGTCTTGATTTATTTGCTACGGTGCAGACATGACATTTCTTATTGTGATCATAAACATGAGAGAGGGATGCTCTCAGACCTAAAGAATGAAGCACAATTTATGAATTGACCCAGCCTTTACCTCACTTTATTCTTTAATCCACCAGTGTGCCATAAATCACCTAGAATAAATCCCTTTTTGACCATTGTTGATTTTAGGGTCTTCAACTTGATGCACAGGACTTGTAATAGTTGCGTACACTTAACAGTGTTTTTTCCCTTATCAAGTTCAGAAATAGGCAGTTCCCTTGCATGCCTTATTATCTTCTTTCCACCTTCAATTTGATGATCTGGCAGTTTCAATAGTTCCAATGCCCTTTCATGAATGATGGCTTAAAAAATGCTACTCATACTTCATGTTGTTACTGAAGTTAAAAGGTTAAGTTATGGAAATGGGTCACTTGTACCATCGTATACTGTATGCAATTAAATCCAAAACAGATTTAAGTTACCATTATATAATTTGTCACTGTTTTCTATCATAGGCATTTCATGAAAGGGCATTGGAACTATATGTGGTTATGTAAGTTCATCAGCAGTCATGTCGGGCTAGGTTGTGTGATCTTCTCTCTAGACATTACATTTCAATATCTACTGTTCTAGATGTATATGTATGATGGTGGCTGGTGGTATACTTCTCAAATGCCTCTATATCAATAGATAGATAGATAGAAATAAAGATTTTTATCCTTGTATTCGTAAGTCCAAGTTTGAACTCTGCTTCATGTGTAGGTCAGGAACCTAAGGATTGGGGCCATGCTTAGAACTGTTTTGCCTGCATTGGCTCATGCTGTTGCAATGAATTCTAGCCCTACTTTTCACCAAGGAGGAACTGCAGAAAATTTGAAGGAGAAACTTCAGGTCCATTCTGCAGTCATATCTGCCTTTACCTATCATATTAATGTGCTATTTTGTTTCCCTATCTGCTTTTTAATGATTGATATTATTTTGTCATAAACATTACTTTTCATCTACCATTTTCTATGTAGAAGAACTTCAATTTAATGGATAATAGGAGAAAAGGCATGAGTAACATATAATAAAAGGCGTTGTTAGAAGTTTCTAGTTCATCTATCCAATGCTAAAATGCTTTGATGTTCATGGGTGCTGGTTTCTAGGAGGTTGTCTCACTTGTTATAATCATAGGGAATAACCTCCGGTAATTCCTGAAGAGTCTACATATATGGACTATATGCAGAACCTATACATTACATTCTACAAGAATAAAAAACTTTCCCTTCTCTCGCAGATTATGTTCCCTATCTTTCTAAATGCCCTCTTACAAATTTAACAGACATCATCAATATGGTAGTTTCTTTAAACCCCTAAATGTCTAGCAATGGAACAACCGAAAATTTCCTTTTCAATACTCAGTTTTAATATAATAGAAGAAATATTCTCAGATAAGATGGAAAGAAAAAAGTGCAGTAGCAGAGGATAGCATATCCTCCACAGAAAGAAAAACTAATGTACCCCAGGGCTAGAAGGCTACTCACTAAGCAAAGTTATAGGGGAGGGTCATTAAACGAAATCTTATCCTTATATATGCAAAGAGACTTTTCCATATTTGAATCATGATCAATCTGTCATCAAGGTGCAACTTTACTGCTGCACTAGTACAAATTCTCGGTAGAGAAAGGAAAAGAAAATACCTAATGAACAAACAGAAAGCACATCAGTTGTGTAAAGCTCGCCCATGCCTCACATTCTTTCTATTTACTCCTTTACTTAGTTGATGCTGAAGAGAATGTTATTTCCGAGGTAAATGCCAGAACTGTTAGGTAGACAAATTGTCATTCTTATACACTAAATTATCAACTCCTACATTTCAGTCTGATGGGAAATTCAATAGCAGAAACTTCTTAAACATTCAAGCATTATGCTCTGACAAAGTAGCAGCATAAATGGTGCTTTTTAACAAGACCTCTGTCTTTTATATTCCTGCTAAATCCTGTAAAACATGTAAAAAATTTCATCAAATTCAGAGTCAACCTAGATGAGTGAGAGCGAAAAGGCCTATGTAGCATATAATTAGCTCGTAGATGATGAATAACAGTGGTATTGTAATTTTCAAATTTCATCGAAACTTTAATGATTCAGTGATTATATGTAGACTTGGTTTCAATTCTTATCATTCATGATTCCTTTTCTTTAACCTATCATTTCTGTTGGCTCAAACATGGAAGGCTTACCCTTCAATTTTTTCCCCTTTAATGTTTTTTTTTTAAATCTTTGTCACACAAGTTATAACTATTTTCCATAACAAGTTTTGTGGAACATAGTGTGAAAAGATGAAGCTACATGCAAGGTTGTGGATTTTATTTGGGCTGCAAGGCTTAATTGAATTGAACACTAACAATGTGTTACAGATCAACAAGGTTTATGGGCTTGTTTTGTGGGTAAAAAAATGCTCTAATAGTAGAAGTGACAATTTATATCTGTCACTAAATATTTTTCCTCACTCTCCAGGTTCTTTCTATGGCAGTTGTTGAAGCATATAACATACTGCCAAATCTGGTAAGTATTGTATATTTGAATTGTGAGTCTTGCGTTTAGATAGATGTTCTGATTGAAACCATAGAATTATTGCATTCATTAGGCTGCTGTTAAGACTCTACAACACTCATACAGTAGGAGATAGGAACCTAGGCACTAAATGTTTCTTTGTTTCTGAACAGCTGTTGTTGAAAGTGAGAAAGTGTAGGCATTATAAGTTTATATCTACTGCATTGATTAATATGATCAAATACTGATTATGTTTGGTATACAATTTTACCTGTAATTTCTCTTCAGGTTCCAATAACATTGTTTTAGTTCTGATTTTCCTTGATGATCTGTAATTCATATTTGTTTGTTTAAAGTTGATTCAGGGAGGATAATCTGCCTAGTTTTGATCTAAGCAATAAGCAGTCTCATGATGTTAAGAAATTTCATTGTCATTTACTTTATGCAGGATCTCATAGTTCCATCTCTCATGAACAAAGGAACTGATTTTTCTGTTTCAAGTTTATCAATGGTTCCAGGAATCCCTATTAAGCCCATGCTAGCAAAGTATATACTATTCCATTTATTGGCCCTTTCTTGAAATCTTGATGATTTGATTTCAAGTTTTGCGAACCTTTTCTTAACTTCAGGAGTCTTCATGAGTCCTCACTTAATTTATTAACTCCCAGTTGATTCTTGTATTTTTCATTTCTTCATAGGATCACCAATGGCATTCCTCAAGCACTGAAGCTATTTGAAAATAAAGCATTTACATGTGAATATAAGTATGCTGTATTCCTTAATTAGTTGTATTCATTTTATCTTCACTTCTCTCTTGATATCTCATTGCATTCAACAATGAACATGAAGGAGCAAGTTGTCATTTCATATTTTGGTGGGATATATTAGTGGGTCATATGAAGTTTCAATCACAACAGGGTGGTTGTTAAAGCAATGTGGATATTGAAATTATTATTTTATCTGCAATTCTACATCACTTCAAAGTTTCTCAAATTTGTATGTCAGTGCTATACAATCCTGCATCTTATTTGATGAATCCTTTACAGTTGTACAGTCTGTCTTCTCAGTCATGTCTATACAAACTTGTGGGACAATGTGCTGTTAAGTTTCCAAGACTGTGCATTAAGTTTTTGCAATTTGACTATTTAAAAAAAAAGAAGACATCTTTCCTTGAAGTATCAAAATTAAAGATTTAATCTTTTTGAAAGTGATCTTGAAGGTAGGAAAGTGGGTATGAGGCAGAGTCATCATCAGATTACTAGTGAAAAAAAAACCTAACTTTTTAACATTTAGGTTTCAAAATTTGAAATTCTAATTGTTAGAAGAATTTCTAAAATGGCTGTCATGGTGCAGTGATTACTTGCACTATTGTACAAAAAAGAGGTAGTAGTAGGTGCAAAAATGTCAGATAGCTTCATGTATAATCAGTTTTATGTGAAACTTGTAAAATCTCTTGAATAAATTTAAAATTATGATCTTGTGTGTTTATTCTACTAATAATATCTTTCAATGCGGTGATTTTATTAAGTATTAAGATCTGCTTCGGCATTATTGTCTCTCTTGTTCAAGATGAATCACGTTTTTCTTTTTCATCACTTGTTAAATTGAGTTTAATGTAATCCCAGATATGATGGTCAGCGGGCTCAAATTCACAAATTAGTTGATGGATCAATTCGTGTTTTTTCAAGAAATGGGGACGAAACAACTTCAAGATTTCCTGATCTGATTGACATAATCAAGGAATCCAGCAAGCCTGTTGCATCAACTTTCATAATGGATGCGGAAGTACAAAAAAGATCCTTTCCATGATATTCTTTATATTTGTTCTCTTTACATTAGCTCCTAGTGTTCACTCATATAATTCAATGGTTCTTGTACCTTTCAGGTTGTTGGTATTGACAGAAAAAATGGATGTCGGATTATGTCTTTCCAGGAGCTATCATCACGTGGTAGAGGTGGCAAAGATGCATTAGTTACTGCAGAGAGCATCAAGGTTGGACATTTGCATTTGGCCTATGAAACACGTGTCATTTGTAATAATTCTATTCAGTACTACAGTTCAAAATAAAAAGACTTGAGCTTAGAGGGAGCTTTGGATTTTCTTGACCTTAGCAAGAAGAAAATTACAGCAATTCGATAAATATCTCTGCAGAATGCATGTTGATAATGGTTTGTTCTTAGGACAACATAGTTATTTAACTTCAGGTTGCAATTAAGTTAACAATCTTTGGAAGGTTACGTGACTCACTAACTTTTTGAAGGGTTTAGTAGGATGAAGTATTAAAACATTTGTTTAAATATCAAGAACATGGAAATTAGAGAGGGATTGGAGAGCTCTGTTGATATTATGCTCTTTTCTTCTTCTTTCTATTTTTCTATTTAGGTAATTTTTGTTTTTGGTTTGGCTTTTTTGTATTTGGTTTGGTTTGGTTTTGCTTTAGTTCATGTAACAGGATTTCTTATTTTTGTACTTCTCTGTTCTCTTCAACTCTATTTGCAGTTTAATTCTCTGGATTTAATTCTGATCTTCTGTTCATGCAGGTGGATATATGCATCTTTGTCTTTGATATCATGTTCGCAAATGGAGAACAGTAATTATCTTTTACTCAAGTCTATATAAATTGGTGATGAGCTTAGCAAATGGTCTCTTGAACACATTGGCCTTGTTTGGTGCACTAATGGATAAGACTGGGTAGTATATTGATTGTGGGGGAGTAAAGGGTAGATCGTTTACAGGATGGTGCAAACAATGCTATCTTGTGTAGGATGGACCATAAAACCAGATAGGGCAAAAAAATGTGGCATCTTCACATTATGCACAATAGTGCAGTTAGTCAATGATGATCAAACATGTGAATCTCAAATTAGAAGCTAAGTAGGTCTGTGTGGGCAGTGTTGATTTGTTTTATAATATATATGATACAAATTATCCTTAAGCAGTTGATATTTCCTTTTGAATTTGCAGGTTATTGGGTTTTCCTCTACGCCTTCGACGAAAGTGTACGCATGTAATCTTATGTAGTAAATCCTCGGCATTTTCTGGCCAGGCAAAAGTGTACTGTAACTTGTAATTACATTTTCATATTAATCCTTTTGTTTGTCTTGGTGATTATACAGATCTGAAGGATTTGTTCTACGATGAGAAACCTGGGTATTTTGAATATGCAAAGGAAACAACTGTAAGTGATTCAGTTTATGATTACTATTTTCTACTGAAATCTATTTAATGAAGGCATATATATGAGTACTTAAATGTAGATTGAAGCAGATGATGCTTGCTTAGCCTGTGAAGCTACGTTAACTAAGATAAATGCTTTCCTGGAATATGCAATCCACTCTTCATGTGAAGGAATTATGGTGAAAACATTGGATGTTGAGGCTGGCTATTTTCCGTCAAAGCGTTCTGACAAATGGTTAAAAGTTAGTTTTGTCCTGCAGGACTATGGACATTTTAGGTATTAAATCTGTATAATATTCTGATCATTAATTTTGTAGGTCAAGCGAGATTATGTGGAAGGATTAAATGATACTCTTGATTTAGTACCAATTGCTGCTTGGCATGGAAATGGAAGGAAAGCTGGATGGTAATTTTAATCTGCATACTTTTTTTTTCTTGAAATCATTTTCAGATGCTGCAATGAAACTTGCATTAACTTACAACTATTTTATCTCACATTTGTACTAAATTCTGTCAAAAGAATGGTTTTTTATCTCTAGAAATTCTGTCCTGCAAGGTTTATCGATCTCATATAGTGGTGGTAGCCTGTAACAGCAAACCCCCAAAATGCTAGTGGTATAGTGTATAGTGGGTGGCTCTGCCACTCTTTTTGCACTGAGGCAGAACAGATAGAAGAGGTCTCAAACAGACAGAAGAGATGAGAAAGCATGGGGAGAATACATAGAGGTTAGGATTTTTAACCTTTAGGGTGGTTGAGTTTACCCCTTAAAACCCTAAAAAAATGACAGTTTTTGAGGAGGAAAATCGTTTTCAGCTACCACAAAATGGCTACTTTTTTGGCCATGAAAGTGGCTACCACAAAATTACCACTTCTATAGCCAAGACATGAGAGTGGCTACCACACCTGCAAACAGAAAATGCACCACACCATGAATTTCTGTGGTGGCAAGCGTTGGCTTCACTGAAAAATCTAATTTGAACTACTTGATGAATACAAGTTCCTCCCAACCAATGAAATTGTGTGTGGTGGTGTATTTTGTTCGGGGCTTGACCAAATGTGCAACTGACCCATCAAACTAGCAGTGTGACTGGACAACAAACTTTTACTGTAGGTTAGGTTGTGGAAGCCGAGGTGCTAGGTAATTAGAAATCCTTGCATACGGTAGTTAGGGTAAAACGTCTTCAACAGTAAATATAATTGGTGTTTGGGTTTTGAATATTGAGAAGCAACTGTTTGTATCATACTTTCATTGATTCTATTGAATTATTCTTTAATCATCCATGGAAGTAGGCCTAAACTTATCAGGGAATAGTGCAGGTTAATAATGCCGTTTCATTCTCACATACTTGGTACGAATCAAAAGATGGATAATAATTTGTTTTAGCATGAAATCTTTGGGTGAAATATCTGTGTTAGGTGCAACCAATAAAACAATAGCCCAATCTAACAAATTTAAAATGTAGAGTATAATCAATAACTGTGATGCATTATAGTAAGTATAAATCACCAAAAGTCTGAGTGGCACTTTAGTTTGAAAAAGGTATTTTAAATATTATGTTCGATGTGATTGGAAAATAATGAGCATGATTATGTCGAGCAATAGGCTAGGCTTGGTAATAATGATAGAAATTTGTGTCTATTTAGTGAAATCATGAAGTTTTATTATTGTGCTTACTGGTTGATATGCTATACATGATTACTTAAGAACTTTGATAAAACAACAAATGGAAACTGAAGTGGCAGAAAAGTGTATACATTTTTCTGCGCCTACACGATGATTTTGTTTTTGGTATATGAAAGTGATTTACTTTACTGGTGTTTATCTGGATATTTTACTGTTGCAGGTATAGTCCATTTCTAGTGGCGTGTTTCAATCCTGAAACAGAGGAGTACCAAAGCGTATGTCGGGTGATGTCTGGATTCTCAGATTCATTTTATATAGAGGTATAAATTGTTGACTTAAAAATATTCTGCGCTATGCCAGTTAACTCAAAGTACCACATACTCTTTCATCTTTTAAGTTAAGGAAGTAATCCTGATTATATTTTTCTTAAATATGAACCCTTAGAAACATCAATGTCGTATCTGTTTCTTTTCATTGCGTAGTTGAAGTTCATAATAGTTGATTGTTAACCCTTTAGTGCCGACCTCTGCAAGTTGGTAGTCATATTCAGGCAAATGGTATTCGAGGACACTTACTACTTAAACCTCGAAGAATAGCATAACAATTTTTCAGGGTGGGGTGGACAAATTTGTCTTACTACTTAATCAGAATATTTAAATCAAACGAAGCCATAGCAGAATAATAATTTTTTTGGTGTCCTTCCAGGTCCAATTTGCATTCTGGGTGCAATCTTGAGTATTTTGTTCATATAGGCTTGATAATATTTTTTGCTGTTTAGAGTGAGTCTAGAATTGAATTAATTTGTTAAAATTTAATAGATATATTAATATACAGGTCTTTGACGGTTTCATTATTTTCTATGGCCTACTATCTGTGTTTATCATACACTTTTTCTAGAACAGAGAAAAAGGTTGGGTGGGGAGGATGTTTGTGACAAGGTGAATAATATGTAAAATTGGCGGAGCTTTTATTGGTATCATGAAATATATCCTGTAGTAATGATGTAGATTAAGCTGATCCTTCTTCAGTATTAACTCATCCAGTTATGTAAACATTGCGTAAATGAAGGTGCACAAAGTGCTTATTATTGCTTTCTTTTTCTTTTTGTTGTTAAATTGGTGGCAACACTTTTTATCATCTTGAAATTATATTGCACTGCAGATGAAAGAATTCTTCTCCGGGGACAACATCTTGTCCAAAAAGCCGCCATATTATCAAACAGGAGAGGCACCAGACATTTGGTTTTGTCCACAAGTCGTTTGGGAAATAAAAGGAGCAGACTTTACAGTATCCCCAGTTCATCATGCTGCCATTGGTTTAGTTCATCCGTCTCGAGGCATTTCAATCAGATTTCCAAGATTTATTTGCTGTGTCTCAGACAGAAACCCAGAAGAATGTAGTACAGCTTCCGATATAGTTGAAATGTTTCATTCTCAGACTCGGAAGATGGATGTCACGGCTAAAGAGTGAATGTTCATTGTTTATCGATGTATATATGTACAGTGTAGAAATTTTAACGGCAGATCTCTTGGCTTGTAGGACTCATGATAGACCACAAAGTTACCCAATCCCACTTATCTCTTGGCTTGTAGGACTCATGATAGACCACAAAGTTACCCAATCCCACTTAAGTTGTGCTTGCTTCTTTTGTTTTGTTCCACCTTATGAGACTTTATGCCCACATTGATGTTGTGCTTCCTTTTGGTATTTGTGAGAAGCAATTTTGATCCAACTTCTATTTGACCAATAGATGCAGTCCTCTCATGATAAAACTTTCTACGGGTTTGAGATACTTCATCTTCAGCAAACAGTCTTACATTCAAGCGCGAAACCAACATATGGATAACTGGTTGGTTAAATGTTACGCATTTTCTTTCTGTACACTCAAAACTTCTGAACATCTATCATTTATTCCAGGTTGAGATTATTTTAATGCATTTTTTATATTCTCGTAAATAGTAAATTTCCTTATTATTAACAATAAGTCCAAGAGTTATTTTTCATGTTTTGCCTTACGTAGAACTGCACTGATCACGACATTTCTTCCAAATTGTAGTTGTATATCATGGCATTGATCACTTGTTTGTCACGACCTTCTTTGACATTATTGTTTATTTGTCTGGTTGGTCCACATGAAAAAGCAGAGAGAAATAGATTATACTAGAGTGCAGATGGGGCCATTGCAAGTGATGAGTGTAGTAGCAATTCTTGAGAATGTCACCATTCGTCCAAAGGAGGGACAAGAGCGTTACGCTTGAAAAAACATATCAAAGTCTTGATGTATGTTATTTATCTGTCACTTCCTCCTGCTCCATGAGGCTTTCTTGTGAAATATGCCAACGATGAGTTTGACCATTTATGCAGAGGAAGATTCCCATGAAGAATAAAAATATTAAATTATCAGCCGAAGGCTTTTAGAGAATGATTCTAGAAGTTGGGAATTACAAGGTTGAAGCTTTCCGATGGTTTGCTTTACACTGAGTAAAAGTACTTGTAAGCATAAGTGCATCAGTTCTTCGCTTTTCCCACAAGAAAAATATGGAAAATTGCCATTATAAAGTGCCTGGTTTTCTGTTGACTGCGACTTGCGAGAACAAACATTCGTCTGAATTATTTTAAGGAGCTTCTTTCAATCTATTACGGCCAAAATTCAATGTGGCGAGAGACTGACCTGCTCATTGCATCTAACCCTCATGCCAGTTATACAAATCTTTTAAAGTTGAACCTCATTTTTTTATCTAAAGATGAATATTAACTAGTATTTTTAAAATATGAAAATATTTGGATAATAAACCATAAATTTAATATTTCAACATTAGGCTTATTTCATTTTCTTTAAAAAGTAAGTAGTTTTTAGTTCCAACATTTCATTACTAATTGTTAAATTTGCTTATTTATTCAAATTTTGAAAACTTAATTACATTCTATTTTTACACGTGTTTTATTAACCTTCTTTTAAAAATAGACTTATAACTCAAATTGGGTTTCTATAAAGATTAATCTATCTATCTTTCTCATCTTCCACACATATTTTGGGTAATAACTTCATTTTAATTTTCACATTTTACACAAATAGGTCAAATTTATTTAAAAGTTTTAATATGTTATACTTAAATTAGATCTGTTAAAGGATCCAGTGCGCCTGAATTATTCTAAACTATCTAATATATGTTCAATTCCTATAAATAAAAAAATGATAGTTTAAACCTTTGTAAACTAACAAATTAGCTCAAACTTTAATATATGATAAGTCAAACTTAAGAAAACCTACAGTATATGAGAAGTCAAACTTCACTTTTACATGCTAGACTTATTCAACCAAACCTGATACTCCTCAACTTATTTCCATTAAAAATAAACTTCTAGTTACATAAAATTGTTTGAAAAGTAGATGTAAATTAAAAGAATAAATAGCATATGTACTGATGATAGAATCTTTTTATATTTAATCTCAAACTAATATATTAAATTTTACTTTCATATATTATCTTAAAAATAATTTGAAAGATAGCTTTTATTTTACCATGTAAAAAATATTAGGCATATAATAATAAATAAAAAGAAAAAAAGTTTTGGAGATACGAGAAAATAGTTTCTTTAAGATTTCTTAATGTAAAATAAGATTTTTAATTAAAAAAAGGAATCTTACTACACATGCATAATAAAGTGTAAATAATAAAGGTGAAAAGGAGGGTAAAGAAAAGGCATGGGCATGCTTTGTTTGTATTGCAATTGAGTCCATAGGGACTTGGATCCGAAAACCCGTACCCGGTGATTACGTGGCAAACTCACCCACTCACTCCGTCTCGCACAGCACAACGGATGCTGCGTTATGCAGTGGTAGTAATAGAAAGTGGTCAGCCCCAACAAACGCATTCCATTTCATATTACATACCACTCAACACGCCATTCCAAACTGTCTCTCTTTCTCTCTTCAATGGCCGGAATCCGCTTGCAGCCGGAGGACTCCGACGTCTCCCAACAGTCTCGAGCGGTGGCGGTCTCCGCCTCCGATCTGGTCTCCGACGACGACCGCTCCGTCGCCGCCGACTCCTGGTCCATCAAGAGCGAGTACGGAAGCACTCTCGACGATGACCAGCGCCACGCCGACGCC
Source organism: Lablab purpureus (assembly GCA_030347555.1). NCBI lineage: Eukaryota > Viridiplantae > Streptophyta > Magnoliopsida > Fabales > Fabaceae > Lablab > Lablab purpureus. The sequence goes on from CM059254.1 coordinate 23,863,558, forward strand.
GCCGAAGCTCTCTCCAACGCCAACCTTCGACCTAACTCCGATTACAGGTTTTCCTCTTTCTCTCTCTCCCTCTCTCTCTCTCTGTGTATATATATATATATTATCTGTTACTCACTCACTCACGCTCGCGCCTTGCTCTGAACTTTTAATGAATACGAGATTGTATCGAATTAATTGGAACTTGTATTTTGTGAATTGCTGCTCTGTGGACCCGACTGTGTTGGGGTTGATTTCTAATTCGTTGATTGCATTTTCACTTCCTCGGTTTTTGATATGTTGTGAGATTGCAACTTCGTGAATATACATAAGGTGAAACTGAGACTCGTTGTTTAGCTCTAACCGAAATAATTTGAATTTGAGGAGGAGGATGTTAGTGAAATAGAATGTTAAGATCTGGTTCGTTTGGATTTTGGCATTTGATTTTAGGGCATTGACGGTGGTTTATATTTTATGTCCGCTGATAATTTACGGATCTGATCTGAATCTTTGTAACTGTGGATTTTTGGAATTTGGACTTTTCTTTGAGGATTTACAGTTGGGAAATGGTGTTTGTATGAATGAATCGTCATTCTGGATTTACCAATGCTGACTGCCTTTTCTTATCCCCTGTTCATTCTTGTGTGTGCAGTTCTGATAAGGATGAACCCGATTCTGAAGCAGTCTCATCCATGCTGGGATTTCAGAGTTATTGGGATGCTGCATATGCTGACGAGCTTACAAATTTTCGTGAACATGGTCATGCTGGTGAAGTCTGGTAAATAAAGCTTTGATTGCGTAATGTGTTTTGCTGGTCTACACGACTTCAGTGTAGATGTTAACTGTAATATTAAGTGGTGGAGAATTATAGTGATTTTTAATCTAATTTTGGATCACCAATATTACATGTATTCTGATTTTATTCGTGTGTTTGAAAAGACCGATGAACATCTTAAGGTAGGAACATATTAAGGTAACAGACTGAGTTGGAAATATTATTTTGCATCATTTTATATCTTAAGTTTGAGTTTCTCTGCCTCCCCTCAGGGAGGGAGAAATTTATTTGTTGGGATCACTACTTCATGTTTTTCCAGTAGCCTATAATTCTGAGATTCTATACCTGTATCCTTAATAGTAAAGAACTATAGCTTCTCTTTTGCCTTTTATTAAATTTTATTTGAACTTGTCAACTTCTAGGCAGTGATGCATGTTGGAACTATATACAATTTTTTGGAAGTGATGCATTCTCTGGGTTTTCATAGCAATAATGTTTAGTTATCTTTTTTTCGCTCTTTAATTTTCTGTATGTGTAGGTTTGGAGTTGATGTGATGGAAGTTGTTGCATCCTGGACAAAAGCCTTGTGTGTTGAAATTTCTCAAGGTAGCATACCAAATGATGTTGATGCTGCTAAGACCGAAGCTGGTGAACTAGATGATAAACTTTTGTCTAGTTGGAGCGTGTTAGATATTGGGACTGGCAATGGTTTACTTCTTCAAGAATTAGCTAAACAAGGGTAGGGTTTCATGTTTGGCCGTATTTTGGTAACAACTACTAATATATGCTGTGTCAATAAATTGAAATATATATTTCTAAATAACCGCAAAGGCCATTGTCTTTCTCTACTTTAATTTTGCAACAACAATATTTTACCATCCCTCTTCTCTTTTCTAGACAAAAATGTGCCAGTGCCTTGTTCTATTTGTTGGACAACAGAAACTTAGTATCTTTTACCAAATAAATATGTGAACACTTTTTGAATGATAGCTTCTTTGTGGCGAAGGTAATAAGTGATTTATATTAATTAATTTATAAAAATATATGAAAATTTAATTAAATACTTGAATCAAATCAATCCATATAATATAAGCTCATGGTCATTCATGCCGGAAAAGCTATAAGGATGAGATTTTTCTATGCAAAAATCGTTTAAAAATAATCTTATATGTGGTTCATGATTATTTTTTTAAAGGAAGTAAATTGAATGATTAAAATGAAAATTAAGGATGTGTGTGTGTGTCTGAAACCTTACTTGTTAAACTTTGATGAGAAAGTTTCTTGGAATGAAACCAAATTTTTCTCTCTAGGTTCTTGCAATTCTGTATATAGGTTGTGAAGAGATTGTCATTTACTTATGTTGTTTTACAAACATCGTATTAAGAAAAATCTTGCCATCTTTTCAGATTCTCTGATTTAACTGGGACTGATTACAGTGAAAGGGCCGTCCGCCTTGCCCAAAGCCTTGCTAATCGTGATGGATTTTCCAGCATCAAATTTTTGGTATATTCTAGTTTTAGTGTTTGTGAATATGCATGTGCAATGTATCTCTAAATGCATAGTTTTGCTCATCGATTTCCTTGTGTATCTCAAGGTAGTAGATTATTAGTATCTGAGACTGTTTGTTTAGCATGCCAAACCTACTGCTGTACTGTTGATAAGTGAGCATCACCCTATCCGGCAATTTCCCTTGATTCATGATTCTCGATCCTAATTCTGGGTGTATTTTTCAGCAAACTCATAACTGATGATGTGCAATTTTGAAAAGTCTGGATTATGGGCAATCTCTATAAGCTCTGTGACGTAATTCCATCTTTTGCCATTTGAATCACTTATGTCTGTTTGCTCTATTTTTCCGTTGTTTCTTAGTTGTTCGATTGTTTGTGGTCCTGAATACTAGAATAAATCAGTTGGATTTTTGTTTTCGTTGTTATTTATCCTCCATTTGCTGTTGTAAATTGTACATACATGTACCATACCCTTTTCATTGTACCTTTACCTGATTTCTTGAGTTCTTGGTGTCTTTTTCATCAAAATTTATCACCAGTCTTCAATGTCATGACTTAATCTGCGACTACACCCTTTACATTGACCTGATTTCTTGAATTGTAACATACTCATTTTTCATCATTTATCGTGAATGTCGCAATTCTCTAGTTTCACACAGGTTGAACCAGTAGTGGCTGTTTTGAACTTGCCATTTTTTCCAATAATCCCACGGGTCTTTTCTGACGGCACTTTGATGCATGCTTTGGCATTACTGAAGTTGTGTCTCGTGTTTCTGATTTCATGGGCTTTTATAATGATTAACTTCCAACCTATTATTAGTATCCATCTGGAGTTGCTAGTGGCTGACCTTCCAGTTTTTTCCATAGCCAGTAAATATAATGTGTTTAGTGGAAAAGCAATGCAGAACTGACAGAGCGGCTGCAACAGTAAACTAATTGCATGTGAAATATGAACCTGGTGGAAGAATTATGTTACTAAAATAATAAAAAGGTGGAGAAATACTGAATAAATGGAAGAGGGGCAATAATAGGAGAAATACTAAATGTCTTAGTTTTTTTTTCCACCTGAATTAACACATGACATGAATACATACTTGTGCACAAACCCAAACAGTAAATAAAAAAAATGTCACTAAACTGTTTTATATTTCACTAGACTGAGAAAATAAAGGAGGAAATGCTGTAGGACTTGCCCTAAAGACTGCTTCTGTCCCTGCCTAGGAGTAAATAACAATTCCTCATTCTTGCATGAAGTGAATTACAGCTTTCTCAAACAGTCCCACGCAACACAATCAAGAACAAGTAGATTGCTGGGTGTTTTACTTAGGTTTTTAACGCTTCTGTTTTCTTCAACTTCTATATTGGATTTGACTTCCTTTAATTTTAGCTACTCATGCAAGTATTTTAAGTGAAATCAGGTCAGATGGGTAATCTTGATGGGAAATACAAGTTCTTGTATCAATAACTGCTGCTAAGCTCAAAATTACCCTTGCCCAAAATGTAACATAAATACATAGTGACCTTGCAAGTTGTATCTTGGCATCCCTGTTTTGCATGCAAGACATTCTACCTTTACATTCTTGAGATGTCTTATGCATAATACATTGGCTTTAATTATTTTAAGGTTGATGATGTCCTTGAGACAAAGTTGGAACAAGAGTTTCAACTTGTCATGGATAAAGGGACGCTCGATGCTATTGGCTTGCATCCTGATGGTCCTGTCAAGAGGTAAGAAAAAATACTCTGTTCTGTTATCCATGACTCTGTCATAAGTCTATTGGAATGATGTTATTTTGCTTTATCAAACTGTGTTTAACATACTTTCTTGCTCATACTTATTTGTTCTCCGTATAATAGCCCACATTGCATGGTATCGAGGAATTATATTATTGCTTTCTTAATTTCAGGATGATGTATTGGGATTCTGTTTCGAGGCTGGTTGGTCCTGGTGGAATACTTGTAAGCACTTTCAGGATGAATGTTTAAATTTACTACCAAGTTGTGGGGTCTTGTGGGTCATGGCATGAACTGTGCCTATTACTAAGTGGGATTATTTTTATTCATTAAATTATTATTGATCTTGATCTCTGGCTGTTCACTTGCTATCTTTCTCCCAAATTCCTGTGTTCATGATATAGTTGCAGCAGCTCTTACTACTTAATAATGCTTGTCGTTTTGGACTTTCTGCTTTTTGTTGTAAGGTGATCACATCATGTAACAGTACAAAGGATGAGTTGATACAAGAAGTGGAAAGTTTCAACCAACGTAAAATTTCTACTGCTCAAGAATTTGAGGCAGGCAAGGACGAGGAATCGTGCAGAGAGCCCCCATTTCAGTATGTAAGTCATGTCCGCACGTATCCGACATTCATGTTTGGTGGATCTGTAGGCTCCCGTGTTGCTACCGTGGCATTCCTTCGGAAATGAATATGCCTGTCATTTTCACTCATGATTTAGGGTTTGAAGTTGTGTGTGCGTAATAGGTAGATGCATGTGCCTAACTTGTCTTTTGTCGATCGGTAAATATTTTTATAAGATTTCTTTTAAGTGTCGTTACCTTGCTCCTTTCTTTTGGGTGGATAGTTGCTTTCGTTCGGATTTTATACTTTACTTTTAGTAAGGGGAAATACAACTAGTTCAGCGTGGCAAAAAAAATTGTTATTGTGGTTCTTTTGTTACTTGATTACAATGAGGTCGATGAAACAATATAGAATGAAAAATTATAAAAACTTCCTATATATTATTTCACTGATTTTCTCATTTCTAAAACTTTTAATGAATTTATTATTTGTTTAATACTTTTTTTACAAAGAACTAGAAGGACTTGTAGAAAGATTGGTTAGGAAATATAATATTTAATTCTATTCTATTATGAGTTGTACTTCGCACCAACAAATTGTAACAACTCATGTACATTCTTCAATTAATTAAACTAGACTTTTTGAAAGGAAAACGCGACATCATGTGGAATTTTATCTTTATAATGTTTCTATTTGGACAAGTTTCTTTGAAAGTAATTATATGAAAAAATAATTATATTTTTTATTAAATAAAAATTAGCTTTATTAACAAGTTAAAGTATCTTTTAAAGAAGCCAACTGACTTTAACTTGTGCGTATATATTGAACTGGTAATATTACTTAATAATGTATACACTTCTAAGTTAGTAATATTACTCAATATTTGAGTGCAAATTAATTAAGTAGATAAAAATTTAAAAAATGTCATTTAAATTCATTTTATCATGTTATAATGATGTTTTATGACATAAAGACTCTACATTTTTTTAGTCAATGGCTATTAACTGTAATAGTTTAAAGGATAGACGTTTGAAGTTTGATAAATTCTTATAATTGAAAATATTTTAAAATTAGACATAAACTCTTATAATATATGATTTTTATAATAATCTAATTTAATTGTGTCTTTTAGTTTTTCGAGTGGAGGCTCACGTGGTGTTGAGATAGCTAGCAAAATAAGGAAGAAATCAACGAAGTTGGGTTAGAATTCAATCCCTTTCTCTCAAGCATACTGATAACATTACAGCCCCTCAGACTAGCGAATTAGTTTAGCATGTAATTACAAATTACAATACACATGTGTGTGTGTGTTAATTTATAATAATAAATTATAGTAATTTATAGTGACAAAAATAATATTGAAATACTAATAATTTAAATTTTTTAAGGAAATAATTAAAGTATAGTCATAATATTAATAAATATAAGTCAATAGTATATAATATACTTAACTATTATTATGGATGGGTTTAACACTTAGTATGTATTGAAATAAACAAATAAGTATATATTAAAATATATTTATATAGTTAGTTGTCTATTTTACTTGTTAAATTACTCTTTTTTACCAGACAATTTAGATTCAATTTATTAATTTGGAAGATTTGTTGGATCTTAAATATTTATTATGTAAACAGAGATAGAAAAATATTTTATATATTAAAGTATTGGCATGTTAGTCCTATTTGTTTTAAAAATTTTACAAGGATAAAAGTGAAACTTGGAATATAAAAAAGAAAGAGTGATAATTTAATTAGTAAATTATACTCATTAAGTGAAAATGGAGCAAAGTGAGAGTTATATAATGAGCAAATTTATTCAATAAATTTAAATTTGTTTATCGAAAATGAACTATGAAATTGTAATGCCACTAAAACAACTTAGTAAAGCTCAATTTGCTCAATGAGTGCTCCATGAAAATAAATTACTTTTGGAGATTCATTTAGTGAATTTTAATTTTTCCAGTGAATGTGTCTAGAATTAGTGTCCTTGTGTAAAGGGTTTAAAAGTATAAATAGATTTTAGAGATCGAAAAGAAAAATAAAATATTTTGTTTTACTTTGAACTTTTTGAAGAGAAATTAAGCGGAAAAAAAAAGAGGATGAGACATATTTGTCTATCTATGGAAAGAGTCTGTGAATGAGGAATTTTCATTAATTATGTTTTCATGGAGCTTATGTTAATTTTGTTCATCTATCATTATTTGCAGTTAAATTAAAAATAATCATTCAACTTACATGGAATATCTTTTGTTTGTCTAAATATATTTGTTTCTTTTCTATTTTTGTTAGTAGTTTTGTTTTTGTGTTTATTGATTTTTATGATTAGAAAATCATGATTTGTTATAGATCGAACCACTTTTTTGAATAAAACACTTAAAAAATTTCATTCATGAGTAGTTTTATGTTATCTTTTTTTAATTCCATGTCTCTTATAAAATATTTAAGGAATTGATACTTTTAAAAAAAAACCTTAAAAGTTAATTATTGAAAGACCAATATTTAATATTTTTTTATCAATGGAAAGTATTAGTAAAAATAGATGAAAACATTTAGATAAAGATATTTTAAGATAATACGATAAAAGTTTAATAATAGTCAAGGTATTTTATTTTAGCTTTAATTTTTACTCCTTCTCTATTAACGTACAAGTTTATGAATATTATACAAACATATAGAAAATCTATTAGATATAAAATTATAACCATAATCTTACTTACCACTATCTACAATGTAGAAAATAAAAATAAAAATAATTTTTTAATTAGATTTTTTGTATACATAATGGCACATGCCTCTTAGCTCAATTTGATATTACTCAATATAAAAGTGGTAATTAATATTTATCATCTCAGTAATCTGAAAATATAATAGCAGTTTGGCATCCTATCCTATTATTATTATTATTATTATTATTATTATTATTATTATTATTATTATTATTATTTTATAATTAATTAAGAAGTTAAAAAGAAGCAAGAAATGGAGCCTAATGAGAGGCAAGAAGGCTTAGGAAGGGATTCTCCTCCACTCACCACAACTCAATCCCAAACCCCAATTTCCTCACTTCCCTCAACGCTGCCACATTCCTCTGTTCTGTTATTTTATGGTCATGGCATCAATTTTGTCCTTATCTCTCACATCTCTTTCCCTCCCCAATTCTCAATCTCTGGTACGCTATTTCTTCATTATTTTTCCATTTCCAACTCTCTTTGCTATCTCCATTACTCTACTCACCAACCACTGCGTTGCGCTTTCTCCCAGGACCTCAACAACATCTCCGATTCTTCTTCCTCGGGTGCGTTCAATTTTCCTTCCACTTATCTAGACTTTTTACTATGCTCCATTCTCTCTCTCTCTCTCTCATTTATACTACCTTTTCAACAGGCAGAAGCAGCAACAGGAGTCAAAGTTGTTGTTGTGCGCCATCCTTCCAACGAAGAAAGATGCTTCTCTCTTCCGTCGCCATTGTTGCCGGAACCTTGTGCACCACTTCAGTTCGCGAAATCGCTCTGGCCGCTGAATTTGCCGATAGTACTAACTCTATAAGACTCAACCTACGTCTCAATTTTTATTTATTGCGCCTTTAGTGACGATTATATCTACTATTGAACGTTGTGTTTATGTTATAATAGTAATAATAATAATAATAATAAGGTTAGATATATAATTATTTGTATCAGCGAATTCTTCATTGGTCTCTATCCATAAACCTTTATTAAATTGTTATATCTCATTATTAATTAGTTAGCACCTCTATACATGTAAGAGACCGAATCAGGAAACTGCTATATTTGTAGAGACCAAATTAGGAATGTGCTGTATTAAAAATTTAAATGTAAATAGGGACAGTAAACAAAGAATGCATAAAGGAGTAACGGTGACAATAACCAAATGGATCATATTTTACACGTATCCGATTTAGTGAGTTTTAAGTACAGGGTCCAAATGGAGAGTTCGCTGTATTTTTAACCAAATAATAGTATGACATTGTTGTGCTGTGTTGAGCCACATATTGATGTAGCAATTATAAAATAAGAAGTAGCATAGCTACGAAGACCTGCAAGGTGATCCATAATTTGTGAATACAGTGCCAGCTCTTAGAGGGAAGGATTATGGCAAGACAAAAATGCGATACCCCGACTATACTGAAACTGAATCAGGACTCCAATATAAGGTGATGTAGTTGTTGTAGTGGTATATACTTTATTGGTTAATTGATTACGCGTTCTATTCTTAATGTTTTTATTAATTTATGTACATCAAGAATACAGGACTTGCGACCGGGGAATGGCCCCAAACCCAAGACGGGAGAGACAGTAGTGGTAAGGCAGTGAGTCGTTTCGCTATTTTTTTATTATAATGTTTTGTTACAGTTGATTGGTTAGAAATTAGAAGTCTGGTATAGCCTGTTAAGAAAAAGTTAAAACACTCTCAGCATCAAAATTTCTTTGGTGCTGTAGAATCTAGATAGCAAACTTTCTCGGTTCCCTGAAGTGATTTTACAATGGATAGGCGGATTTGACAACTTAATTGAAGAAAACTAGAGTAGCCTTCGTTTCTTCCAGTGTAGTTTGCACACATGTAAACCCTTGAAAAAATATTTTAAATGAAATAGGATAGAAAAAATGAAAATAGTGTTGATTAGTTTTAATTGGCAAGATTTATAACTGAACACCCTGCAATTATTTTTTCAACTGCAAGGGATCCACATAGTGTTCTAGACAATTATTTTCCCTTCAAATTAAAATAATTGAAATTGAACAACTTTGGGCTTCCAATTCCATCCAGGTTGACTGGGATGGCTACACCATAGGTTATTATGGCCGCATATTTGAAGCACGGAATAAAACCAAGGGCGGTTCCTTTGAGGTATGGAATTTGCATCTTATAACTCAATACTGTAGGTGTGATTGATTACTACACACCTATTCTACTATTTTTATATCATGCAGGGTGATGACAAAGACTTCTTCAGATTCAAAATAGGTTATAATGAGGTGAGAGACCTCGTCATTTAATGATTAAACTAGTTCCTTGCAACCTGAATAGGATCTTTGTTATAAATTTTGAATACTATTTCGTGAACAATGTTCACGTTTTTTGCTTCTATGTATGGACCAAGTAATGCAGGATGTGCTAGGGTCATAATTATTTAGGTGACTAGGATTTTAAAATGCCATTTCTTTTGTTGATAGTTTTATACTTTACGTTCTTTTTAGTAATTTTGTATTTCCACCATTAGAAATGGGGTTAAGGATTTTCTCCTAAGTAACTGATGTAATGTGAGAGAAAGATCTTTATTGAAAGCCCCTTTGTGCAAATAAGTATCAGCTACTTGTGTTTCTGTTTTTTTGGTACCCTTTTATGCCTGTGCTACTACACTTGCACAACATCCGGTAATGTAATGGCCTTGTTTGGTTCCTCTCTTGTTACAAAAATTATGAGTGATATAACATGCTTTTTCACCTGATCACAAGTATGACTGTGGGACTAAATCCTTGTTGGGCATTGGCTTCTCCTGTCCGTAAGATACTTCCAGTGGGTGCTACACTGCTTGTTTTTGTATTCGTGTTTTCAACTGAATTCATCACAATCGTTAATACTAGAATTAATCCACTCCCTTATCAAAGCAAACAGATCCTTGGTTGAAAAACTTAATTCCTTGTCTGCCTTGAAATGGTTCTTAGTCATATTATCTACATCAAGCTTCTTGATGTAATGGTTCACTTTGAAATTGCCAATGGACATTACTGCTAGATGAGATTCGAGAATTTTAAGTGCTCAATTGTGCCCTATTTTTTGGGTTCTGCATCTCTCGTTTTGTAGGCAGTCCTCTTACGTACTTTGAATGTTCAGGTAATACCTGCTTTTGAAGAGGCTGTTTCGGGCATGGCTCTTGGGGGCATTAGAAGGTGCTGCATCTATATTGCTAGAAATATTTGATGCATTCTAGAGTTGTGTTATGAGCAAGTTCTTTCCTGCCATCACAATAGCCTGAACTTTATTTCTTTTGCTAAGAATAGTATTTTGAATTACATCTAATTGGAAAATAGCATTATGCATATCACGCCTACAGTTAGCAGTTGCAAGTCCATGAAGAGTAATATTATTTTATTGAATTTGCAACTTTGTCAATTCTAACTCTAAATTTGCGGAACATCCTGACTTTCATTAGGTGAATTATGAATCAGTGGGAATATTTAGTTTAGAATCTTCTATTTTAATCCATAAAAAATACGAATACGAAAGAAAATGTAGGGAAATGTATTTTGGGTTCATTTTGTGCGGAAAGAAACGTACTAGATGCAAATTTCTTTGTTTGTCAATGATGTAGGATAATTGTGCCCCCGGAACTTGGATATCCTGAGAATGATTACAACAAGAGTGCCCCAAGACCAACAACATTCTCGGTAAGAAGTGAATGTGTATGTTCATCCACTATCTGAATGGATTATGAGGAAGATGCAATGCAAATATATATTACAGGGTCAGCGAGCGTTGGATTTTGTGTTGAGGAATCAAGGGTTGATAGACAAGACTCTCTTGTTTGATATTGAGCTGTTGAAGATTATTCCGAACTGATTGTCCAAATTCTAATTGACTCTCAAATATCTTCGTCAGAACATTGAGGTTAGTTTCCCTGTCTTAAGCATTAAGAGTCACAGTTGACTTAAATTTTTGATGCCTTATTGCCATATTTAGTAACTTGTGTTTTGGTTGTAGGTCTATCTATTTACTGAGGATGCAGGCAAACAACTGTTCTGTCCTTTGGAAATTTTGTTAATATTGATATTATATGGTTGTGTCAATTGGCCTCGGGAGTAGATGCTGAGTTGGAACTATATCATGGTCTTCGTTGTTGGTCTCCCCAGCGACTGTAACATATGAAGCATCCAAAACAATTCGCCCCCAACTATAGCAAACTTGAATACCATATGGAAAAATTAGATACTCCCTCCTTTTTATTTATCTTTACTCTCGAATCATTTTTTTTATTTCACTCTTCATAATTTCAATAACATTTATTTTTTCAATTATATATTTAATTCTATAATAATTTTTAAATAGTTTAAACATGTATTTATTATGTTAGATGAAAAAAGAAATAGGTAAATTTACTATATTTTTTTTATTTGTGCAAAATAACCTTAAAAGATATATGAAAGTAAAGGAGAGAATATATCCCTACTGACGTTAATTGGACTGCACTATCAACAAAAATTCATATACTGATAAAAAAATAAACATTATAATTAATTCTTTCGTATAATTTTTTAACACGGCAAATTACAACTTAAGTACTGTTTTCTTTTGGTACGTCACAGCTTAATTACTGTTTAAGGATGACTAAAGATACAGCTCAGCAATAACTAAAGATGTTTTAACTAATGGTAAATCAAATCAAATTAATAATTAAAATAAATTTACTGATTACCATTATTATTATTAGTACTAAATCGCTTTTTATCAACGTATAATGTAGTAATTACTTAAAAATAATGTTTGAAAGCTTGACTATTTTTATTACATATAAAGCTTGACTATTTTTATTCTATATGTAATGATATTTGGTTACAACAATATTATAACCTTTATAATAAGGAGATATATCTCTCAATACTTATAATTATTTTTTTCATAATTTATTGCCCACTTACTAACTAACTTAAGTATCAAAACATAATTTATTATCAATGTTATGTTCATCTTTCCTTGCAAAATTAATTCTTCATTATTATCCATGATAACCTTTAAGCAATAAAATAGGAAAAGAGTTACCTAACACTAAAATAAATAATATCTTCAATATGATTATTGAGACACAATTATGATAGAATTACTAGACAATAAAACAAAGAATACATATGAAATATAATTTCTTAAGAAGGTATATCTAAGATATATTTTAAATAATTTATAATTACAGTTTTCTAAGATATTTTTTTGTCTAAAAAAGAATAATTGGGTGTATGTTTCTACTCTAAACTCCATACACGTTTGTTAACATGTGCTCGCTGCTTCTTAAAGAATATGTTAGCAGACTGCACTTAAGCATATTCTAAATAATTATAATTATAACTTTTAGTTATTTTAAAAACAAGTTATTGTAACTATTTAAATTTCAACTACAATATCTTATTTTTTACTTTTTTTAAGAAATTAATTTTTATATTAAATGTTTTGAATATAATAATGTAATATTCATCAAAGGGATATTTAATAACATATTCTCTTGTTTTTAAGAGGGTCACATTGAAAAGTTATATTTCAGGTGTACTTTAAAAAGTGTGATGTAAAGTTATTATAGTAGTTTTGTTATAATAATTAAGAGAGTTTAATCAATTGATTCAATAGCTATCAACTTTCTATTATTTTTACCTAAAACTTTCTTTTTAATTTCTTATAGTTGTTTTTTTTTTAAAATGTTAGTAAATTATCCATCAAACATAATTATAATTGTATCACCTTATTAACATAACCATTCCAAAAAAAAGGAAATATACATTAACATAATTTTATTTAGGTGGTTATTTGGTTTCGTGTTTTTTTTCTTCTAGAGGAACTATTTATGCATAAAACAGGTAGATATTCAAGCAAGTAGTGTAAGAGAGTAGATGTATTAAATTTTCGCATATATATATATATATATATAGTCATAAGCATTGGGTTGACCTATACTTTTTAATATATTTTTTATTTTATACATACATATATATATATATATAATTGAATTTTTTTTTTATATTTTTTATTTAAACATTAACATGTAAGTTTTAAGTTTTCTATTTATTTTATAAAAGAATTTTTTTGTTTATATTTTTTGTTGTAGTTTTTGTTTTATTTATAATAATATAAAATTTGAAATTAAGAGTATGAATCTGATTTCGTAAAATAAGTTGAAAAGGAAAATAGTTTTAATGTGATACTCTTGATAAATTGATTATATTTTATGAAAATATAAAAAGAAAAAGAGTAAAACTGATAAGGATTCGGTAAGATCGAGAATGACAACGAAGGAATACATACAAAATTACTATTAACAGATAGAAGGATAATATTATTTATTTATTTATTTTTGTTATTTGGAGGATAATATTTTTAATTTACTAAAGCATAGCTCCAAAATTTACGTGGTTCTGCTGCTGCACCATAACGTTACCCATTTCGTCTTTTTCAACAAATTCTGGATTAACTATTCAAAAACGACACCGGATTTGGATTTTGTGATTGCATTTGGTGAATCTTCATCCTTTACAGATCAACACAATAATATAACTAAACAAAGTGATTGGACAATGTTTTCAAAACTAATAAAATCATAAAATGTTGGTCTTTCTTTAAATAAAACTTTAAAAAATTAGGTTTCGAGAATTCATATGGATCAAAATTCTAAACTCTATTAATGATTACAAAATATTTACAAATTGTTCTTTTTTTTTTTTGTAAATCCATAACTTTTGTCTTTCCTAATGCTGGTTTCGTCCCTGTTAATAAGAGGAAAGACAAAAATGCTTAACTTATTAATTTTATTACAGTGACATCAAAGTTAAATTTAAAATAAAAATTTCATTGCTAAGTCCACACTACTATACATCAAAACACATGAACTACACAGTATATATGGATGAAATATTAGCAGTACTTTTATGAAAACTTATTTATATATATATATATAATTACATATTAAAGAATAACATTTTTATTGTGAAAATTGTAATGTGGACTATATTAGATGGTCAAACTAAAGTGAATTTAATTATATAAAATAAACATTCAGTCTATATATATATAGAGAGAAAAATGTCAAATTATATTAAGGAAATTTATTGTAGTTGTCAAACCATCCAATGACTTTTAATTGTAAGTAGTTAACAAAGAGTAATTGTTTGTTTGAGAATTATTGTTAAAAAATCGTTTCTTATTCAAAGTTGAAGAAATTAATAATAGATTTATTAAAATTTGATTTCTTGAAATAAGAAAACACATTAAAAAAATAGTAGAGAAGATGTTGTGTGCATTTTAACATAGTGAAAGTCATAAACCTAATCATTTAGCCTTAACAAATTCATAGTGTGTTTTCTAAAGAAGTTTTCACACATTTAATCAAAATGAAATATACTTTTGAAGGAATAAAAGTTTGTGATATAGTGAATTATATGAAGAAATGATAAATGTCATACATTTCCAAATGGCGTGTGTTGGAGGCTGATAATAGGATGGAATATCAATGCTGTTATGTGCGGTGCACCATGTGAAGACAGCAGAGTGAGTTTTTTTAAGGTAAGGGGCTTAAAGTTCAAAGACAGCAAAGAACAAGAAAAATGTCACAAATTATGAAACAAATAGTTGTATCGTCAACTTCAACAATTGGAGAGGCGTTTGGTTATAATTGGTAGCTGCATGCAGCTAAGTGTGTCTGCTTGTCACAAAACATCTTTCTCACAGTTGTTATTCTCCTGTGATTGTGTAATGTCACTAACTCTCATCGTATTCTCATATTATTATATATTTCATATTCCACACTTACACAAAAATCACCATCCTCTTATTTTACCTACAACTCCTTACAAACCAAATACCTTTAAAAAAAACATATCATCATTCAGAAAAACTAATAATAAATACTCTTTGGGAAGAGGGTCGTGGAATTGGTTCGTGTGCTTGTCATGAGAAATAAAAAATATATATCTGACTAAGTTGTTAGAATTTCGTTTATAAGTTTAAAAATTGCACTTAGTGTGGACAGCAGAGACCAGGAAAAGAAAGCACTGTTCTTAAAGGCAGATATGAAGCAGAGGATGTATCGATGTGAGTTTGGTGATCCACGTTGTAGAGTTCGATTATTACGTGAATCTCTGTATATATATATATATGGGCAATGTCGTGTTGTGACCTTGTCAATATAATGTTTCTTCAGGGAACCCTTTGTAGTATCAGGTGGATATATAGAAGGAAAAGATAAATATATAGAAATTTTGTTTTGTTAAGGTGAAATGTGCTTTACACTTTAATAAATAATGTGTAATCTATCAAATATATAATATTAGGAAAAACTAAAATTCAACGTAAATAAATGGAAGGGACCAATCTCTAAATAAGAAAGATAATTTTCTATGAGAAAGTTTTAGTTTGAGAAGAATAAGAAAAAATTGACAAAAGTTATTTGAAAGTGGCCAACTACTTCAACAAAAATCAACTAAAACCGTAATTCTCATTAAGAATAGTTAAAGTTACATTGGTTGGATTATGTATTTCTTTGGCTCAATCAGATTGTGAACGTTAAGGTGATGCATGGAATTTTTTGTTATCTCTTGTTAATTAGCAAGGGGTCATTAAAGAAGGGAACGTTGTCGTTTATGTATGGCAACTACCTACAAGTAAAGGACCCGTGAGCCATTAAAGAAGATAAATAACTCAAAAAATTGTCGTTTATATATGGCCATATACAAGTAAGGAAGAAGTGTTGCCTCCAAAACAAAAAAGATAAAAACTTCATTTGCTTCATGCACGTTTTAAAATTTGGCGTCTTTTCAAACTCGATATACACTTAATCTTGCAACTTTAGGGTCATGATATTGGGTCTATGTTCCATATATAGTTTTTTTTAATAATTTTCTTAATCTCTTAATTTTTGGTAAAAAGAAAATCACTATTTCTTGGAAAGTTGAACAAAACGTACTGCTAAAAATGCAAATAAATGAAGCGGGTTGGTTATGGTTGAGAGAGATAGTAATTGTTGGAAGTTACCCTAATTTTGAAGAGAATCTAAAACAATGACAATATAGAAGCATTAAAACCAGTTTTTTATTCTCTTGGATTTCTAAATTGTTTACAGCGTTTACCTTATCATTATCGTATAAAAGGATACTCAGTATGTAGTTTAGAAGATTTTTTTATATAAGATATTCTATCATTTTTTATGAAGCATTAAGATTTTTTCTTGTTTTTATTAAATATTATGAATATGTGTGTTTTATTAATAAAATACTTTAACATATAATTTTTATTGGCCAAAAATTTATTAAGAATTGTAAAACTACGAACAAAATTTGTTAAATAATAATTTTTTAATTAAAAAAATCAGCCAATAATAACAAATGTATTAAAATATCTATATTTTTAAAAGTATATTTACTCACATTTCTCGAAAACTAAAGAGATAAAAAAATCTTCCAACTTGACAACTAAAAACTTTTGAATTGATTTCACACTCTTGACCAGCTCTTTTATATGCAATTCCTAACCCTTTTTTACTTTTTAAAGCAAACAAATTAAGAACAATGTTTACTATTTTATCTTATTAAGAATGAGTATTAAATTTTTTTTAAAAGGCCCATTATACTATACTCAGAAAAAAGCAAGATTAAACCTTTAACTCCTTCTATTATATGATTTTTGCAGAATATAATAGTTCTTATCTTATGTCAACGCTAAAATAATTTCCATATAATACTAAAATAAAAGTATATACAATATCTAAATACATCTTCTTGATATCACTAAATACATTGATCTGTTAATTGGATATTATTTCAATTTAGTCAGAGTTTGACCATGATGTTGTCTTTTACTATATATTATTTTCTTGTGCCTTTCTTTTAACAATAAATAAGGATTGAGCAACGAATAGAACCTCGAGGCTGCATGCTTTCCCATAAAAAAAAACTCCATTTTAATAATATAATAATCTATATAAACATTTGAAATAAAAATATAATAAAAATATTAATATATAGTTAGTTGTCCTCTTTTTATGAATGGGTGAATATATATATATATATATATATATATATATATATAAAATTCCGTTATGTATATTTGAACAGAATTTGAAATTGATTAAATAGGGTAGCAATAACTAAAATGATATTGTTGAGGTCTATACATTGGGAAAATTATTAAAAAAATAATTGCATATGAAGAAGTAGGGAGAGAAGGTAAATGAAGAGTGTTCCAGCAGAGGAAGTGAGAGCAAGAGTGGCACAAACCAAAGCAGTGAAGTGAATTAAGGTGAAGTCTTTGTTTGGTTTGGTTTTGTGGTTAGAAAGTGGGACATAGTTCCAACCATGTTGAGATGTGCAACACCTCTCCAATCTCTCCTTCACCCTCACCATCTCTATCCTCTTCTTCAGAACATTCAAATCCCCATCTATGTTCGTCCATCTCTCTGTTCATTCATCATCAAACAACCAACAATAAGCAACCAAGAAGAAAGAGAGAAAAAGATTGTGAGATTATATATAATAGCACCTTCATCTTGATAGTTATGAACTTTTATTAACTGTTGGCGTGGACGTGTAGTGCTTCTCTTGAGATATGCTCCTCTTGGTTGAGCAGAAAAGAAAGAAGGGAGAGAAGTAGCCATGTGATGTGAGTTTGCTTACGATGATAATAATAGAACCAAATCACTCACTTCTGTTGAAACACAATGGTGCAAGCTATAAAAAGTATTGGAGTAGCTTAAATTGAGGAATATATTTATGGGTTTGTTAGGGTTTTAGGTACCCTTTGAGTTCTCTTATACGACACTAGAAAAGGGTGCTTTAGGGGTCAAGAATGAAGATGCAATGGCATGCTTTGATTTATAAATAAAGAAAGAAACAAATGTATATATTGTAAGATAGGTAACGCGTAGGTGAAGAGGAAAGGGTGTGGGAAAAGTCATGGTTGCAATTAATAAAGGGTTATCACCTTCACTTTGGTGTTATCTATTCATGGATTAGTTCAAGTGACCGGCTTCTTCCCTTTATTAATTAACTAATCATTTTGTTTTCTTCTCTAAACCAGACATCATTTACCCATCTATTCTTCCTATATCATGCATGCACAATACTTTTATTCTTTCATTTACTTATATAAAATATCTATTACATATATATACTACACAAATACTACTCAATTAACTCTATCTATCACTCTTAGCTTCAATGCTTATTATTGATTGACACATTCAACATTAGTTATGACAACGGTGTTGAGAGATTGCATGAGTTTATAATACATATTTGGCAAGCTGTATTTCTTGCAAAAAATAGTTTAACACAATTTGTCTGTGTTTTTTGGTGGATTTGTCTGTCATATTTGAATAGGCATTGGTTTTACCAAGTCCAATTTGTTCCACACGGTCTTTCAGAAATAAAATCTATCCAATTTACTAAGTACTACTCATCTAACCTATTCTCAACATTTTTTTCCTTTTACAGAACAAAACTTTGTTCTTTTTCCTACATAAACAAAAGTCATCGTCTGTCGTTTTTCTCTTTGACAGCAACGAAATAAAGACTCACTGACTTTTTAATCTCGCCATATTTAACATGCTTTCCACTCTTCTTTTTTATATTGAAAAAAATATATATTTCTGATATTCTTTTTTATTGCAACGAATGGTTATACTATGAAAATTCATAGTTATTTTCAAATTAATCAATATATAATTTATGGTTAAATATGTTTTTAGTCTTTGAACTATTTGTCAAAATTATATTTTGTCTTTAAAACAAATTTTGAACCTATTTTGTCATTATATTTTATAAACACATGTAAATGATCTTCAATAACAAATAAAAACATCTTTAAAAAGATAAATATAAGATAAAATAGAAGAAAAAATAATGAAAGAAACTTAAAGAAAATAATAATGAAGTAGAAAACTACAAAAGAAAAAAAATAAAAAGATAAATAATTCTGACATATCATCTAAGAACGTTTACACTAGTTTATAAAATATAAAGACCAAATAAATCTAAAATTTGTCTTAAGAACAAAACATAATTTTGATAAATAATTTAAAAATTAAAAATATATTTAACCCTATAATTTATAATCTCGCATTTAATTATACTATAATATGATACTCTTGTATCATAGCCATAACATGTAAACTGTAGCATATATCAGAAAAATCTACATCAGTTTCAATACCTCCTCATCTAGACATTCAGTATGAAAATAATTTATTAAATTAGTATTTAATTTTTATACACGGTTGAAGTAAACGTGTTCACACTATTAACTAATTAATTAAAAACAGGTTGACTTAAAATAATTCTTATAAAAATCAATAATTTTATAATATTAATGGCTTAACATTAAACAGTATCATGAAAACAAATTCATATTGTCAATTAATTTACTGTTTATTCATGATTTATATTGATTTTCTTTTCTGATAATATACTATGCTTCTGTTTCTAATTGTCCGTGGATGAAAGAAAATAAGTAGAAAACATTTTGAAAGAAAATGAAAAATGAGCCCTATTCAATCATTGGGTCAGACCCAACCAGTTTTTCTATTACAAGCCTCGATTCAATATGAATTGTTGTTGGAGAACATTTATTGGGCTAATCCAAACCCACCCAAGTCAATATGAATTGTGATTGAAGAACATTAAATATGTTTTTAATACATGTCAAATTAATCAATTTTGTTTTTAATTTTTATAAAAAAATTCTTTGTTTCTCACCTTTATAAATTTTGAGATTACTGTTCTTCGTTCTTATAAAATGTTTAAATTTTCTATTTTAATCGTATAAAATATTTTTATTTGATTTTTTCTCTCTAAAATTTAAATCACTAATTTTTTATTTCTAACATTTATTTAAGATAAATATATAATATTTATTTTATAAATTTTAAGATATTTTTTGTCAGATGCTAACACGGTATATAATTTCTATACGTTTTCTTTGCTCATTTTCCTTGTTTTTTTCCTCCGTTTTTTTCGGATTTTTTTTTGTTTTTTCTTCTAGATAACCTAAAATTTTAAATTCTGTCTTTTTTCGAATCCAAATTTTTAACATAAAAAATATTTTTTTGAAACTATGAAAAGAAAAGAATAATGATTTTTCAATTTTATCCAAAAAAAGAGGCGAATGCACCCTTTTTTGAAAAAATTTCCAAGTAACTGTTTTACGTTTTTAACACATGATTAACCTGCATCATATAATATAAGGATAAAAGTAGTAATTTTTTAATTTTAAGTAAATTAAAAATATTTTGTGAAACAGTCGAAATCAAAACTCGTTCTTATGTGTCCTCAAACCAAATCTTCTAAATTTATACTATTTTTTATTTTCATTCATTCTATTTTTCTCGCTTTACTAATGAATATTTTTTTTGGTATCAAATTACAATACTATTTATTTATAGGTTTTCTAAATTATGCTAATTTTAATTGATTTAAAATTCATTATCACGTGTTTTCTTTTATAAATTATTATATGTTATATTTAGAAATAAATTTAATAAAAGAAATTATAGAAAAGAGATAAAGATGACGCGTATTAGGTTTTTATTTTAAGTTTATTTTCCAAAATTTGGAATATATATTACCCTGTGTTTTCCTTTAATATCCTTTTCCTTTTAACCGACGTAGTAAAGAGATATGTTCTGTTAGGATGTGTACGTGGCGATTACGATGTGGTGTGATGAATGGCTACAAGTGGCGGTGCGGGAAAATCGTTGAAGAAGTTAACATGATGAAGGGCCAAGATTGAAGTGTTGCGAAGATTGATGTGGGTAACTTTGGTACCACAAAATATAAACCGGATCATAGCCCAACAACCAAACAACACAGTATTTTTATTTTCATGTTATAAATATTAGAGAGAACAGGGCACAGAAGGCACAGCGCCGCCTCAAGCTCTATCCCTAATCCCTATCTCGTACTCTTTGCTCGCACAACGCTCTTGCCTCCCATCTAAGGTACATCATTTCTTCATCTTTCTTCTTGCAATTGTTTCTTATGATTCCCTTGTATCTGCCTATGTTTTTTGTTTCATCATCGCAATCGTAATATTATTAATAATGATGATGTTAGTAATTGTTGACACTCATCGAACATGGCACCACGCGTATTCTCTGTTGGGGCTTCCATCTGAAGCACCACACATGTGATGCCCCGGTTCCTTGTCAAATGTTATTGTTAAAGTTGTTCGATGTGTTTTCTAGGTTTTCAATGATTCTGTTATGTTTTTATGCTATTAAGATGACGTCCCATACTTTAAATCAATTATTTTGCGTTTTAGGGTTAGGATACTCACCCGTAGACAGATGTGTGAAAACTCTGGGAATATTAATTTATGTGATTGGTTTTTCGTTGTCCTGGTATATGAGTTGGTTGTGGATGATGGGTTTTTGCTAGGTATTTTTCATTGCCTTAATATATTGTTATTTGTGTTTAGGACTTGCCTTGAGTTTCGATGTTGTAAGTTTAACTAATGTTTTTTTCTGGAATTGTATTGTAGGTGTTGTTGAAGCTTCATTTTGTTGGCTTGGTATTCGTGCAAGTTCTGCTGTGGCAGATTCGAAGGTGAAGGCGTCACGTTAAAGTTTCTTTCATGTTTGAACAGGCTACTATCCATTTGGGAGCAACTGAGCTGCTTGGAGAGTATTTTTCTTCTTCTAGAAAAAATTATAGACCCTCATCAGCGCAGAGAGTTAGCTGTATGCATCGCGAGACATACCAGAAATTCACTCAGTTTTCCGGTAGCGGTTGGCCACCTTCCATTATCTCTCAAGGAGATTCTTCCAGGCTACAAGCTACTTTAGAGGCCGAAATTGCAGCTGCGTATAACTTGAACTCTAGCATTTGCTGCCACTGAATATCTCTGAAACTTTGTAAGTCAACATGGCTTTACAGAACATTGGTGCTGCAAACAGCGATGATGCCTTCTATAGGTACAAGATGCCTAGGATGATTACCAAAATTGAGGGCAGAGGTAATGGCATCAAAACTAATGTTGTCAATATGGTTGATATTGCAAAGGCATTGGCAAGGCCAGCGTCTTACACGACCAAGTATTTTGGTTGTGAACTTGGTGCCCAGTCTAAGTTTGATGAGAAGACTGGGACATCTCACGTCAATGGAGCACATGATACTGCAAAGCTTGCTGGCCTTCTCGAGAACTTTATCAAGAAGTATGTCCAGTGTTATGGTTGTGGAAATCCTGAAACTGAGATCCTAATTACTAAGAACCAGATGATACAGCTGAAATGTGCTGCTTGTGGTTTTGTGTCTGATGTTGATATGAGAGACAAGCTGACCACCTTCATCGTTAAGAACCCTCCAGAAGTAAAGAAAGGATCCAAAGACAAGAAGGCCATGCGGAGAGCTGAGAAGGAGAGACTCAAGGAAGGTGAAGCGGCTGATGAGGAACAGAAGAAAGTGAAGAAAGAGGTTAAGAAGAAAGGTTCTTCATCTACGAAGGATGGCACTGCAAAATCTACCATTTCAAAGAAGAAAGGAAGTGGTTCTGATGAGGACCACGCATCGCCTACTCACAGACAAATTGAAGAGAAAGAGGAGGCTCATGACGAAGATGATCATGATGATGATGGTGTGCAATGGCTGACGGATACGTCACTTGATGCTGCTCGTCAACGTATCCAAGAACAGTTAAGTGCCGTGACAGCTGATATGGTTATGCTTTCTACAGATGAACCAGAGAAGAAGAAAAAAGCAGCAAGTAATGAAAATGGTGGTTCTCAGAATGGTAACTCAATGAACTACGGGACTATGGTTTCTGAAGTGAAAGCTAATTTGAAGAAAGGTTTTGGAGCAAGTGAACTGCTTTCTCATCTTGCTGCACTTCCTGTACCTGCTCAAGAAAAGATGAATGCTCTGGTTGAGGCTCTATTCGAGGGAAAAGAGAAAGGTTTTGCTAAAGAAACTCTCAAGAAGAAGAATTACTTCGCTGCTGCTGTTGCAGAGGAGGGATCCCAGATTTTACTGCTTCAAGCTATTGAGGAATTCTCTTGCAAGTCTAATTCCAATGCTTTGAAGGAGGTTGCCCTGGTTCTGAAGGCACTGTACGATGCTGATGTGTTGGAGGAAGAGCACATAGTTCTGTGGTATCAAAAGGGACTGAAAGGCGATAACAAGAACTCCAAGATTTGGAAGAATGCTCAACCTTTCATTGACTGGCTTCAGAATGCAGAATCAGAATCAGAATCGGATGAATAATATGTGATCATTATCATGGAGGAAGAATATCTCTTAGATTTTCCGTTGCTTGTGTCATGTCCTTTATTTCCAATAAAGGGTCTTGTTGGCCCCATGTGTGGAACTACTATACTCTTTAAACTTGTTGTGAAGGGAGCATGCCTGTCTGGTCTAGTAGCATGTACGCGTCAGTGTTTGGTTCTTGAGTATTTTGGTTTTTCATGATTATGTTTTATGCTTTTAATAAAACGTGTCTTGATAATATGATGTTGTTTTCTTCCGTGTCTAATCGTGATTGTTCAAATGTGGTTGATACCTGATATGAACACCCTCTAACTGTGCAGGGAACTATAAAATGTATTTTTTTTTTTTTTCTTTACCCCTTCTAGTTATGATGGATTGTTAGGGAAAGGTTTTGATACAACAACTTCTGCTATTATGATTATCGATTGAGTATATTTTAGTGAAAGTGCATGTCATCTTATATTATTTTATTCTTTACCCATTTTAGGTTTGTTGGATTGTGGGGGGAGGTTTTTGTTTAGATGCTTCCGACAATAGCTTCTGTTACTATGATTTATCAAGTGATTAAGCATATTTTAGGCAACCTACATGAAATTTTATAATATTATTGTATTTACCCCTTGTAGTATTGTTGGGTGAGGATTTGATAGAGGATATGCCTCCGACAATAGCTTCCATGATTATGAATATGAATTGCGTGTGATTCTGATTCACATACCCATTCCTCTATAACTTCCTTCTCAATTTAAGTATGTGTCATAGCTTTGGCGCATATTTCGTCCGCTTCTATTTTCCGTTTTGGATACGGCAGGCGTCACATATTCTGAAAGTTGCTTCTGTTCAAAACTATTTTTAAATGTTAAATCTTGTGTATTTTGAAGATGGATTTAAAACCTGTTTTTTATTATTTTGGTGCAGCTTGAGAATCTTTATTTAAAATTTATACATTTTTTAATAATGATATATTACCAAGATTTTTTAACTTAATAAATGGTGTTCTTATAATGTATTTATATTCATTATTAATTATTATTTTTTTAAAAATTTATATGATTTTACTTAATCTTGTCTCATACTATCGATTTGTTGTTAGTTTAAATTTAAATAAAAGAACAAATTAAAGTTTTAGGACGATAAAAAGTTAAATTACATTCGCCCAATCATCTTTATAAATTGGGTTAGGAAAATATTTAGAAGTCGGTGTGATGCACATTTTCGAGGCTGGCTTACGAAAAAAAAGTATTAGCGTATATAACGATATACAAAAATATTATAAATATATAAATTGTATTATAATATTTTTCAGCTACAAGTTTTCTCTTTGATTTTATATATTTTTTTGTATTATATGATGTTTGGAACATAATTTTCTGACTTTAAATGGATGGTTCAAGAATTCTGTAGAATGCAAGAAATTAGTTCCTACTTCTTGTCTTCATGTGTATAAAATAGAGGCGTCACTTTTTTTCCCTTCTAAAAATGGAGCTCCAATTTCACAGAACAACAATTGAACCTTCCTTCTGTTTTACATCTTTTACCTTTGAACAATTACTCCACCACAGAACATACTTGCAGCATTTGGGACTAAGCAAGGTGTTATTGATGAACAACACTTCATACATTGGTGGGCTCATCAATGTTCTTTTATATGGGAGGCTTCCTTTTTGTACAAGTATTTATGAAACCATTTATTCCAATAAGATCTTACCTTAACCACGAAAAAAAAAAACAAGGATATGCTTCTCAATAAACCATAAAATCACAGTTGTTTGTAAAGTCCAGTTCATCTTTATTTCTTTATTACATATTTTGGGGGTGATTTAATTAAATTCTTTTAGGAAAGTATGTTTGATCTTTTTTTGTCTTTTTTTCCTCATTTTACTGTCATCTGTATAAAAAGGGAACTTTCAACCTTTAGAAAATTTACAGAGCAATTGCGACAAGGAAAAAGGAGAAAAGAAAAAGAAGGCTAGAAATCATTGTATCTTCTTATTTAGTATACAAATATTATGCACCGTTGCTTGTATTGAGAAAGTAATTAAGTGAAATTGAAATTGTTTGTATTGTTTGGATTGAGAGTCGAAGAAGGAAAGAAAGGAATAGAAAGTAAGTAATAATGAAATTGTTCGGATTGAGGAAAATAAATGAGTGAAAATTTGTTGAGTTTAATTCAAAATATACATTTGACAAATTTTCTTTCTTTAAATTCTATTTCTTCTATTGTTGATAGAATTAACTATGTATACGTTTGGACCAATTTTTTCTTAAAAGGTTTTTTAAGAATAAAAGAATGACATTTTACAGGTTAAAGTTGATTTATATAAATTTTACTATATAATTTTAAAAAAATCATCTTTCATTTATAGATTAATTTTAACTTATATATAAAAAAAACTATTTTTTTTCATATTTTTCTCTAGTAAAAAGACTTAGTCATATAAACGTGGTTCTGCTTACGTTGTGTGTTATACAAATCTACAAAGTAACCCTTTTGAGGCATAATATAACATAGGTTTTCTTTTATAACAAAAAATCTAATTAATAGAAAATTGAAAATTTAATATTCCATTGTTATTTAGCTTATACGAATGATCACACAGATTCTAATTTTTCTGCTTTCGCCTTCTTCCAAAAAATAATGGTTGAAAAGATTTATTATTAGTTGCTAATGTGAATGTTTGGATTCGGAATTCATGGATATTAAAATTATAAAAAAAAAGAAAAAAAATATGTAGAAGTTTTGAACGGGGGAAAGAAAAGAATGGTGTAGAGGGCATTAAAATATTAATTAAAAAGAATGGAAAAGTAGTTTGAAGTTTAGACATAATGAGGGGTTTGATTGGTTGGTATATATATAGACGTAAGGGCAATGGTCTCCTTCACAAACTCTGAAGAAAGAGGCGCACCTTCTCATCACTTTCTTCTCTTTCGCTTCGCTCCATTCCTCTCGCCTTGCGTCCCCCTTCAACAACTTCTGCAGGTATCCTCACCTCTATCCTTCCTCTTTCTAAATATCCCTTCCTTTTTTTCTATTATTTATTTAATCCTTCATTTTTATTCCCAGTTTCACCCCGAATAACCTAGATCGTCTAATCACTCTCTTCTTTTACCTCTTTCTGTCATCGATTTAATAAATTTATTTATTTGTTCGCGCTTTATTATTATTATTACTGTTCTTCTTCTTCTTCTTCTTCTTCTTGTTATTATTGTTATTATTATTGTTTTTGTTGTTGTTGCGTTAAGATTTGATGCGATTAAGATCTGAGGATTTGGCCTTAACGATCTCCCGTAATACGCCAGCATTTGGCTGTAAATCTTTCCCTCTCTGTTCTGTTCTCATTAAAATTATTTTGTATTATTGATGATTGATTGTTCAGATTGAAATTGTTTTACATTGTGTCGATTCATAATTAGGGTTTTTACTGGCTGTTTAGATTAACTTGTTTTGTATTATCTTGATTGAAAAATCATTTTGCATTATGATGATGGATTATTAGGATTAAAATTAATTTGTATTATGATTTTGATGCTAGGGTTTTTAGCTGCATGTTTGGAATATCCTGTTCTGGAGTAATTATACAATTGTTTAAGAAAGGCGTTGATATTAAATTACTGATTATTTCTTTGAAATATGTTAGCGAAACTAACATGCCAAAGCTTGTTGCTGGTGTCTGAAATGTGTTTTTATTTGGACTTATCTGTGATGGTTCTCGAATTGGGCCAAACGGTTTTCATTAATCGATGTTGCATATCCTTATGTGTTGGATTGGGCCTGGCTGTTGTTGTTTCATTGATCTACTCGATGTTAGATAGAAACTCTTGTCCATCATTTAAGCCACTTGGTAAGGTGTTTTTGAGAAAGTTTCTACTTTGACTACTTCAGGTTTACGAAATATGCAGTATAATTATAGCTATTTTTTGTTTGCCGTGCCGTGGCATTTATTTTTTTATGGATAGTTACATTTTCCAATTGTAATTAATCCGAGGTTTTCTTCCTTGTTGCTATGTAATTATAACATTTAACCCGGTTGTTTTGTTGACGAAGTTATACATACCTTTTTACCCTTATAATATTGTCTCCTTTTGAAAGTGCTTGGAGCAAGTGTGTTAGAACTGTAATTGAAGTAATGTAGCTTGTGGTTGTTTACTTAGGAATCCTGCAAGTTCTGCTGTGGCAGATTCCAAGGTGAAGGTGTCACGTTGAAGTTTCTTTCATGTTTGAACGGGCTATAATCCATTTGGGAGCAATTGAGTTGCTTGGAGAGTGTTTTTCGTCTTCTAGAAAAAAGAACAGGCCTGTGCCAAGGAGACTCAGCTGTATGCATCGTGCACCTTACCAGGAACACTCTGAGCTTTGTAGTTGCTTTCTGCAGCCCACATTTTCTGAAGGAGGATCTTTGTGATTACAAGCTACTGGTCTTCATCATCACCATTGCTACTGCATTAATTTTGAATTTCAGTATCTGCCATCTGTGACGTCTAGTGTTTCTTTGGGACTTTGAGTATTTGTGTCATCATGGCCTTACAGAATATTGGTGCTAGTAACAGTGATGATGCCTTCTATAGGTACAAGATGCCTAGAATGATCACCAAAATTGAGGGCAGAGGTAATGGCATCAAAACAAATATTGTCAATATGGTTGATATTGCGAAAGCCTTGGCTAGGCCAGCTTCGTACACAACGAAGTATTTTGGATGTGAGCTTGGAGCCCAATCAAAATTTGATGAGAAAACTGGGACTTCTCATGTTAATGGTGCACATGATACTGCAAAACTTGCTGGCCTTCTTGAGATCTTCATCAAGAAATATGTTCAGTGTTATGGTTGTGGAAATCCTGAAACTGAGATCTTAATTACTAAGAACCAAATGATCCAGCTGAAATGTGCTGCTTGTGGGTTTGTGTCTGATGTTGATATGAGAGACAAGCTAACTACTTTCATTGTTAAGAACCCTCCAGAAGTTAAGAAAGGTTCCAAAGACAAGAAGGCCATGAGGAGAGCTGAGAAAGAGAGACTGAAGGAAGGTGAAATGGCTGATGAGGAACAGAAAAAATTGAAGAAAGAGATTGTTAAGAAGAAAGGAACTTCATCTTCTAAGGATGGTGCTCCAAAGTCCACCTCTTCAAGGAAAAAGGCAAATGGCTCTGATGAAGACCGGGCGTCTCCTCCTCGCAATCAAATTGATGAGAAGGATGAGGCTTATGACAAGGAAGATGTGGATGATGACATAGAATGGCAAACGGATACATCACTGGAGGCTGCTCGCCAAAGAATCCAGGAACAGTTGAGTGCTGTGACAGCTGATATGGTCATGCTATCCACAGATGAACCAGAGAAGAAGGAGAAAGCCGGACCTAAGGTAAGTGATAATTCTGAGAATGGTAACTCCTTGACCTACAGGACACTGGTTGCAGAAATCAAAGCAAATTTGAGTAAAGGTGTCAAGGCAAAAGAGTTGGTGTCCCATCTAGCAGCACTTACTGCATCAGATCAGGAAAAGATGAGTGCTCTGTATGAAGCTCTGTTTGAGGGCATCGAGAAAGGATTTGCAAAAGAAGCAATTAAGAAGAAGAACTACCTTGCTGCTGCAGTTGCGGAGGATGAGGGTTTGCAGTTGTTACTGCTGTGTGCAATTGAGGAATTTTCTTGCAAGTCTACTTCCAATGCGTTGAAGGAAGTTGCCCTGGTTCTGAAGGCACTCTACGATGCTGATGTGTTGGAGGAAGAGCACATAGTGCAGTGGTATCAAAAGGGACTGAAGGGCGATAACAAGAACTCTCAGATTTGGAAGAATGCTCAGCCGTTCATTGAATGGCTCCAGAATGCAGAATCTGAATCGGATGAAGAATAATAATGTGTTCGAGTTTGTTACTTCTGTTGCTTTGCGTCTTTTATTTTGAATAAAAGGTCTGGTTTGCCTCTTCGGTTATTGATCGTTGTTTTAAAACTAGACAATGTGATGTTTGTTTTGGTTTCTTGACTCGTTGTTAAATTATTATGATGAGACTCCTTCGTATATTTGTCGATTATATTCCGTTGTCTTATGGTTGTTTTTCGCTTTTGCTGCTCCGTCCTCAGTGCCAAGACCATTTGAAAATCGACGTGCTGTTTTGTCCCTGACTTTGCCTCAAAGCTTCTCACTTGTCTCCGGATACAATGAGTTTTAATATTGCTTTCGCCTAGGCATTCAAATTTTACAAAATATACGCTTTTGTTTTCCTAACTCAACTTTGTTCAGTACATCTGAAAGTTCAAGTTTTTGCGTGGCCTTCAAATGTATTCCTGTGAGTATCCTTTGCACAATTGAGTTATACGATTTAAAATTGCTTGTCTGTAGTTTTTATGAAAAAAAATTCATGGTCTAATTCAATGGCTTTTTGGATGAGAGTGAGGAGGAAAAAGGAAGAAAATAAAAGAAAAATAAAGTTGTGAGGAAAAGTGAAAAGAAATGAGTAAAGTATTGTGGTAAAATAAATATAATTTTATATTAATATATTTAAAAAAATAATTTTTTAACAATAATTAAATGTAAAAAAGTTTTTAAACATATAAATTAAAATTAAAGTAAATTTTTTAAAATTTAATATATAAAAATTATATTTTGAATATTAAAATAAATGATTTTAATTAATATAAAAATTAATTAATTAATTAATTTAATATTCATTTTACTTATTTATGTATAATATAATTTATAATTTATTAATAAAAATAATTACATTAAAAAAGTTATTTATAATAATATAATAAATTACATATTATATGTAGATACATAATCGATAATGTGTAGTATTATATTATATATTATATATATATATATATATATATATATATATATATATATATATATATATATATATATATATATGTAATTTTTTTCGCATGAAAGAAATAAAAGTTTTGACCGTTAAATTTTTTTATTTCGTAATTATTTGCTTGCACAGTATATCTTCGCTTTCCATCGCTCATTCCAAAGAGACGCGAAAAGCAAAATTTAGAAGACTTTGAATTTAAGATTTATGAATGAATAGTTAAGTAGTAGTACTTCTTTTTCTTAGTAAATTAACTTTGGACATCTCATAGTTCACAACATCGTAGTGCGTGTTTGAAACTGCTCAAAATCAAATTATATTATGCATTCATTAATGTACCCTCATAAGTAGGAATTTGAACACATGAAAGTTACTGAGAATAACTTTCAGATTGATTCACATTGATGGTACATTTGACATGAAACCAAATGCGCTGTCATCTCAGTAGAAGGGTTTCTATATGTTTATACAACAACATCTGATTACATAGAATTTCCCTTCAATTTGTTCTGTTTTTTCCCTTAATTTTACATAAAACATAATCGTGACTCCACTCTGAATTATCTTTTCCACATTATAACAATGTCTTCATCTGAAGTTGACCACGGAATCACTGTATATGAATGACACGCAACTGAGACTCTCCTATATCATTTTCCCCGTGTGCTTGCATAGGAGAATGCTGGTGATCCTGTACAAAAGAAGAAGAGAAACTATGCACTTTGGAAGTCACATCTAACTGAAAAATGATGAATAACAAAAATTGAGTTTGCCAACCTGGTATTGAAACTGTTGGATTGAAATAATAGCTTTGACCATTATATAAAATGGTACAATCATTCCAATGTTTCTCAACACTACTGACTGCAGCGCATTGAAGAAAATAAATTTTCTTAGACCAATGATGTCAAAATAGTCAATTGTTTCTATTATAGTATTTCTATGTTCTCTTACCATAAACACTGTCAATGAATATGCTCTTGCTCCTCTAAGTATAAATATGATTGGAAGTGTATGGCGTAAAACAAGAAGACTAATAAACTGCAATAGAAAAGTAACAGGTAACATTAGCACAACACTAGAACAGCCAGCTACATTCATTTACTTTTATGATGTGCATAAAATAGACTTGATTGTTAGTGTCACAATCTTCATATATAAATCACTTTGAAATTATTGCATCTATAAGTTACAAGAATTATTACATGATCCGATCAACCAATCTCTACATCATACGGATAATAATGTCTCACCTTATCACACTTTTTTTCAATTTTTTATGCAAAACATACATGTTTAGGGAGAAAAAGGAAATTACAATAATGGCAACAATTCGGCAAAATATGAGGCTTCTTGTAGAGGGTGCTGACGAATATTCAAAGTCTAGGTCTAGGAATTCGTGATTAGCACTAAACATTGCTGTGAACTGATGGTTATGAAGGTCCCTTCTTGAAATCTCCCAGTTTCCTCTGATAACAATCTTGTATCGTCATTTGATCACAGAAAGAAGAAATATTTATAAATTAGGACTATGAATTCAATGACTATTTAAAGTGTACCCAAAATTTATTGGAGAAGCTCCGTAGCGTAATAGAGGAGGCAGTGAAGGTACATTATAGCCAGGCTTGAGTTGCTGTGGTAACCAAAGTGGGAAAAAACTCAAAGCACTTTCTCATTTAGTATGAGAACACCAATGTGCGAATAAGATAATATTGTAGAACAAACCTGTTGGCAAATTTCACATGTAGTATCACCTTTCTCATTGCACCATCTTTGAACACATTTTTGGTGTGCATACTGCAATGATCAATAGAAAAGGTGTCAAAAGCTCTGATAATTAAAACCAATCCGAACATTTATGTTAGGTGAATCCAATGTCATTGAGAGACAAGCTTGTACAAGATTAAAGCCCTGCAAATAAATTTTACGGACTAACATCTGCAAAAGCAATGAGCAAGGTAATCCTACCTTCAATGTGCCACAGCAAGAGCAGGGTGTATCCATGTTTGAATCTTCATCCTCACTATGGCATATTCGACATTCCACCAATCTATTAGGAGATGACATAATTTGGTGATCCATCTAAATCATGTCAACATTGCTTGATCATATAGTTGTTTTTTGCAACCTCCTTTTGATCTCAATAACAGGTTCAAGGGAGGATTAAGTGTACGTGTAGCTGATCAACCAACAATACAAACTGATTTCTAACCCTTTCAACATTAAGACATTTATCTTCAGAAATTACAGGCACAATATGAATCAATTCCATCTTTTCATGCAGCTTATTCTTTATAACTATGAGTAGACTATTTTTTTTCTCTCCAAATTTCTTTGGTTTGCTTAAGGTGGCACGTTTCACAAGAGATAGGAGAAGAAAAGAACTTCCCCAGAGACACGGAAGGTATACTGTTAGCAATCTGCAAATCAAACAAAATACTCATCACAGACCAAGCATATGAATCTTGACATTGCTTACCAAAGATGAACATTGGCATTGGAATATCAATTTTTTTAAGTAGATGCTTGTCCAAAGGTTTTATTGGTCAAAACCTTTCTCTCAATTTTCCTTGGCCTTTCTCCTTTCTACGTTTGTGTGATAATAATAATTATTAATTTAAATGTTTTACTCTTCTAATAGAAAAAATCAAGGTAGGAATTTTTGAAGAAAGGTTATGAATTATATTATTCACATGAATATTCATACAGTATTTTTATAATTGTAATAATTATAAAACAACTAGAGCAATTAGAAGAATTAATGATGTGTCAATAATTGTGTTGTGTTAGGAAGTAAGTTAATAATTAATATAAATAATTCTATCAAATATTATAATTCAATAAACTGATTCAATTGCTTATCTAGCAAAGTTTCAACTAAATTTTTCAATCATAAGTAGTTTATTAACTTGAATTACTAATTCATGATTTATAATTTTTGTTCACCATGTAATGCATCTTTTCCTTAATTCTTTTACGCTACACTTTTTAGTCATTTATTGAAACATTGTAATTTATTATAAAATATTTTCTTTTAATTCACAAAACTAATCTTCATTATTGTATAAAAATTGTAAGTGATATTTATTTATGAATAGAAAATAATAAATGATATATACGTACACGCGTTTTGCACAAGCTTACATATCTTTTTATGATATGACATTTTCTTAAAACATAACCAATGAGAAAAAAAAATAGTAATTCAAGGATGTAATGTGAAGGAAAAATGACTTAATTAAACTAAAATATGTGTCATTTACTATTTAGCTGTTTTAAAAAATTTATCGGTCAAAATATTCTTTGTCCGTCCGTGATGGAACATATATAATTATTATAAAAAATTTATGGAATACAAATAATAATTAGTTATTATAATAATTAAATTAAAAATTATTTGTATTTGAAATGATTTTTATTATAATAAAAATTATATATTTTTTGGTTATTAATCTTAAAAAGTTATGAAATTAATTTTTATATAATCATTAAATTAGTTTTTAAATTAAAATATAAATTTATTTTTAACATTATTTATTAAAATTTTAATCACTTATATTTTATATTAATTTTTAATTCAGTTAGTGATGAATTATGATAAGTAAAAACTTTGTAAATGAATAATGAATAAATTTTTTTTTATGAAAATCAAAGAGATTATTGAATCAAGCATAAGATTGTTGCAGGAGTGTTTTCATGTAAACAGAGAAAAACAAGAATGACAAAAATAGTGAAAATGCATGGGAAAAAGTAAGTTGCAAATGATGTTTGGATGTTTGGAATTTAGGGTGACAAAAAAGATAGTTGGTTTGTGTTTAGTTTGAGAAAGAAGGGGCAGGGTGGGGTACCAATGTTTATAGTAATGTGAGAATTTCACGTTTAAATTCCTTTTGGAATGACATTTTATGTTTTGATGGTGTTAGACTCCTATTAGTGATGCTTATGAATATGAATATGAATGTGTGGTCACTAATTAATTGTCTCAGAGTGGAAAGTAAAAGAGAAACAGACACCAATTTTCTTTATTGCTTTTTTTCTTATCCATGTTTTGCTTCGGTTTAGGTAAGTTTTCTTCTTCTTCTTTTTTCAGAATTATTTCTGTAAATGTTTTGTTTGAATTTCCTTGTAGAAAAAGGTTTATGAGAAACGATGTAAAAAGTTTTTTCAAACACAAACATAGTCAAACAAATTGGATATTTTTCTGTTTACAAAATATGTCGAGAATAATAAATCCTAACTATTTGTTATATTTGATATTTAATAAATACATATGAAATGAAAACTAACTCATTAAACCAGACCCAGGTTTCACATTTTTACCAGCAACTTTTAGTTGGTTAGGGAGATCCAACTTCATCATAATCAAATACTTCAAAATAAAAATAAAACTATTTTTATACTAATTAATTGTACTAAGTTTGTTTTTCTATATACCACAAAGTTCCGATATAATTTATCAAAAATATAAACATTCTTGGTAATTTTTTAAGGTTTCTACTGTGTAAGTATATGTTTTTACAGATATTAAGTAAGAAAGTTTAGATGTAAATGAAGAATGATATTATATTTTAAGTTTAGTTATAAATAACTATATTTTTCATTTATCCTGATTTACTTTTATCATTAAAACTCTTTTATAAAATTCAAGTTTTTTTTTTCTTTCATGTTTTCGAAATTAGAATTTGTAATAACTTACTTAATCTTCTCTTTGATTGTATAAGGAGTTTGATGGGAGGAAACATGTCCATGTGAAATTAAGGTTCTTGTGATGTTTTAGTTAGGTTTAAAAATGAAAAAATATATAAAATATATGTTGAAGTCTAATTAAATAGAAACTTATTTTAATTTATAAAAAAATGTTTTTTACGTAAAATTCTATAACAATAAAAAAATTATACTAATGTAGCAGTTCCAAATAAGCGCACATTTATATAAATTATTCGGAACAAGAAAGTTATTGATATTTTACAGTATTAAAAACTTTTTTATTAGTGGAATCCATTTTTACGAATTATCTTTGAAGGTATTTATCATTAACTGATCATCTTTTAGAGTTGTAATATCTTGAAAAATAAGATAATTTTAGATCAGAGAAGATAACTTTTGATCTAATTAACTTACCTGTCTAAATGAATATATATGAAATTAAGTTACTTAAAAGATAATATATGAAATTTATATATATAGTTGGGAGTTGCGTGTCAAAACTTTATTTGTTAATAAGCACTCATTGGCAAGAAGAATCTAACATTTGTGTATGTTCAAACATACTTTTCTTGCCCATTTTCAAAGATGAAACTTTGTCCTTCAAACACGCATAGTTCTCAAAATATGATCTTCTAAACTTCCTCTGTGTTAGAGGTTTCAGTGTTTAGAGATCTCTCTCACATGATTTGTTGAGTTAGTTTATATTTTTAATGTTACTTTTGTAACTTTATTCTACTTTTTTTAAAATGTGTACAATAATAATTATATTTAACTTTCATTAATTTAATTATGGTTTAAACATAATCAAAGTAATAAATTTAACTTATATGTAAAAAACCCTAATAATTACTCATTAAAACCAATATTGTGAGCAGGGAGATAGTATGCATAAAGTTTTAAGTCCAATTCTCACTGCTCACAACAATAATTAATCTCCAATTTCTACTTTCATCAACTCAATACTAGCTCTAATTATATATGATTAAATAGCTCGTATATGATTAATCTAATAAATTGAAAAATTAGATATAAATTTTAAGAAATTAAATTAGATTTAGACAAGATTAATCAAATTATAATTAAATAAAGCATGCACCAGTTTTGAAAACACGTACTACTAAGTTTTCTTCAAAGAAAAATAGAGCTAGGAGTGAAAAAAAAAAATCATGCCACAGGCACTCCAGAAAATTTATTACTAAGTCTTGAAAATTAAGTTGACTTTTGTAACAATAAAGAGAAAAAACTTGACTACTAATGTCGAGATACATTGGCTTTCCCTACAGTTACTAACAAGACTTGTAAATATTTTTCAGAAACATGAAAATCTTAAAGCATTAGCTGAGGATAGTTACAGTAGAACAAGACCTTTGGTAGGGCCATTTTTTCAACTTGAAGCATAAAATATTAAAAAGAGTTAACTCATGATCAATAGATGCACAGAACACTAGCTAGGTACATCGAATCAAGGCCAACTTTCATCACATATCTTTTCAAAATAGCTACTTACACTATGTTAAAACTCCATATTACACTCTACACAATTATCTTAATTACATTTCTCATTAAAAATTATGTGAGGATGTAGCAAATCAATAAATCAAATAGTATTTATCAATTAAATCAATTTTTTTAATTTTAAAAATAAATTCTTTCTGAATCATACATATATATTTTTTACTATATTACCATGTTTAAATTGTTTAGTATTAATCTATTTAATCAATACTATAATAATATATACTGATTTATATATTTTAAATTTAATGTGACTATCAATAGTTTTTAAACCCTATTAATATTAATTACGCTTTTATATACATATACATATATATATACATATATATATATATATATATATATATATATATATATATATATAACTCTCCCCATACCAGTTTAAATTAGATTTTTAAATTAGGTTTGAATTCAATATCTTATTGGTGGTAAAAAAACAGAAAATTAGATTAAATGACTTTGTTTCTAAAACTGATAATGGGAAGTGTATACAGCTATATATATATATATATATAGAATGAATGAATATTATAGCATATCCATCTTAATTATTCACAGAAGCACCTCAGAATCTTATATTGTATAAGTTTTTTAGTTTATAGCTTCAGATTTTGAGAAGTAGTTGTGGAGAGTTTTAATGGGAGAAGTGGAATGAGAATGAAATCATAATAAGAAAGAAGAAAAAGGTTTGAGCAATACTTTAATATTGATCTTTTCAAGATTCAACGAGTTGTTCATCACTTAGGTTCCGCTTGATCGGGTAATGATTCACTCACTGGCGATTATATCTTTAGCGTAAGCCAAAGCTAGATAAAATGTTCTTCGCCATTTCGAGGGCACAAAAGAAAAGGGTTGCAGAAGAAATTGGAACACTCAAAGCTACAAGTGTTACCATCCCCAATGCAACACTTGGTCTAGTCCCCATCAAATAACTCTGCAGCAACCCTATTGCATTGCAGACATCTTCATCGTAATGATCATAACACTGCTTCTCCCAATCCATCCACTTAGCAGGTGCCTCTCGATTCATCTCTAACATCTTCATCTTCTTTATACGCAGTCTCAGCACTATCATGCTCTCATCCACTAGTCTACCCTCCGCATCTCTTCCATTACTTGCTCTCGCAACACTAATGTTATGACCCTTTCTTCTGCTCTGAAGGCCCTTGGGAATTGTAGGGTTGCAAGATGAAAGATATGAAGAAGTCTCCATTCTTAGGGAAATTGAATAACCCAAGAAGTTAATAAAATTTCTTCAGCAGCGACGAGTGAAGTGAAATGAAGAAAAAAGGGTGATACTTATAGCTTGAAAAAGATAAGCAATGGAAGTGTGTGTAATAAGGATTAGCATATTTTTCACGTTTCTCCCAACAGAGAACGGCGCGCACGCGTTCATAGAGAGGGAAAGGAAGAAAGATTAAAAAGCAAAGTCTCCTTTGAAAACTATTACTCATGCAAACTCAAACACTGTCATTGTTTTCAAATTTCTGTATTTTTTTGAAGAAAAAAGATCTATCTGTCTGTCGTAAATTTCATACTCTAAGTTTAAATACAAGTAAATTAAAAAAAGTATATGTTGGTACAGATAGTACAATAAACATTATATTATAAATCGTTGAATAAGAACAAATTAATAAGATAAAATTTTAAAATTTAGAAGAAAATTGAGAAAATGATTTTTAACTAGTATAAATTAATGTTTAGTGTGTTTAGTTTATATAAATTTTTCAAACTTAGTCTTTATATTGTATTTTAAACAAGCCATTCACTCATTCCTGTTTAGAGGGATAAAAAAAAGGAAGAGAATGAAAGGAGAGGGAAACTAATATTGATGGCTCATGAGAGCACTAGTTTTATTATTATCTTTTTATCTACTTGTCTTCATTTTTTTAATTATAAGCATCTTTACTTTTAATTTTATATGGTTTATAAATTTTATTCCTTCTATTTATTTCATTTTTATTACACAAAATTTTAAGCTTTGTTTGGTAAAAAAGGTTAAATGAAATAAGTTGATAATGTGGAAGTAAATAAGATAAAAAGAAGTTTAATTGAAAAAAGAAGAAGCATGGGCAGAATGGAGAGTGGAAGTGTTTTGATTTGAAATGGTGTTGAATACATGAAACAGAGTTAATAGCGTTTGTTTCCCAATTGGGAGAGTGTGGAAGAACGTGTGCATGAATAAAACACACCAAAATTGGTATATACAAAGAACCCAAGCAGATTTCCACCCATTCATTATGACATCTATCAACTCATTTCACTTTCAAATTATTAATTCATTTTTTTCCTTTAAATCGTTTCTTTTAAATAATAGTCATGCATGCAAAATTCAAACGACTTGTTTCAACAACAGGTAAAATCAATAATAATGGGGAAGAAGATATAACTTAGCCGTCTAAAAGATTATTTTGATTTCATTTATATTTTAAAAAATAAATATATCTATTCACTTTATCTACTAAGTTAAAGCTTTCACTATACTCTTATACATTACTAATAAAGAATTCATCTTTATCCAATAAACATGATATATACGAACTCCAACCCTAAAAATGTAAACCAACTAAATAATAAAAAGAAATTATCTTATTTAGATAATATTATACTCTATATTGATAACTTTTTATATTCCATTGCTGTCTATCTGCATTTTTTAAATTTGAAAGTATATATAATTCTAAAAACTAATTTGAAAACTAAATAAACGAATGTATTAGTTATTTTAAATGGAAAGATTAAATTGGAGAAAGTAATTATACAGTTGCATATTTTCATTAAATTATTTTTCATTTATTAAAAGATGAAATTGTTTATTAAAAATTAGAATAAAACTAGTCAAAAAATATATTCTTTTACTAAAAAATAAAATTGTTAAATAAAAAAAGACATTAAAGATGGTTAAAAACATTATCTCTTTTATATAATAATACAGATAATTATCTTACACATGTTTTTATTAAATAATTTAATTTATATTTTAGTTAAATATCTTAATTTAATATTATATTATTAACAAATTATTAAAAAAGGTATTTTTTTTCCTTCCTTCAAATAGTCTTGCTAAAAGGAGGGTAAGTTTGGAAAAAGAATATTGAAAAAAAGCAAAGTACTATAAGTAGTTTATAATATTTCACTGTTAAAAAAATTGACAGATTTTGAGTGGGTGACACATTTCCGAAAAAAAGGCTTATATGTTAGGGTGTGTCTTGGTGTTCGCCAAGATCATACAATTGCTACATTATGAATTATTAATTATTAATTATGAATTATTAATTATTAATTATGAATTATTAATTTATAATTAACTTAACAGCCCAAGAAAGTAAAGCCAGATTTTAGTGTAAAACAGCATCATAACTTAACTGGTTTTCATTGACATTGACTATTTATTTTGCTTAGAAAGCAAAATGAAGAAAAACAGTAACACAAGATTCTTCTTCTAACATGTGAGCCTTGCGTTTAATACATGTGTTTCACTTCATTCTTTCTGTTCATGCTTTAATCAAACCAAATTTTTATTAATTAAAAACTAAACAATGCATTACTGAATCCGCAACTATTACAGTATTTATTAGATTTTCCTCATACTATTTCATTTTATTTAAATATGTTTTTAATCGCAATAAATATAAGTCTTTTTTTTAAATATTTGTTAGTTTTAAATTTATGATATTTTCTATTTTTTAGTCTTCATTTTGAACTAATTAATATAATTAGTGTTGTAGAATAAATAAGACAATCAATATGAAATAAAATCACATAAAAGAAGACGTGAAAGGTAAACAGTAGAAAAATTACATATATTACAATTAAATATTATTTCTTATTAAATAGAGTGATGATACAAAATCCTATTATTACTTATACTAAATAATAATTTTCATTTATAGCATTAAATTAACTATGATCGATAGTGAAGATCGAAAAATTTGTTACAAAATATCATGAATTTAAAAATAACGGAATCATATTTAAATTTAAATGTTCTTAATAAATACACAAACGATCATGTGGTGTGATCTCTTGTTTCTCTATTCAATCTTTTTATTTGTTGGTAAAAAGCATTATTGTTATTGTAAAAGTGGTTATTAAAGGCGAATAAGTATGACTAATGATGTGTTTATCGTCAAACACGGAGGCTAATAAATCATTTTCTTTCTCTCAAATAAGTTGGCGGCTAATCAAAATCTCTCTAATTAATCACATCAATTATCTTCGTCATTGACAATGATGGAATTTAGAAAGGTGCAACTAATGGCTTCAATTCTATTAAAATAATACAAAAACTACAAACACTATCAATAAACATTTACATCTTTTTATTTTTCATATTCTCTCATACATTTTATTACGCATTTTTATTCAAGTTTATTAAAAATTATATATAAAAAGTGTCAAAACGATTTTTTATTTATGCTCTTTCCAATTTTTGATAAATTTTAACCATTAAGAGAAAATATATCCAAAAGAATGTGTCAGAAAATATTATTGTAACACTTCTTTTGAAATTAATATACAAATAAAACAAATTCCTTATTATTCCATTTGATGAATCTTATAAATCAAATCACACCAGACAACTGAATTAAAGATAAAATTTTCATACCAAATATTATTTAATATGATATTTTTCTTAGCAACTTCTTCAATGTTCTTCTTAATCCCTGTATGTTTTGATCGCATGGTTAGACACTATGCAATTATTTTTCTCTCTTCTCTCGATCGTGTGCTTCAAATGGCCTATGCATATATGCAGTTTGCAAATCATATTAATCAATTTCTTATGATATTTTACTTTATTAATTTTTTATGATATTTTATCTTATCACACATATTTATAATAATATTCCTACATTTTTTCTAGCTATCTTTTTAAAATCTAGCATATTCATCATGAGAGGATTCACATTACGATTTCATTTCATTTTTAGGTAAAAAAATCCTCAAAATCAAATATAACAAATATTATGGATCAGTTCCCTTAAACCAATTCAATCGAATACACTTTAAATTCGATTCTTGTAGCCATTTTGTAAAAACTTTAGTTTATTCTTACGTAACTTTGGAAAAAAATTTAAGTTCACAAGTAATGAAATAAATTCACAATTAAATGAGATCATGCTAAATTATAAGGGTTAGAACAACACCTATATATATATATATATATATATATATATATATATATATTACAAATTTTAGTTAAATTTGAAATGAACTATAAATTTCATAAACTTCTAAAATAAGAAAAGAACTCCAATACATATAAAGGGACATACTATCATTATAAAAGAGCATACAAGAAAAAACTATTAAACGTATACTTCAAAGTTTAATTTGTTTGTTTTTCATAATAGGAAAACAACACAAAAACATGTGACTTTTTTCAGTTTTCAACTTTTAAAGTTTTTTATGTGATTGTTTTATCAATTTGACAATTTTAAATAGTTTAGTTATCCATCCCTATATATATATATATATATATATATATATATATATATTGGTTGATACTTTATTATTACAAATAATTTGGATCTTGAGTCTTTCACTATTTTATTCACCCAATTTGTGTTGTGTTCGAAACTGTTGTACAATTTCTTCACTATTTATAATATTAATTGTTGCATTAACTAAAATCAAATCCAAATGATAATTATATTTAGTGTACTTCATGGATATTGGGTAGTCTAATCCCCAGTCTATCCCGGAATTTACTGTTTATTATGCTTATTTAAGTAAGCACAATAATATTTTAGATTAAGTATATTATTTTAATTTCTAAAATTATTGTTCAAGATTTACCACACATCCTTTTATACACTTAAATTCCATAAGACGACTAAGAATTGTTCTCAAACTTTAATTTCTATTTTCTTTTCTTTTGAAATGAACTGTATATAGCTGAAACTTTTCATCTATCTCAATCTCAATGATTTCATAATGTAATTATGTCATGGGCTGAGAAAGGTTGTGCTCTTATTTCTGATGTATAAATACTTGGAGCAAAGCAAAATAGAAGGCTCTTTATCAATGAAATCAACAAACCTACCCTGCTGTGAAACATTAGCTCACTCCTGTTTTCAACATCTTCATCTCCATTCATATGCATATTATATACTTGCAAGATCCAAGACTTGGTGTCCCCAAATAAATTTTGGGAGCACTATACAAAACCTAAAGGGCATGCAAAATAACTTATTTATGGGAGTTTTATATATATATATTGGGTAGCTAACACAAAGGAGTATATGAAATTTGACTCTGTAGATCTATTTTTGAGTTGAAATTGTAATCTCTTCACCTTGATGAGCCAAAACAAGATAGGAGGAGGTTGTTTGCTAGGTGGAGGGCATGACATAA
This sequence comes from Lablab purpureus, assembly GCA_030347555.1. Taxonomy (NCBI): domain Eukaryota; kingdom Viridiplantae; phylum Streptophyta; class Magnoliopsida; order Fabales; family Fabaceae; genus Lablab; species Lablab purpureus. The sequence goes on from CM059254.1 coordinate 23,906,480, forward strand.
GGCAACCCCAGAAGACATGAGCACACTCAAAGCTACAAGGACCAACATCCCTAATGCCACACTTGGTCTCACACCGATCAAATAAGACTGCAATAATTCCATTGCATGAAAAACATGTTGGTCATAATCGCCATAATACTGCCTCTCCCACTCCATCCAATCACAAGGTGCCTCTTCATTCGCCTCCAACATCTTCATCTCCTTTATACGCCAACGTAGCACTATCATCCCCTCATCCACCAACCTCCCCCAACCATACTCTTTATCTTCACCTCTGCCTTCGCACCTCCTTCTAACCATGCGCCTCTGGCATGTTTTCTCCCTGGAAACTGAACCCCATGAAAACTTGCAGCATCCAAGATTCATAGCTTCCATTTGATCCAAGAAAGCTCTCTTAATATCTTTCTTATGCAACTCACAAGTTCATACCAGATAAGACTATCAGGAAAGGATTCGAACTTAAAGCAACTTATTAGAACAAACAACTCTGTCAAACCATGCAGTGGAATCTTAAACCTAAATACATATATTGCTCATATAAGAAGTTTTGGAATGGTGTGAGTATAAACAGTGCTGTTAGAAATACTATATTTGATGAGACATATAATTATGAAGGATGCGAAAAAGGGATTGCTTAACGATGATCGAATCAACCGTGTCGGTTCGTATACTATGCTGCTATACACGGATATACCGCGTCGGTTCTTATAGTTAGTATTCATTGCTTAGCAATGTTGCAGTTTAAAGTCAAAAGAGGATAATAAATTCTCCACAGCAACAGTTTGATGATGATGATGATGAGAACACTAGACTTTTAACAAACAGAAAATGTACTTTTTAAAATGTTGAAATTTTGAGCTGCATCTATGTTTGTTTTACTGCGCCTAATTGCTGGTAAATTACGAAATTCTGTTTGTTCAGTTTGGTGGACCCGAATCATTAATGTATATTATTATATGATTAGTTGCCGAAACCTTAGCCTCAAATTACCTGAACCGACCAAAAACACCAAAGTCCACAACAAAACAATAGATTTTGATAGATTCCAAGTTGAAAATTGAGAACAACTCTCTTAATCAAGTATCAAATCAATGTTTTCTTCATTAAATCAATTTAAAAAATAAAATAAAATGGTAAAACAAGGAAGGATTGTACTGCTCATTCCTGATTCCAAACTCAATTTGCGGATCCTTCCTCACGAGTGTAGGAATGATTATCATTCTTAATTGGTAGTTATCGTCTTGCCACTACTAATTTAATTTGAATAAATTTCTACCATTAAGAGAAAAGAAAGAAATTGTTATAAATATATTTTTAAATTAAAATTAACTTATATACAAAATAGAAATAATTTAAAAAAAATAATGAAAACACTTAGACATCTTTATAAGTTAATCTTTATAAACCTCTTCCCCGCTCACCTTTACCCATAATATACAGTTATAAATATTAGGTTATATTTTTGCTAATATTGTTTAATATGTTATACCAAAATTGAAAATATAAAACTTTTACACATCCTCATAGTTATAGTTGATACCAAACAATAAAAACTATGCCCATATTAGCATTCCACATAGGTTATTTGGCTAAAATTCTAAAACAGATATCTTTCTTTGATGTTCCTCACTAGTCCCAAAATCCTGTAAAACAACCTTATCCTAACCTTCTAAACCCGAAATTTCTGGCATAGGAATAATAGTAATGTGATCATGCATACAATCATTCAATTCTATATTATATTAAAAACGAAAAGATAATATTTTTACATATTCTTAGTTTGTCAGTTAATGATTATAGTTACCTCAGAGTAAACTCAAAAAACAGAGTATTAGTATACCAGACTAAATCATTCAACACGATTCCCTTAGAATTTTACTCTCAAGCTTCTTTTTTCTGTCCTCCTCCTCTGATTACTGACAGTCATAATTGAATGGACTCCAATGTGAATTGCAAATCTTCCTAGAGAACAGCAGCATCCCAAGAAAATTATACCCTTCTCGGTGACAGATTAGATATGTAGTCACACTTTGTTTTGCATATGAGCAACATTTAAATTTTCCGAAATTATTCAAGGAATCTAAAATTTTATACAAGAGTTTAGGAACTATTTATAGCTACAAGAAAATTAAATGGAAGAAGTGAATTTGATTCATGGATGATGATCAATGGCATCTACATATCTACATCAATCATCGTATGAGGTATGAGGAGAAGATGTGCAACCAGGATCAAATGGATCTTCAGAACCACAGCAATGCCAATACTGAAAAACTTTGCCAGAGTCAGGAGTATTCATGGTGCCCCCTTCATACACACTCTCAAACTTTCTCTTAGTTTCTCCTGTGGTAGAGGAAGATGGCAAGAGATGTGAATCAAAACCAACTTAAATCCAAACAGTAACGAAAATATGAATAACATAATATTGAAGTTAGGGATGCACAATCTTTTATCAATGCAATGATTAGAGAAAATTCCCAAGGTTAACATTTTTCGCCAATAAGGATTACATAAGATTTGTTTCCACTTCAGACTCACCAACTAAACCTTTCCCTAAAATACTTCTGTAAGAGATGAGCCTTCTAACTGCATAACCCCACATCCAAGCTTGAGGTGTTAACCTCTTCATAATAGATCCTTCTTTAATCTCAGCTTTGTTAATAGTTCACTTTCCTTTATTTAGACTTTAGACTCACATCATGGCTATGTACCAGGAAAGGAATCCATGGTTTGGCTAGAACTTTTGGCTTCGGAAAACACTATTTTAAGAGGGATATCATAGGATCAATAAGGCATGAGTGCTAAAATCAGGAATGCTTCATCATGAATGTCCATGAATGTCCATGAATATGATGAATTGCTCTTTGAGCTTTGTCAGCAGAAAATACTATTATGATACCATACAGCATAGACTCCAGATAAGATAATAAGAATTTTAGCTCTTCTTCCTCGCAGCATTAAATTTATGTGTGTTAGTTTAATTTGGGGCAGATCACAGACTGGATTTACACCCAACACAACATTTTGACCTGCATGCTGAAAAGCGCGGAATAGTGACATGCTCTGTAAGCAGGACCTAATGAATAAAATAGGCCACATATCTATATTCCATTTATTAAACATATAGGAAATCTTCCCCCTTCAAGTGAAGGAGATGAATGGGTTTTATGGACATATGCTACATGTTCCAACTCCCAACTAATCGGTTGAGTCATCTTAAATTTATAGTGCCTAGTCCAATCTGAGGATGAAAGATGTTTCCACCAAGTTGGTACTATACATGGACGTGGCTTTCAAGTCCCAAGGAAAAGAAAGTAGTTAAGAAACAAAGAAGAAAGTGAACCAGGAAAGGCTTGTGATAGCTTTAAAAGAGGTTAGAAGATAGCTAGCTGGTATGTCCCATGATAACCAATGCACGAAGTGGAAGCCCTTCTATACCTCTCAAGTCTACAGTGTATCACTATCTCAACTTTAGCCAAGAAAGGAATTTGGTTTTCACCTTACAATATCGGATATAACAAGTCCTTGATAATGGTTTTCATAACTACATACAATTCCTTCATATTGGACTTTTGAAGTAAAGAATTAAAGATAATATTTGTAACGTAGCCATACTTTATCAGCCAAACCTTCATGAAGACAGGGAATTTCAGAAGAGAAAACAAAAACTATTTTACGGTAATTAACCAGACTATCTTCACTTAATTGTGATCAATTAATCAAGCAATGGTGCGAGATTTTTGCCAGGAGTTTAATTGAATGATTTGAGATCATTGGAGGAATTCTTATATTTCATATCAAATGAGAGCTTCTGAATGGATCAATAAATCTCGGAGGAAGAAATACTATATTTACGTGTACCCCAAACATTCATAACTCGTGTAGCAATGGAGGGGAACATTCCTGAACAGCTCAAGTTTTTGTGAGGTAAAATGCATTAAAATAATCATCACATGCCTTTGCAATTTTTTAAGTAGATTGCAAATGTCAGCTTTTATCACCTGTTTCAGTATCATTTAACTCTGAAAATCGAAGCCATGACAAATGAAACATTGATAGAACATTCTAACGATCTGGTCACAATCAAGAATATTTTCAAAAGCTTAAATAGACACAGAATTGAAATACTACAATCACTTAGCTATGTTAAGGTAACTCCTCCAGCTTAACTCAGTTAATAGGTGGAGTTTATCTTTGTCTAATATTGGGGTCAATTATTGCAGAGCAACATTGAGGATTTCTTCACCAGGTCTTCTAAAGACATCCAAAGCTATTAAAGGGGTTATTTCATGTCAAAAGTGAGCTTCTGAGTTGATGGAGAAATTATAGTCAAGTTCTCATAAGAAACACGCAACGAGTTTCATCACTTCCTTTGTAATTTGATTCAGATAAAAAAGAATAAATATCTTGAATTTGGGAGCATATTTTTCAACATTAATTTGGGGGCATTTCTATACAACATTTCCTTTTTCTTTTCAAATCATAAATTCCAAACGTAAAACCAAAACTTAGAGAGGCAAATAAGCACGAAGTAAGAGAGAAACGAAGTTGGTACCTCCAAAATGGGCAGTGTGAAATCGACAAGCAAGAGGGTGATTGAGAGAAGGGTCGAATTGGGTTTTGCAGTTCTTGCAAGTTCTGAGGTTGACGCTGCTTTTATGGTTCAAACTTGAGCAACACCGAAAAGATGGGTACGTGAATATGTTTGCGTTGTTGGGCTTTGATGAAGTTATGCATTGAGATTGCAGAGTAAAAGGTATTTTGTTTCCATGGAGAAGAGGGTGGTAAGAAAAGGAAAGAGCCATGAACCAATCACAACACAAGACGCAGATAAGAAGTGTATTTCTACTTTTCTCTCCTTTTGGTTTTGATTCTCTGAACACTCTCTACAACATTTGTATTACCTTCAACTATTTTTTATCAGTGCCTTGACCTATTTATCAAGTATACTGAAACAAAATTAACCAAACACCAAATAATTTATTTAGTCGCTACCAAAAAATTAATTTATTTAATCAAGTGAAATAATTTTTCTGGCCCTATCTAAGTCACTTTGGTTAAAACTATTTTTTTATCATTAAGGATTTAATACAAAAAAATTACAATTAAAATTGTCAAAGTCAGGTTTTTAACACTTCTACTTACATTAACTCATATATCTTATTGAAAAACTTATATAAAGAGTTTCTTAAAGCTAATTTAGACTCGATGAATTTTATTATAACAAAAATAAAACGCATTGCACTTCATGTTCATTGTGCATTTCTATGTCAAAGATATTTAATAGTTTGGGAATGAATTTTCTTACACTTTTTTTAAAAACTTTAAATTTGCTACATACTTTTATGATAAGAAAATAAAAATGTAAGATTGATGCATGAATTGAGATTTGGTTTATGTAAAAATTTAAATATTAAATTTGAACATTCTAGTATCAGAAATGTGAAAAAAAGTGTGGAAAATAATTTTTGGAGAAAACAATTTAAAAACTAATTCCGAAATACAGGGAAATGTGAAAAAAAAAAGAAACTGGAAGACTGGAGCCCAAATCTAGGCCCAAATTAAGTTCATTGAGCATCAAACAAAGGGGTCATAATCACATGTACCAAAAACAAAACAAGTAGAAGAGGGGTGAAGAGAAGAGAAAAGAAAGGAGAAGAAGATGGAGTTGAGTTTATCCTCAACATCATGTATACCCTTAAGCTCCAAGTTGAAGCATAAGCATGCCCTTTTCCACTCTCAATTTCCCACTCCCACAACTTCAACAAAAACCAGAAGAACCAAACCTTTGTTCATCGTTAATGCCTCCAGACCAACCTTGTCCTCCAATTGGCTCGTTTCTCCACACGATTTTTCTGCATCCACCGCTTCCCCATGGCTTCCCAGATTCGAAGAGCTCGATACCACCAACATGCTTCTCCGACAAAGAATTATCTTTTTGGGTTCTCAGGTTCTCTCTCTACGTATAAATATTTTCGGGTGGATTTTGCTGTTTCCTTATTTTATTAATACCCTTTGTCTCTCTGATTCTGTTTTTAAGGGAAATTTGCAAACTTGTTCATGTGGGTTCGTTCTAAAGGACACTCACAGTAGCATAAGACTGAACAAACAATATATATATATATATATATGGAGAGAGAGAGAGAGAGAGAGAGAGAGAGAACGGGAAAATTGACATGATAGTGTGAAATTAGTGAAGAGATATTGTTTGGTGCTGTGTTGGTTTTTAGAAAATTTTGGACTTGTTAATGTGGGTTCGTTCTGAACTGTGGGATGCCCTAATATAACAATAAAATAAAGCACAGAAGGGAATGCAACTGAGGAGAGTGAGACAGTATTTGATGGTGTGTTTGTGAATTGCTTTCTCTTATCAGGTGGATGATATGACTGCAGATTTTATCATTAGTCAGCTTTTGTTTTTGGACGCTGAAGACTCAAAGAAAGACATCAAGTTATTTATAAACTCACCTGGTGGTTCTGTTACTGCTGGTATGTGTGCTTTTACGTGTTTATTTTTATCCACCAGAGACTAACGGATGCACTTGACTACTAAGCCCAATTTTGTAATTAGATGTTAAATTTCTTAATCCCGGTTCCTTTCATGTTTTAATAGCTTAGTTTAGTGTTTTGCTGCTTGTGGTAACATAAACAGACATTTAGGTTAGACTGAGCATTCTTATATATCTGCCGGTATAATATACCCTGCTGTTTTTTACTGATAAAACAAAACAGTGACCATGCGGATTCACAAGCTAACTTGTATCTATGAAAATTTGAATCTCGTTAGTGAAGACAAAAGATTTAATATATTGAATTTGTGATGATAGGAAATGAACCTTCCGTTAGTGAAGGTTGTGTCTTGTTAAGTTTAATGATTATACTTCAGTTTAATGAATCTGAAATATGTCTGTCTTTTGCTAATTGCTCTTTGTTTATCATTTCATGCAGGGATGGGAATTTATGATGCCATGAAGTTGTGCAAGGCAGATGTGTCAACTGTTTGCCTTGGGCTTGCTGCGTCCATGGGTGCGTTTATTCTTGCTTCTGGTACAAAAGGGAAGAGGTATTGTATGCCGAATTCAAAAGTTATGATCCATCAGCCACTTGGAACTGCTGGTGGAAAAGTAAGACTGCTCTCTTGTATCTTTTGGCTTTGATGATTGTCAATACGAAGTAGGTCTGTAGTTTTCATTATTATTTTCATTTTCCTTAAAGTGATCAGGTTATAAGTAAAGCAAATTTAGATTTCAAGCATGTTAGAGAAGTTTAGTATGGGGAAAGAATACAATTCCCTTTAACTGCAATTATCTATGTTAACTCAATTTCAAGTTGAAATAGGTAAAACAACCTATGTTTCGAAAAATAATATACTCCAGAAAAACATGTTGCTCAAATATAACTATAAACTTATTAGCTGCTATTATTTGATTTGTATTTATGATAACAAACTCTTTTTTGCAAACTCTATCAACTAAATGAGATTTTTTGTTTATTACAAAAAAGCCTCAATCACCAAACATGCTAATAATAAGCTATTGTCATTCTGAACTAACAACTGGTTTCTGTTTCTTCTGATGCGCGTCATGAATTGTTCTCATGTTTTTGTTATGAGCCAAGCTATCAGTTGAATTATAAACTAGTTGCATACCATTAATTTCAAGGAGTCATGAGTTCTGCATTGTTTATCTTTTAGTATATCTTAGCTTGACTTCTTTTTGTTATAATGGGAGTCTTGCCACGTTGTTTCTTTCTTATATCATTTCCTACTTCCCGATTTTTATATAGCTATTAGTTTAGGATTTTCTCGTGATACTATGCCCCACCCTAGGAATGACCTACTGTGACTCTTGGGGATCAAGGTAAATGCATCCCCATGGGATGGGTAAGACTTCTTTCAGGGTTAAATATGTTTGCTAACATCATTGACATATTATTTTCATATCATACAATGTGGTACAACAAACTGATACACAAATCTTGAAAATGGGCTTTTCCATTCAGAATACATGCCTCACTTTGACAGCTTTGCTATTACTGAAGCCATTACTATAAACTTATCATCTAGACATGAAAATTCGTGATTATTACATTATTCCAAATTCTTTTAAGCATAAACAAAACATCATCATTTTCTTTTGTTTACTAGACATTTGATGCTTTAGCAAGCTGTTTGTTTTAGCTGGCGCATTAGATGTGCAAGCATGAGGTGGCTGTGTGGTGGATTGAATCTCTGATTTCAGTGTCACTTCTGGTCCGACATACTTGGGTCATGCTAGTTGAGGTTCAAGTTCATTGGCAGGAAACAAAGTGTTACAAGTGATTATGGAAAGCTCAAAACATTTTATTGACATTCCTTTCTTTGTGCTAGTTTGATATTCCAAAAATAATTTTGAAGAAACCAAAGTAAAAAATGTTAATTGGAAAAAAAAGTGTGTTATGATAACTATTATGATAATTAGTGGAAGTATTTTGCCGAGAGTTGTTTTGGCCATCTATGAAGAATTCATCATGTCTGGTGCGATTACTGTGCACGTACAACATGCATAATAAGTTATTCTCTCAATGGCTTTGAGCAAAAACTTTATTGATGAATAATAAATATAATTGCAGGCTACTGAAATGAGCATTCGTATAAGGGAAATGGCATATCACAAGATTAAGATCAATAAGATACTATCAAGAATTACAGGGAAGCCTGAAGAGCAGGTTAGATATCAGATGCATCATCTTTATCTAAATATATCTCATTAGTTTGCTGTCCAATATAATGCTTAAAGTTTACCCTTTAAATTTATTTTATGTAGATTGAGCTGGATACCGATCGCGATAATTTTATGAATCCATGGGAAGCTAAGGAGTATGGTTTAATTGATGGTGTTATTGACGATGGAAAACCAGGATTAGTTGCACCAACTGCAGATGCAACACCACCACCAAAAACTCGGGTTTTGGATATTTGGAACATTGAAGGAAGCCGGAAAGCGAAGAAAAATTTGCCCTCAGAGCACAAGTTTTTGCGTAATGCATCTAAAGGAAGTGATGGTGATAAAGGTAGTGGACAAGAAGGAGAAACGCCCGTTGCTGTATGAGTTAGGGGAAGAGTGATTTTATTGCTTCTATACTCAGGAGATCTGTTTATTTTGATTTGTTAATGACCTCAACCAGAACATAAAAATGGGGTTTTCTTACTTAGACATAGAGGGTAATATTCTACGTAACATCCATACTGTATATTAGTTATCTTAAATTTCTTTAAATGCTTCGAGTATTTCATGTCTTAATGAGTATAATGTTTTTTCCTCATGCAATAGTAGAAAAGGGAAGATATGGGCAATGATGCAGACAAAAGTGAGCCTTTATGAGGGTTGTGTTCGATTGGGCTTCTTTTGCCTGAACTTCTCATCGTGCTAGGATAGTAATCTGTTTAGTTTGTATTCATCAGTTTACATTACATTCATTTTCTTGAGTATTTTAAGTAAATCTTTTTTTTGTCTTTCTTTAAACGTCAACGAAGTATCATTATGCTATTTATAAGTCAGAAGAGATTAAAAAGTTACGTTGAATAACATCAAAAAAACACCTTTTTTTGTTCTGCAGAGGACGAGTTGGAAATATCGGAGAATGAAATTTATACGCAATAATTAGTGTTTAAAAAGTTAATCGAAGGATATCTAAACATTCCGATGCCGAGAATATGGAGTCATTGGGAGCGAAATCACCACATTTGATGAAGTTTTACTCTGGTTACCGATTGCTAAAAACCTTCACTTTCTATCAAATTTTGAGACCGTTGAATACCAATTGAAGCCTAGCACTAGACAGTTTTGTAATAAGGGAAATCAAAAGGAAAATGGTAGATTGAACAAATTTGAAAATAAATGAGCTTTGCATAGTTGGACAACAAAATGAGTTAATTGCACCAAAAAATTATCCATGGATTCCTATTTTACAAGTGATATAACAAAAAGTCTTATCGTCATGCAATATTGTCAAAGTTGGTTGTGATAAGGTTGTCATGAACCTAACTGATGATATGATCCAAATATCAATTCATCTGATCATACAAAACCCCACCGTTGCCCTTTGATGTGGTATACAAACAAAAGAATTTATTTTATCATAGAAAGTTTTGATAAATGGTAATGCATAAACAATATCCACAAACCCAGTGTTCGGCAACGGGAATTCTTTCATTTTTTCCGTAAGATCATATCAGTGTTCTGCTATGAAATATAATACACATTTCCCAAGGAAAAAATAGATGATAGAGAATACAGATTCCTGACGGGTTAGCCATGGCTCGTAGTGTAGTGTATATTTCACTGTGCATAAATTAAATAATACATCCGTCTCGGTTGCTGTAAAAGGACGTAAAAACATCTATACATTAACAAAAATTGAGATCAAACACAGCAAAGCTGTAAACTCTAAGCATTTGAAGCTCATCTTAAGACAACATTCAATTTGTTTTGCACTTGTTCTCTTACTTTCCACTGCATTGACAAGGGGGGAAACAAGCGTTGGTAGCTTTCAAAATAAAATAAGACAAACCAAGATCATGATTGCACTAGTATTTTAACTATATTTAATACCTGCAGATCGTTAATTTCCTCGTCAGTAAGAGAACGTTCCATAGACCTATATGCAATCCTATAGCAGTGGCTGGTCATTCCTTTCTTGTTGGTAAAATTGTCTATTAGTTGCACCTGCAATTTCGAGAAGTAAAACAGAAACAGAAAAAAAAGGACCAAACTTAGTGCAGACTCGTCGGGGAAAAGGATATTATAGCCATGATAAAGAAACTAAATGATTAATCTAAGACAAAAAGGAGAAAAGAAAGAATACGAGGGTAAACAATTGAAAAGCCAAGTAAAGGAAAAGAAAAGAAAAGCCCACTTTTTGCTCAAGATTCTGTTCCTGGTAGTTACATTACATTACGGAGAACCTCAAACCACTGTGGTCAGCCATCAATATTGAAATATGTGTATGACGTGAAAAACATTGGAATGTTGTGGTGTTAAAACCAATTGGCATTAAGCAAAATTGGCTAATAGATGTATAAGTTTGTTCTACTCCTAGAATTGAGACAGGTGTTGTGAGACTTCCCAACACCACTAAAGTAGTGTTCTATCATTAATATATTCCTATAATGCAATTTAAACAATATTTTAAGTTGACTGAGTATCCTACTGTACAACAATACCTATTCCCTGAAACCTCTGGTATTCATTCGTTTATCAGGCACCACAGTGAAATTCAAGTTTGCTGCTCAATTTATAGATTCAGCAGAAAGTTTTATATTCCATTGTGAGAACAAGTAACCAAGAACTATTTCTCTGCTCGTAACTTATTTGGGACTAGGAGTAGGTACTAATATCAAACATGCCTCAGCCTATTCAAAACGCGGTCTTAAAATAATGAATGCCAGCTACAAAGGAATTTTGTTCTACGTGCACCTATATTCGGTTGCTTCATTTAAGACAGTAGGAATCTATTTTACAAATCACATAGATCAAGCATACGGACTTAGATTAATAGAAAACAGAAGGAATAATAAAGTGAAAAAAAAATAGTTTGTAATTTATGTTCAAAATGCAGCAAGGGAGGGACTAAGCTCTCAGACAACAACCAGAGCTATGCTCCTCAGAAAGGAATATTCCTCTTTTCGCCCATCCTTGAGGATTCTAACTGAAAAGATACGTAAATGATCCTCCCTACTCCTTCACCCTCTCCCTATAATCATTCCTCCAAACTAACTGCCACATCAGCAGCTAGTTATTATCTTCCTTCTTCTCTTTCTTTTTCTAGCTCTCATAAACTCTCCATATTATGGGCCTGCCTAGCTTAAGCCCCCTAAGGAATCTTCATCTGATTTAGCAGTATGGCCGCTGCCATGTAGTCCATCACAGAATCAAGATACATGTTGTGGCCTTTGTCTGTCAAGAAGTTGATTGCAAAGGCCGTGTCTAGTCTTTTTGGTTTGGCCACTTACTTCCGTAAACGGAACTCAGGTTTTCCTTTTTCATATTAATTTAGGCCAATAAAATATTGTTGCAAGTGAAGTTTTAAGCTTCTGGTTGAATGATTCTGGTAGGTTTATAATATGGGTATGGTAATTTGATGACTTATTTGTGAAGCCAAAAATGCAGCGTCCAAAAATATTGTCAACACTGGCACTAGATCAGCTAATTTGCATATGCACTTTTTGTTTCCATTGAACATAAAGAACGCAGTTAATTACAAATGCAAACAAATGTTATAATGTCACAAAGAAGTTCAAAGATGTACCTCCTCTACAAGATCCCCTGCTATTCCTCTGACCAGTTCACACAGATTGTTTTCGGTAAATGATTCACTGATCCAGAAACTCATGTCCTTGTAACAAGGAGGATACTTCAAAGATAAAAATTGTTAGTTTAAATTAGAATGTTCTCACAAGATTTTAGCAATGTGTTCATTGAAATAAAAATATAAATTCTTCAATAGTCAAGACTCAAGATAAAAATCAAGACAGTCAGACATGCTGAGAACATAAATGACAAGATCTTGAAAGATTACTTAGTTAAATGTCTTCTTGTCTGAGATTTACGTAGAAGACAAGTATCATTTCACAAGAATTAAACTAAAATGCATAAAATATACTCTAAAATTGTTAGTTTAAAATAACTAACTATCCAAATTTAATCATGATAAGTCTTTTAACATAGTAAAGAATCAGAGCCATGAAAATGTAGCTCTAAGGCTAACTGTATCTGGCAATTTAGACCAACAAAACTATATTTTCTCATTACACAACGACACAAATAATATTAATAGAATTTTACAAAACAAATTATGTTGACCATCTTAACTTTCAAACACATGAATATTTCTCATCTAGATTTCAAGTTTCAATTGCAGGACATGTATTTTAAGGAATAAGAACCAGAGATATTACTGGACATACTAAAAAAAATTATAACAAATGTAGACACCCAAGGGTAGGCAGGCATTTAGACAAGTAGATATTACCTTTGAAAATGGCTTAAATTTAACTCCCAACTGACCCTTGGAAAACTGTATAAAATAATAAAAAAGCAAGCATGTGCAATACATTAGAGATGAGATTACAAAAAGAACTAAACAAATAACATTGAGATTCTCGAGATGACTAAATCATAAATTGCATGGTCACATCACATGGTAACCAAGAAAAAAATAGACAACATTGAAGGATGCTTGTTGAACATATCTGTGAAATACCTGGGAGGTAAATCGCTCATCATTTGACCAAAAGAGACGAATATCAGGTATGTCAAATAGAACCATAGCTAACCTCTCCAACCCTAGGCCGAACGCCCAAGCAACATTATTAGGTTTCCCATTTCTTTTCAGAATCTCTTGCTCTGTCACTCCACACCCCAAAACTTCCAACCAGTTTTCCTGCAATAAAAGGTATATTAAACATTACTTGACCTTGTTACAAAACTAGAATCAGAAGAATTGAGTGGAAAAAAGACAGGGAAGAAGAGAAACAAATACAACCATAGGAATAAATAACTTATAGTGTACCAAACAGGTGTAACAAACATTACACCAGTGTGCGTTCTGAAAGCATAACTTTTATCGGTACCATGATTTGTAACAGGAATTATGTAAAAATGGTATTTGAATAGACAAAAATGCATAGCATACCTTGAAATATATTTCAAGTTCAAACGATGGATTAGTAAATGGGAAATAAGTATCCACCCAGCGCATTTCCACATCACCTGAAACAGGAAAAGGGAAAAATTATTAATAAGCACTTATATTGGGCTTCAAAGGAATATCACAAGCTCATAGCTAGGCGCATTGCGGGCATAATTTCTTGTAAAAACAACTCAAGCATTTTAGCATCAAAATGAGAAAATCATCATAAAATACTCCTCCTGTTCTATTTATAAGAAACAAATCATCAAAAAGCAATAAAAACAGTTAGGTTTGATATTTTTAAATATTATTAAAAAAATACCCTTAAAAATGAGTTGATATAGTGTCTACATTTAATTAATTCTGGTGAAAACAAATAGTTTCATTTAATAAATAGTGGATCTTTTAAACTAGATTAATAAAAATTCTAGATTATTACAAAATTTAATTGAAAGCAAATGATAAAATTAAATTACTAAAATCCTAGAAACCATCTTTTCCCTCCAAAAAAAAACTTAAACTAAATGGAAAAATTAATCTAATCATGAATGTGTATCAATATCTTTTAGTATACTCAAGCAAGTAATTTTTTTTCTTTAAATAAAAACAAAAACAAGGTTGATGCATGCCTCCACTTGCATGGGAAACTAATGGATGTCTTGTAAACAGATTTTGTAATAAACTAAAGGTATAAAAATAATTTAATAATTAACATAGGCCTTTGTTTCTTATATTTAGGACCAAACAAACAATCCCGTCTGTTTCTTAAGGTATAAATAGGACTGGAGGGAGTATTTAATATTTCCACTTTCCTGTTATAGAGTTCCATCTTTTATGAAGAATTATGCAAAATAATTCCAATTTAACAGTAACTTGCAGTTGAAGGATTGAAAACTCGTGCAATTTTATGTGTTCAACCACAAGTTTGATAACCATGCCTCTAAACACTGCTTTAAGTGTAAGGAAGCTATTTAAAAATGAATAAAATCATTTATATAATGTTTGGTTAGGAGATGGACGGGAGGAGGCTAAATCTCTCCTCATTCAATTTTGGCTCTCCACAAAATTGGGGAATGTGAAAGGGAAAGAAAGTTTTACTCAAATTAGAGTAAATTACTCTTAAACTAATAGCTTTATTTGACCCTTCCAAGTATACTAGTAAATTTCTTCATTTCCACACCCATGCTTTCCATCACAATCCCTCTTCTCCTGTCCTTTGTATCAAATACTGCATTAAGGAAGACTATAAATTCTGCACATGTACTTTCATCCTACACAATTTTCTTTTAAAATTTTGGGACAAGTTAAAACATAAAGGGATGCGTAGCACTCCTATAAGTGCCATGTCTATTATAGAGGTCGAATGTATACAACCTTACCCTCAAAGAGGATGTTTCAACAACTCAAGTCCATCACCACTATGTCGTAGGTCATAAAGCAAATTTCTACACGAAATAATATTTTAAAGAGTGTTTTTATCTGGTAGTGAACAATGGAAATGCATGCATTGATGTATGCGAGAAAGATGAAGTATCAAGAATATTTAAATTGATTACTTTCTTTGCTTTAATTAATTCATCTTACAAAGCCTCATTAATTATCAAATGCAGCAACTAAAAATGAAGTATCTACTGGCCATTTCAAAATACCAAATAAATGACTTGCTAGACCCTCAAGGCATTTCTTTAAGTCTGTTGCTGCAAATAATGTGGCATCCATTCCTGATGCCTCCCAATCTTCTGGAGAAAAAACCCGAAAGCCTTCCATCTACATGATAAAAAAGAGAAAGTTATATTAAATTAATTTTAATTAGATCAAACCAGTTACTGCATTTGGAGACATACTTGATGGAAGACAGGATAATGAGTTGAATCAATTGAATCCCTACGGTAAACATCTCCTGTAACAAGGAAATGAGTGTAACCGCTTCGCAATAATTCTGCCTGATGAGCACTTGTGTGGCACCTTAAAACAGTTTGAGGGTCTACGTAGTAAGTATCGTTATAGCTCCTACTTACGTGGTCTCCAGGAACCAAGACATCATCAAAATTCTGCAACAAGAAAAAGATTGTAAGTAGCCTAGACCTCATCAAAATTCTGCACCAAGATTGTGGCAAACCCAACCACAGATTTCACACCACCTTGTCAAACAAAAAAAAAGCAATAAGATAATCAATAAAAAACAATGATTAGAAGTACCATTTTAGCAGTGCTGAGAAGGCACATTTACTTGTTCTGAAAATGTAACACTGACAAGACATAGCAGTATTTTATAGCTAAGGTTTCAATGATTAATTTTATTAGTTGAAATGGATATGATTATGAAACTTGCACTTCAACCTATAAATAAGGTACATGCATCAGAAACAAGTAAATTTATACTCAAAAGCTACCATTCATATTGTTTCATACATGCAGTCATCTACAAACAATGTTACTATAGTCATCTTTTTGAATAGCATTCTTTCTTTAACCCCCTTTTCTTCTATTTTATACAATTTTCCAATAGGATTAAAGAACTGCAGATACTGGTTAAATAGCACCATAAAAAACAACTGAAGAATGAAGTCATTTGATCAAAGGCAAAACCATGTACAAGAACAGACAAAAGAACGATATAATTTCATCAAAAGAGTGCCATGAAGGACAGAAGAGTGTCATTTGATCAAAGGCCCCCGAGCATGTTACAAGCTGCACAAACCCCAACAAAGACTGCAACATGTTTTAAAACAAGCATTGCAAAGCAAAGGAAAAATATAAGGTCAATGGCTCGATCAGCTGTGAACAGACCATCCACTAATGCCAAAGTAAAAGCACTGTTTTCTTTAACTCAAAGAAATAATACATAATATCACTGAGATAAACATTCGTAATTCATAAAACAAATCCAAAACTAAATTAGTATCAATTACTTTCAAAGTACTTTTTCTCCTTTTTTAAGAGGCTTTTTTGAGGATTTTAAACTACGAATCTTAAAGACTGAGATTTGTGATCTGATAATCTACAAATATTATTTTACCTATAGAAGAAAGTCAACTTGCAAATACTCAAATAACAAACAGAGAACTTCAATGGCATGAAATACTCAAAATAAAAATCACCATATATCTACAAGGAACTAAATGCAGAAGTAGCAAATAGTGTATTAACAAGTGTGAAAGAAAGTAACAGCTAATAATATCAATGCATCATATAGGACCAAAGGGCAACTAATTCCTTAATTTATTTTTCAAACCTCCTTCACTGAAACAATAGGACAGAGATCATCAAACTTTTCGAACTTATTTGAATAATTTGTGTCAAAATACTCATATATTGCATTCTTCAATATCCCTAGAGGGTGTTGATCCCTCCTGTGAAGCTGCACTCCAAGTTTTGAAAATATGTTGTCTGGCACATTATTCGTAGGATCATCCCTCACCACATCTAGAAGACCACAAATCGGAAATTATGAGAATTTCAATTTTGTATAAACCAAGGAACAATTTTCAACTAAAACATTAGCATAAATCAGCAGCACAAATGTCGAGGCATGTAGAAAGTAAAAATGTAAATAAATAAAGCAAGTTACACACAGTCCAAAAATATGCCAGTCACTTCTACAGCAGCAATTATATCAAAATGTGAAAATTAAATAAAATGACTTCAATATTGACCAGCAGAAAGAGTACAAATAGGTAAACAGTCAAGGACATTCTCCTTAAAAACTACCACACAATTAGTGATTGTATAGAACAGCCATCACAGGATTAAGTGATTCAAAACAATGGGTAAAATGGGAATATTAGTGCATAACCCAAGTTTGAAAGGATTCCTGTGGATCATACTATGTTATTACAGCTCAAGTAAGCATTATGAGACAATAAACACTCAAATATAAAAGAAAAACAAAAGGCAATACCCAAAGTACCTTCTCTGCTTATCTTGACTCCACCAACATCCAACACTGACAACACTGGCTGCCTCCATTTCTTCTGTGAAAGATTGTGAGTGGAAACGGAAGCAGCTGAAGATGAGAAAGGTAAACACGATCTAAAGCTTCTTAGGCCATTATTTTGGCAAAAGAAAGAGGCCCGGGCAAATAGTGTGGCATGAACAGAAGAGATCGCCATTGCCATGCACCTGAGTTAAGAATCTTAATCAGCTATATTTGAAGCACTTGACAGTATGCAGAAACAGATTTCACGAGGAACTCTACTCTTGATAAGCTCTTATGCTCCAGATTCCGGTGCCTCGCTGGAGGGAGGCTAAGTATAAGTAGAGAAAACTCAATTTAGCCAAAATATATCAAGCGAGATGAACAATATGGTCACTTGGCCATACCAGAATTTAAGAGAAAAAAGTCCAAATTACAAAACAACTCAACCTCTTTTCTATTGAAAACTGATCGATGTTGCTTTCTTAAAAAGAGGGTGTCGACAAATAGAGAGACCATGGACCAACAACCACAACATCATGCCGACAACATGTATGCTTCACAAATAAATAGAATGAAAAGAAATCACACCCAATAACACAGTATAACACGAAGCACACCAATTAATTGTAATCCTATAAACTCAAGTGGTATTCACCTTTATAATGGTATTTAAACATCTTCAAAACGTATAGATAAGCACCAATTTTATCACACACAGAATGCACTATAAACAAACTAAAACCTGCTTAGAAATTATAAATGACGCTAAAGTAAAATACTTAAAAAAAGACAAAAAAAAACAATCATAAAAGTCTTTTAAGGAAAGCAAAAAAATGTTAATAATGATTCAGTTTTATTTGCGTTTTTCACTTAGGGACTGAATCAATTTTAGGAATTTTTTGTTAGAAATTTAAATTGAAAATTTTCTACTTTTCATTCTGTAATAATAATTTCAAGGTATCCTTCCACACATCATCTAGGACAGGTTCTCTCCTTTTGCTTAACATCTATGACACATGAACGGCTTTAGTCCTCCATCCAACTTGCTTTTATTAGCTATAACAAACTAACAAGCAAGCAAAATCCATTTCGGAACAATTTAAAAAGTTGCAATGAACCGCATTCCCCCTTTTACGATATGGATAACTATTAACATAGGCAACATGTTTCTTAAACATTAGAATACAACGAGCACACAAAGGTAGAAATACCTAATCAAAGAGTTAAAAACTCAGGAGCAGTGTATTGTGTTTTGCAGGTTCGAGAACGACGAATAGAGGATCTGTCGGAGCGGACTGCGGCTGTGCCTGTTTGGTCGATTGATTGAGAGTTAGGGTTCCACTGAACAATTATTCTTTAAATGACAATAATAATCCGTAACAAAATGTCGGGAAAAATCGAGTTCTGAAAGAAACTTGACAACATGAAGTTAACGAGTACACGTTTGGTTTGAGAGTAGAATTGATTTAGACGAAATCGATTTGTGAGGATAAAACAGATAAGAGCCTAACGATGAAGAAGAAAAGCACCGGAAAACTCACCTCACCGTTGAAATGGTGGTTGTTGTGCAAAGTCGTAAGTGCAGTGTGTGATGAAAGAGTAGCTATGGTTCAGAGCTCGGGACCCGTTTTTTATCGGGTCTTCTTTGCCCCCACCCATTTTTCGTATTTTCGGATAAATTCTCTATTTTATTCATTTATTTTATCCACACACAGTTACCTCTCTCTCTCTCTCTTTCTCTGTTTGAAGCTTTCGTGTTTAATTTGTTTTAATTTTCATAAATTATCTGATATTATATTTAGGAATATTAAATGGAAATTTCATACTGGTATTTAACATTTCAACAAATTAAGTGGAAAATATAACTACAAAAAGGAACAACTTATAACTAATAGTAATCTATTTTAGTTTGATTTTGGAGTAGTTAGAACTCATAAAATAGATTTTGTTTGAGTTTTTTAAATGTTTTGAAGTTATATAGCTTCCTTTTATGGATTTTTTATTCAAATAATATATTTTTTAGTCAAGTGAAATTGAAAGTAAGATTAAATTTTTTATTGGTATAATTTTCACTTAATTGATATGTTTTTACTTAAAAGAGATATAACAGAGAATAATTTCTTGTTTTCTTCTCACTCGACAATCCTATGACGAACTTTTTGTATATATTAAAATTTATAATTCTAAATATGATATATGTATATGTAATTTTTTTGTTCACTGTTGATAAATGACATATAAGAATTTAAATAATAAATTTGGTTAAATTGGTTAGTATGATAAGATGTTGAGTTATAATTGGTTAAATAATAAACTTTTTACAGTAATTATTAAAAAAAGTACACTTTCTGATGCAAGATTTGTTCAAAATAAAAGTATTTAATTACTTTATCTTTTTAATATTATATAAATGTTGTATGGGAAGGGAAAATGACTGATATAGAAATTATTCTTTTTACAATAATAAGAAAAAAATAATGTTTTTATATTTGATTAAGAAAAGGAAATGGTTATGTATGGAGAGGGAAAAGGAGTGATAGAAGTTGAGAATTGGGAAGGAAGGAATGTGAGAGAAGAAAAACTAAAAGCAGAAAACTGTTGGAAGTGAGCAGAGAATTTTGATCTTTGGGCGGTGGTTTTGTTCTGTTCTGTTAAGTTGTGGGGTTGAATTATGCTTTTCTTCTTTTTGCCCTATTTTTTAGGGTTTGAAAGATATAGCCACTTTGCACTTTAGGTTGGTCAATTATTCCCCTCTCCTATTGGAGGAAAAATAATATAACCAACTTTGTAAATTTAATTTTTACTCAATATACAATTTTAATACAATGTATATATATCACATCTATTAACCAATTTTCACTTATTAATCACTTCTTATCATATCTACCTCTTTTAATTCCTCTAAGTTTAAACCATCCTTAACATTTATTTCACTCAGCTTATATTTGCATAGTTAACTGCATTAATGACACTTGAAAATTACTAATAATACCTTTAAAATAACATTATTGAAAACAAAACAAAAATAAGAGGATGTAATTTAAAAATTAAATTTAAAATTTAAAAATAAATGTATAATTCTTGCAGCGAATGTTTATATTTGATTGAATACTCTTAAAAAACAGATAGAAGATACAACTTCATTCAAAATACATCTTTTCCAATAAAAATAAGAATGCTTTAATGAGAGAAAGAAAACTATTTCGAAAAAAAATCCACATAGTTAAATATAAATAGAAATAATAAACAGTATATTTATATTTTCTTCCCTACATATCATTATGTGGATTTCTTATTTTGAAAATTATTATTATTGCTATTGTTGCTATACTAATACACATAGAGAAAGAAAACAGTATAAGTATTATTGTTGCTACGATTTTGAAAATTATTAGATGGTATTAAATGCAAAAAGAAAAAGATAGATAAAAATACATAAACATATGCAAATGATAACGTGTAATAAAAATGAAATTAATTTACCATTTTCTATTTTTTTTTCAATACATTTTGGAAAAAAAACAATAAATATAAAATATTTAACCTACGTATGTATACATTAATTAACATAATTTTATTAATGTAATGAAAAAAAAAGTAGAGCCCGATGCCAATTAAATATTTTTCAATCATTTTAAAGTTAAAAAAAGCATATAAGTTAATAACAATAATTATTATTATTATAAATAATCTACAATAATATTATGTAATGGAATTTTTTTACACATTTTATTCTTAATTATATTTTAAAATAAAATAAAAAATTATTTAAATATTAAAAATAACTTCAATTTTTAAAAAATATAATCACTTATAAGTAACTATAAACTCCTCTTCAAAAATAATTTTTTATTTTTTTATAAATATTATTATTAATTTTTTCTTTAATATATGTAAGCACTCTTTTCCACTATTAATAATAATAATTCATTTATAATTTTTGCATGTTTTGTAATAAATTAACATTTTTATTACGTCATCTTACTTAATATATATTTGTAACAACCTATTTTAACTAATACTAGGGGAATGATTTTGAATAATAACTATTTCATTATTCATTTCATAAAAAACAATATAGTTCTAGAATTTTTATACTCTAAATTATTTTAAAAAAATAAATTTATAAGAAAATATCTCATGTGTTTTATAGATATGACTTTGTCGTAAATTATCAAGTCTACCTCTGTTCGATAAGATTTTTTTTATTATTAAAATGTGTTTTTGTCCTCCCTTAGATTCCTAATCTCTACTTCCAGTAAAAATAATCTAGGTTCGACTTTGAGTGCTAGAAAATTAATTCAACTCTTTGAGTTGATTGTAAGATCTTAAATTAATTACATAATATATATAAAAGATCTTAAAAAATATTCATTATTATTATTATAAGATTATTACTTTTCGTCTTCTTCAACAATAATAAAAATTAAAAAAATAATTTCACGTACATATATAAAATATTTATCTCCGAGTTATACATATTTATAAAAAAGGAAAAATTATAAATTTATAAGTATATAATGTAAAATATATATTGAATGGATAAAAACATATCTATATCATTGTGCTAAGGGTTTTGTATATATTATTCTCCAAAGTGTTGCTTGCCAACTTTTCACTTTATGATAAAAAAAAATCTTGGTTTTCTCATACTAGTGTTGTGTCGGAGACAACATACTTATGTTTAGAAAGGTACTTTGTTGTACTTGTTGGGAAGGAAGGTGTCTTTTAATGCAACAAGTGAGTTGTCCAGAGAGATAATTCCTTATGTACTCCTATGTGTAACAAACCTTTACACCACCATCTAATTGCAAACTATAACTTATAATAATTTTGTTCATTTTTACAGTAATATTTAAAAAGTATATTAACCATATTTTTATTGAATGAAAATATCAAACATTTTACATTAATCATACATAAATACTAAACTCAATTATATAAAACGTATGAAGAAGAAAAGGGAAAATAAAATCAAAATAATAAAAAGTGTTTGTGTTAAATTAAACTTTAGTTTATTCTAAAGTTAATATGAATTCGGTATTTATATCACTTTAATATTACACCGTGGTTATTATTGTTTCTATTAAAATCTTAAAATATTAGAAATATAATTCATATTTTTTTTATCTTTATTGAATGTTTTATATAGACTATACCATCTAGATTTATTTTTTATTGAATATTGTTTTAGCTAATGTGAAAGTAACTAGTCGAACTTTATTTTTGAAGAAATATTTTAGTTTGCTAGCTATTTTATCACAATACATATATAATATTTTGGGATGTACACATTACCTTAATGAAAATATTATTTTTATGTGATAAAAAAATAATTTAGGATGCGTTGCCAAAAAAAATGGCAACGTATAAGTTTGAATGGAGGATGTATGGAATGTTGGAAAGCAAGGCATTCTTATCATTGACAGAAAAGGAAGACAACCAAAAATCACTTTTTATAATTCTGCGTAGATTTTAAACAAGTGTTTATTTTTTGAATAGAACATGGCACCACAACACCAATTTTAAAGCATATATCTTCCATGTTCTTATAAGCCACTAATCTAGCTTTATGGGCACCTATGTCCACTACATTTTTTGCTTATTATAATAATTTAATAATGTTCTGCACACTGCTTTGCAACTTCAACTTTCTCTCCATCTACCTGTGAATCTTTAGTTTCCTATATAAACACCACGCCCTCATGTTCATTTGTGGCTGTCTTCTCTCTCACTCTCTCACCCTCTCCATCTTTGCCCTTTACTTTTTGGAAAGGAAAATGGGTGCATTTACCTACATCATCTCCAACTTTTGCACAGTTCCAAGCACAAAGACCAAAACAATGCAGGTAGGCACTCCTTTAATTTTCACATGCCACAACACCATTTTCCTTTATGCTCTCTTCTTCCCCCGACACTTCTCTAACTTCCTACTTTCATTCCTCTAGCTACACCAGCTACTTATTTTATATCATTCATTCCTCATATATATGTTCATCTTCGTTTTAGACAGTTGAGATTAAAGTCAAAATGGACTGTGATGGCTGTGAACGAAAAGTCAGAAATGCAGTGGCCACAATGAAAGGTTCTAAATTCTAATCCAAGTTTTATATATAATGTGTTAAATATATTTTGCTTTTGCATATTTAATTTATATATACCATGATATCATAATCAGCATGAGATCAGGGATTCAGATTTTTTATTTTTTCACCAATGGTGGCTAACGTGAAATCTCATACTACTAGCCATGTACTAAACTCCTTATCACTAAGTTAACCCTAATGGGTTGAGATTTGAATTCTTATCCTCTTCAAGTTAAGCTTCAGTTCAAGGTTTCGTACAGAACATTTTAGTACTTAATATATATCTAAGCTTTTGAGATATATGTGAGTTGTAACAAGCAAATATTGAAAAGGAAAACAAATTAAATGTGCATTATGCAAAGCAAATTTTACTTGAAGATTAATGATTGCGTGTGCATGTGTTGCAGGAGTAAAGTCTGTGGAGATAAACAGAAAGCAAAGCAGGGTGACAGTGAATGGTTGTGTTGATCCAAACAAGGTGTTGAATAGGGTAAAAAGAACTGGGAAGAAAAGAGCTGAATTTTGGCCCTATGTTCCACAGCATGTGGTGACATATCCTCATGCCTCTGGCATCTATGACAAAAGGGCACCCTCTGGCTATGTTCGAAACATGCAAACATTCACACCTTCTGCTGAGACAGAAGAGAAATTTATGTCCCTTTTCAGTGAAGACAACGTAAATGCATGCTCCATCATGTAATATATAATGTAAGCAGCAATATCTGGTTAGAAAGGAAAAATTATTAGATGATATGATACAACTAAATTTCGATCAATCTTTACTTTGACAACATGAAGATATTCTCAATTTACAAATAAAATTAATAATATACACATGATGGATTCTATATTGCATATAATAATTTTCTGATCTCACACGGCTCTTGTTCTCGTAGATAGATCTACCAGCTTTTTCTTTACACTTGGTGCTTGGAAGTGTGATGGAGAAGGGTCAATGAATGTATGTAGTACACACACCCTTTTTCTACTTTTTGTTAATGTGCTTTGGGACAAAACTCTGAATTGCCATGCTAGCTAGCTATCGTCAATTATTGAAACTTCGTGGAAACTGAAAAACGCTGGAGAGCAATCAAACTTTAGAAGGTATATTAAAATAGCAGAAATCATTTTGGAAAGGTGTTGAGGGGAATTTGATTCTTGCTGCCTACCACAGACAAATCGAATAACGCAAAGGACCACTGTTACTCCTAACTCCTTCATTAAGCCAATGTGTATTCACTTACACTATAGTTAAGTGCTTTTTTACAGAAATTATTGACTGTGTAAAGCATGATTCATAACATGTCAACGATTTATAAGGGACTTGTATTAACAAACAAGGATTGGTCAGATGGTCAATACATATATATTGTACCATACTTTCGGAATAAGACAACATTTAACTTTTATATGAAAAATAAAAAAGATAGATTTTTATTTCACTTTTGTAGGGAATTGCATGCTGCCTCTACACTAAATTATAATTTAATTGACTATGTATTATTTGTACATTATATATACTATGTATTTATAAATATTCTTTTCACTTTTTTTATTTTTCATATATACACTAATAAATATTTTATAAAAGTAGAAAAGACAGCGAATACTGTTCAAAACTCTCACCCCAAACAGGGCTTTCACTCCCAGAAAAAACATATTAATATTAGTGTTAGTTGACAAAACTGAACAAAGGAACCAATTATTTTACATATTTATTGTTTTAGTCTTATGTTTTTCTCTTTTTAAATGATTGTTGATTATTTACACGTTGGGAAGGTTTTGTACACAACGATCATTGTTGTTTTTTGCAATACAAATGTTGTAGTGATAAAGTTGTATTATGTTGTAATACTTTGCAAAAATGTGGGCAAGTGGATTTGTTCTACGTTTTGGGATCACTTTATCCGTTGAATCCCAGAAGGTTCCTTCTCTCTCTTTCACTTTCTTTTTTTCCCAGCTACGTACACCTTATTCTTCTCCTTTCTCCAAAAGACTTTTGTTTTTTTTTTCAGAGATGATTAACTTTGCCCCTATTTTATTAAATTATTTTTACTTTACTCCTTTTCAACATATAACGCATATTAACTTTTAAAAGAGCACTAAATATTCATGACTTAAGAGACTCCGAGAGGGTAGCAAAAGACTTAATGATTAAAAATGCTTTGCCAGAGAAAACTTTCATTTATCCAAGATCTATAGTAAATTTGCGAAGGTAAGTTAAAGTTTTACTTCTGCAATATATATAAGCTATTTATGAAGTGCATATATAACTCAACTTTTTAATTTATTTTATGTAAAGAACATGTTTACAAGTACAGATATTTTGAAATATTCATGGAAAATATGTGTGTCTTATTATAAGATTTGTATAATCCAAATTAGTGAAGGTAATTAATAATAAATAAGATTAGTGAAAGGAGTTATTGATTTTGAAGTAAACATCAATGCTTTTTATAAAAATACTATGGAATATGCACTTACTACCTTAGAGTTTATAAGTTAGGTTACTTAGTTACGTAGGTAAGAAGGTATGGTGCATGTTCGGGAAAGAAAAGAGAATATCATAGAAATAATCAGTTTTTAATGTTATAAACAAAAAAATCGACTCCATGACAAACTAATACAAACTTGCACTCGTTTAACGTTGAATCTGATCATATATTATTTTTTAAGTGGCCGAGCAGTCTTGTAGAGAATCGTTTTTTGTTTAGAAAATAGAAAATTGTTTTATATAGGAAATGTTTAAAAATATCATAGAGGCTATAGTAATAGGTTTAAGCTTCAAATTTCCTAAGTTTCCTAGTATTTAGACAAGCAATTATTTTGTAGTTCTAATATATATATATATATATATATATACGTGAATTATTATAAATTTTTGACAAATCACGTATATTTAATTTCTACAGATTAAAAGAAAACAAACTTTAAAAAAATGTTAATAAAACTCTTATTTATAGTGGTTTGTTTTAAAATTATACTGTATTATTTATTACGTCCGTAAATTAAAAGAAGAAGAAAACTCTCTTCTCGATATATCTAGCTATATATATATATACCACTTTCTGGAATCACATATTTATATTTTTTTTACAACAAAATTATAAAACAAAATTTTAAAAATTAAATACAAATATTTATATTTTTTTTACAACAAAATTATAAAACAAAATTTTAAAAATTAAATACAAAAGAAGTGTCATTATTATAAATATGAAATATATATATATATCTTTATTTGATACATATTTGTTTCTTTTCTTTTATTACATCATATATGTTATAAATTTATTATATTTATTTTGTTAATATAATATCATTTAGATTTGACAGTATTGTACTTGACCAACAGTTCCAGAAGAAAGAGGATTTATCTAAGTCTCTAACTTACTGAGCAGATAAACCAATAATTGACATCCATTCCTTGCAGCTCACACCTCAAGTAGCTAGTTTTAAGTATCCTAACAATCTTGTATCTCACAATATTGTAGAACACAGATCCCTCTATGATTGAAATTTCACTTTAATGGTACTGGCATATGAGTTAGATAATAGAGTAATGCAGGCAGCATCAATATAAGGAGGGTACTGTAGTTGAATCTGATATGTTGTAATGGTAATCTTATCTGATGAGGGCATTTAGTTGATGAGGACCAGCCAAATACAAAAGAGAAGGTAAAGAAAGCTTTATTTAATTCTTTGCTTTGGTAGCTAGTAAGCAAATATATTCCAGCCTTTTATATATAGCCTTGGCACAATCAACCAAAGCCGCTGAGCATGACCATAAATATATATTCCAACTTAATCACTCTCCCTTTTGACCATTTTTGTTCTCTCTACCGTATCCCCTCTTGCATAATTGCATCATAATAAAGAGCGACGCATGATTACTTTATTGATAAGTAATGCCAAAAGGTTACTCAGGAATTCATCATAAAGAGCTCAACCCTTCAAAATGGAGGCATTTTTCTCAAAGAAGCTTCTTCTGCATGCTAAAGGACCTCTTCTACTCAACTTTTCCATAACATGTTTTTGATTCACGTATAAAAAGTCCACTAACAAACAACCATATGGTTAAATTTGTTTTCCCATAAATTAATCATATTCTTGTCAATAGATATTTTATTCATGGCAAAACTATCTACTGTGCTTTCTACATCATATAGAAAAGAGTATGTACTTACACAAAATTAATGGGTTACACAGAATGCTGAGAACACGATCTATACAAGTCAACAATTATATATGATATCATTGATATACACAAGGGAATCTCTCGTTGAGCTTCATCAGTTAAAGGGTGCAGCTGAAACAATATTTTGTTTTACTGAAAGATGGTATATATGAAACTGATACAACTGATGTGCGTGTGTGTATATATATACACACCAAGAACAAAAGTCTTCTAGCTATTTATGGGAACAATATTACATTCTGATATGACAGGGAACATATCGAAATCAGTGATTGGAGCAAATCCTTGACTGATTCTTGTAATATAGAGTTGGAGCATAAGAATTGGGACTTGACAGAATAATTAGCTGTACAATAGAATGACAAATTGTAATAGTCTCCCTCAAGCTGCACTTGTGATAACAGACAAAGATTGCGTATTTAAACTGATATTCTTTGCCTCCCTCAAACTGATAAATTCCTGCTTTCTAATCCAAGTTTGCATAAATTTGTTCTAAAGTAATCCTGACTAGTACCTAAAACATTTGCTAATTATTGTTGATGCAAAGAAATAAACATTTTATTTAGAATCTTAAGTTGAAACTTATCATGGACAAAACTGACTTTGTGTTTGGTTGTTTCATGATGAAAAACTGGATTACTTGTTCTTGCAAAACAGCAATTGATTTTGGAACAGTTGAAAACATATCCTTATATATGGTTTGTCAAACAAACAAATTTCAAAAACTTGTTCTTTTAGAGAATAATTTAACAAATGTTGTGAGTGGGTCAAATTCACGTAATCTGGTAAAGATTTGCTTCTTTTATTAAAATAGAAAAAGAATATCAATAAAAAAAAGGGAAAGGAGTTCAGTAAGCAATTAAATTATAAAACAAGAACTAAAATAATAAGCAACACAAAAATATTAAAATTAAATTATGAGAAAACTTATAGACTAAGGTATAATCTTAGCTTCTATAATTCCTATAATCAATCATCTTTTCAAAAAATGTCTTTCTCTTTTGGATAAACTAGTTATACTTATTGATAACCTATAATGATGAATTCTTCCTTACTCTTTTAATAATTAAAAGCATATCCAACATATATCCTTTTGAGTTACTTAGTTGCCTTGAAGTAATTTTTCTATTAAAGAAGTATCACATAACACTAAAATTATTTCAAAAATATTGGAATTGCTTCTTCCAGAAACTCAGCATTGAGAATAAAAATATTGTTTTATTCATTCAAGCAATAAATATTATTATGTATAATAACTAAATATAAATTAAAAACATAAAATTATTAGTCATTTAGAATTCCTTAATAATTTTTTTTCTTTTGAACAAAATTAAGGTAGTTTCTTAATAATATATGGACCTCAAAATTATATTTTTTTAATATATAAAACAACTATCCTGAGTTGTTTATATTGGAAATGCCTAAAGTACATTAGTTACGGGTCTTTCTATATAACATTCTTCTAAGCAACTCAAATTCAATTTTCTTTCAATATAAGAAATTTTAAGAAATTTCGTTTTATTATTATTATTATTATTATTATTACTATTACTATTATTTAACTTAATTATGATATATAATAATATAGATTAATTAAAATTTAATTATTTTTTGGAAAGAAATCAATTAATTGAATAGTTGATAATGCATAATAATATTTTAATTTAAAATTTAAAGTCAAATATATAACATTTAAATAAATGTACAACTATAAGAATTAAAGGATAGTGGACAAAAAATGTATGTTTATCCACAAATATTAGAATTCCCTTTTAGCTTATCTCCAAACATCAATAAAAGATGTTCAAATTTAAATTTCTCCTTTCACATCTTATATGAAATGATATTATTCTCTACCTAAATTGATTTTCCTTTGATTTACATTTTCTGTAACATATTTTATAAACCATCCTTAATTTCGAATAATAACTTATATGGAACATTTTTAGCAAAAACAACCTTGTTTTAATAGTTTTAGATGAGCATAGAATCTTTTCAACTAAGATAAGTATTTATCCTAGCGGGGGTATTGCCGAGCTTTCAAGAGGGTTGATAAAACGTTGAACTATTGCTATGTTTTTATCCTACTCTGTTCATCAATTTCATTATTTTTATTGATTCAGATGCTTCATGGTAGTTATAATAACAAGCTAAAACCTTTATTTTATTTTTGTCTATGTTCTTCACTCATTAAACGTGTTTCGCTAGTGTAGTGTTGCTAGAGAGTTGGAATGAGATATGGAGATAATATTTTCGTTAGGGCCCATGGGCTATTCTTGATCCATATGATTTGGTGAGAGTTTTGGGCCTTTTGTGATTTGGTATGTGGACTTCAGGCACGAACTCATATGGGCCAGGGCCAGGGGTATTTACGTAATCAAAGCCTCCAAAATACATATTTAAGCGTCTTCTATAGCCATCACATTGAATATCTGATGCATTTGATTTGTTAAATCATGCACATATGCTGTCATGAATCTATGATAGCAGGTGTTGTTGTGTGTTCGTTTTAACTTATAATAATAATAATAATTTCTGATCATCTGTTTGACATTGTGGATTAACATAACATGCTTATGCCCTTGGTAGAGTGTGTTACATGAAAACATACTTTATTCTACTTTATTCTACTTTATTTTGTTAATCATATTGTACTAATGGGTTGTCTTTGTTACATGTGGACAAGCTCCTGTGTAGGAAGAGAGAGAAAACTTTTGTTAATTTGAGAATGCACAGTATGGTCTAAGATATATGTTACCCACCTTTGGGATGTTTGAAAGAACCAATGTCATGAACGTTGATATCGAGGAAAGGTTTGGGGTTAGTTTTTGTTAACAAAATGCATAAACACTTTATGTACTCCTACAAATTTAGAGAGATAAAGATAAAAGTGAGAAAAAGCATACCAATGTAGTATAGTGTATTAGTGTTCGTAAAAGACTAGATTGCTACTTTAACTTTTGCTGTTTTTGCTTTCATCATCTTCTCATTATATATCGTGGTCTGTGCAATCCCTTTGCAGCATGTTTTTCAAGGTATCCTTTGATTCAGCTCTAAAACAACTAGAAACGTTCATTCATTTCATCAAAGTAACAACATATTGTTGAAGAAGTCTCCATTTTTATTCATTGATTAAGTAATTTCAGTGGTTTGTGCAGTTGGATTGAAAGTTTTATCAAGGTAACATTCAGATCTGTGAGAGGTTTTCTACTTCGTTTGTAGATGGGTTAATAAATTCTATATGTTGCATTCCAATTGAATTATATGCATGTATAGAGGTTTAGGTATATAGCCTTGTATCAACAACATTTATATATTATATTAGTTTGCTAATAGAAAAAAGAAAACATCAAAGTAACATGTTCGGTCAGAAGATTGTATATGTATCGATAGCTTTGAGTGGTTAATATAAATTGATAGGTATTATATTTGTGTGATAGGAGGATGAAGACTTATAGATATTGTACATTTATTAATGATGTTCCATCTATTAAATACATGTGCAGCTAACTTGTTTGCCCTATTGTTCACTGTGTTCCATGTGTATACAAGTCCTCGTGTAGAGAAAGGAAAAGGACAATTGATTAATGTGATACATATGAACCTAGAAAGTTCGAATGTACTAGTTAGAAATCCAGAAAAGTAAAAACCATTGTCAGTACATTTTGTTCTCTATTATTCTTATTGCATCTGCTACCCACCTAAATGACTTTAGCTATAGCTATAAAGAAAATTCCTTTCTTTTTCTAGCTCAGTATCACACTCCAAAGTTCTAAACAACGTTGTATTATGGAATGAGGAGGGAAGGGTGAGAATATTATGGAGGGTGAAGACAGTGTGGTGATGTTGGTTTATTAGGTGAGAAGGGGAAAGTTGGAATGTGAAGAAGTGGTCCATCTGGTGTTGGCTGCCAAGTGTCCTTTGTTGTTTCCAGAAGGACCTGTGATGGTTATAAATGGAGAGTTGAATGAGACATAGTTGATGGGAGAGACAGTGAAGAAGATGCCTTGTGTCCCCATGTTATAGGCTCTAGCCCTTTCTTTTCTTCATCACCAATAAATGATAAGCCAATCAAACCCTGCTGCCTAAACACGTGTCCTGTCTTTATTTATCTATCTATCCCCATTCCATCTCTCTTCTTTAAATCATTTCATAATTCTTATTAATTATAGTTTCAGTGTGTAAGTTAATTGTAATTCGCATTATTAAATTATTAAATTATAAAATTATTTAATTTTACTTTTAATGACGGTGTTTTATTTAATGAATTTAATAAATTTTTATAATTCAAATAAATGTCAACAAATTTAAGTTGTGTAAATAAATTTTTTACAATTTAAGTTTCCGTAAATGCGGATTTAAAGGAGTAAGTTAGTATGTTACTTAACTTTAAATAAATAAAGAATAATGATTATGATTATATATTTTTAGAAGTCATACTAAAAAAAATAAAATTGATGTATCAAGTTTTGTTAATTCGTTGTGTAATTTTATAATTTTTTATAAAAAAAATTCTAGATACAAACTTTTTCATTCATTACAAAGCGCGGCAAATATGTGATAGACAATTTTTTTATATATAAAAATGAAATACTGATGCAATTTTAGATTACTAATAATTGATTGTGAAAATATATGAATATATTTTTTAGTAAAAGTGATAAAGTAAATTCTTCAAATTTTCAATGACAGGACAATGAATAATGAAGTGATGATTTGATTTGATTTGAAGAATTGTTATATAGTTGCATTGCATGTACTCTTGTCTTCACTAAATGCCAACTATAAACTTTACTCTCCTTCTCATATATATCACTTCATGCATTACCTATCTCTTCACCTAATTCAATTATTCTTCATTTCTCACTGTTAATGTCAAATTTTAATTCATATTACTTCTTTTTGGTTCTTTTTTTTTTTCATAATTTCTATTACTTCAAAATCTTAATTATTGTAAAAAGAAGTTTTTTTTTTCTATTTTTATTTATAT